>OX393570.1:5840957-5938457 GCA_947652115.1 Blastomussa wellsi | reverse complement strand
TAATATCTAGTACTGTTAGGATTGCTTTATGACCTTAATAGCTAGGATGGCTCCAGATCCTGATTAGCAGAGACTCACTTGAAATTATATACCCTGTTCAGGACTGTGGGGTCAAAAACCATACCCTATCAAGCGGCACATCCCCGTATAGCCACAAAATACTGGGGAGTATCCCAGGTTCAGGGTTGTCAATAAGCGACAGCGACCGGCGATATCGCCGGCTACTTAAACGTTTTCGTCGCCTGCAATTTGGCGGATATAAGCGGGAAAAGCGCTTACAAAAAAGGGCCCCCAGTGCCGTCTACTTTCAAAATATATTCATACTTCAAATCTTATTGACAACCCTGGAGGTTAGTTTAGCTCACTGCAGCTCTTTTTCTGTGTATTTGACTTCTTCAGATATGCCCAAGTACTTCTCTCTGCAAAGTCTAGCTGGTGGAAAAGAAATTGTACATGTGTACAAGGCATGGCAACTGCAGTATCAAAGAAAGTAACGGTGGTGGCTATTTATGATTTTGACCCATCACAGAGTGAGAGTATCTTAACACAGGACTGTCTCGAGAATGTACCAGCTGTTCAAGCTCAGTTGCCGTTTCACAAGGGCCAGTGTTTTGAGATTCTAACCAAGAAGATTAAATGTTGGTGGCTGTATGTGCGCTGCATTTCAAGCCAGAAAGAAGGGTTTATTCCAAGTATCTGTGCTGTCCCTATTAGGGAAGACCTGGACAATGACAAGTAAGCATATTGCATCTTTAGTACTTTTTGGGACAGCCATAGAAATTTGGGAAAGGCAACTTGAGAGAATTTTTTTGGGAAAATAACCCCCCTTCCCCCACCCCCCCCCCCTCCCCCCGGGGCAAAAAATTGCCCGTACGTCTATGACCAGTATTCCTGTGGCTGACAAATCCGTTCAACCCAGCTATGAGCTCCCACACGGAACATTCTCATCCCCAGAGCCCACGACCTCTTCTGGTCTGTGCCAGGGATCGGGACCACTGGCCGCCCCCAAATTGTGAGCATACACAGAGTATCATTCTATCATTTTCAGCTAATCAGGTTGGTCAGACCTGAAAAAGAGTCTCTGAATCGCAGATGTCTGGTGTTGGGGGGTGGCCAGAGGTCTCGATCCGACACAGAAGGGAAGACAGGCACCCATCCCAGTGGAATGAAGAAGGGAAGGGAGGTCGTGCTTCCATGCAAAACAATGTTAACTGCAAAGTAGGGGGTGACAGAGGGTCTGACTTACCCCTTCCCGTATCTTTTGCTCCTGTCCAATTAATTCATGTGTGTGATTGAGACTATTTGAAATTGCAGGCTTTATTCTCTCCTGAATGGTGGTGACGTGTCTCCTTCAATGGTTAATTTCGAAGTAGATATAAAGTTTTTCCCAAACATCCCTGTGGCTAGTAAAACCAGTGAAAAGACAGCATCAAACAGGGTATATACACAAAAATAACTGACTTCAGCATGTAGCTTCAGTTTTATTGTATAGTTTCACAATTATAAATTAACCTCAGTCAGATTAGACTTTCGTCATTTTGTATAATATTTATATTCAAATACAATTTTCTCTGCTTAGTAGGTTCGTTTGTTTCTGAATTCCTTTTTGTTGTTCTTTTATTTTGCTTCATCATTTATTTCTTTCCTTACTACAGTATCAGTTGCTGGGTTAGTTGGTTGATCAGTCAGTCAGTCAGTCAGTCGGTTAGTCAAGTCAGTCAAGTCAGTCAGTTGGTCAAGTCTGTCTGTCTGTCAGTCAGTCAGTCAGTCAGTCAGTCAGTCGGTCAGTCAGTCAGTCAGTCGTTTAGTGAAGTCTATCAGTCAGTCAATCAGTCGGTTAGTCAAGTCTGTCAGTCAGTCAGCCAGCCAGCCAGCCAGCAAATCATTCATTCAGTCAGTCAGTCGGTCAGTCCATCAGTCCTGAAGTTATTGATTTTGTGGTTCACATGTTCATTACTCTGTTTGCTGTATGTTCAATGTTACTTTACTTTATTACACCTAATTTAATAATTTATTTTTTCTTTGTAGAAACCATGCCCTGAGGCAAAGGCTAATTTCTTTTCACGACTGTCATTTTGGTGGCTAAATAGGTAATTTGGATCTATAATGATCATTAATCATTAATTAATTCATTTATTCATTATTCAGTCAGTCGATCAGATGGTCCCTCAGTCTGTAGGTTTGTCAGCCAGTCATTTTATTCAACAACATACCGGTTCTTTAACCTGAACATTGTACAATCCCTGCCTGTTTATGTATACAAAAAGAATCTGGAAATTTTAATTTCTTTTTTTTTTTGCTTAAGTCTGATTCTAACTGGCTTCAAGAGACCGCTACAGGACAGTGACTTGTGGTCATTGGAGGAGAGGAGTCTTTCACATAATATTGTACCAAGACTACACAGGGAATGGGACAAAGAACTGAGAAAATGTCATAGGTGAGTGTTGGTTGCTTTGAGTTGATCAATACACGTCTGCCCCACGACCCCCATTTTGTCTTTCTTTGTATGCTTTACGAGGTCCCCCCACCTCTAAACAAGCCAGTAATCATGTCTCCCCCTATTCCTTAAATCCAAATTATGTGTGAAGGGAAACAAATCAATTTTACCTAAAATGAATTTAAATCAAGTATACTTAAATATTACAGGAAGAACAAAGCACTCCGATCTGATGAACAGCAATCTGAAAGTACCCATCTACATGGAACAGCCGATGTTACTTTTGATGGAATGAAATGCCATGAACCATCGCTAGTTAAAGCTATGATAAGAGTATTTGCACCTTACTTTATTATCAGCATTGTCTTCAAGCTGATCAATGACATACTGTTGTTTGTTCAACCATATCTTCTTGGGTAAGTGGAGCCCCGTCATGCATGCTGTTACAGTAATATGTATTGAAATGAAAGTGTTCCTTGTTCAGCCAGATTTGACATACTGTTCAAATCAATGTCATGCAGTGACCTTGGTAACCAAAAGGGTTAGTGCATTTTGCAGTCAGTGCGCAAGCCGTCTGGGCTCAAGCCTGGCCCTAAGACAATGCTATATTCTGCTGGATAAATAGGAATTGGATAGCGTACTATGTTTTGTTAACATTTAGCCACTGAAGAGTGATTTATCTGACCAACAATGGTGGGTGGATGGTAGGGTCAATGACAGCCCCTACCCTGTCCCACTTGCTTTTCCATTCTTCTGTTATCTTTCTCCCTGCTTTCTCTTCACCCCATCCTTGCCAGAGAGCTTGTTCACATGCTATCTCAGCAATGGGGCCCTGGAGTATGAATGGGTACAAACTGCTAGTTTTAGGGGCAGCCTGACAAAGCACATAACCTGCCATAAAGCTTCTGGGGAGTCAGAAGAACAAGTTCCAGTGTCAGCAAAGCACTTGAGGAGTTTGACTTATTTTATCCAATCAAACGCTTGTGCGAGATCTTGCAAATACACCAAAAGTAATCAGGGAAACACATACAGTGTAAATGTACGTCATGTTGCTTAGCAACCTCAGGGGTGAACACTCCAGGCCCAGTCCCATCTTGGAGATGGGATTTCGTCATCAGCTGGAAGTTGTTTCCCCGACTGCTTCATCAATCACTTCAAAACTTGTACGACAGATTTTTTGTAAAATGTATATTAATAAAGATGCACTGTCACAGGGGGTTTGCTGTTTTCAGATTATTTATTGCTCAAATCATTAAGTGATACCTTTACTTGTGCCCAAAATGCTCCTGATGGACTAACAGGAAGATATCACACAAACTCGGTGGCTAACAGAGCAAACCATAATGAATTTCTGGCAATATATTTCAAAGAATGGCTCTAGAACTTGAAAAAACTGGTTACTGTACCATTTCCATCCTTGCCATCCTAAGTGATAGGTGGCAATCAACAGTTTCAGTGTAGTGATGTAGTCCTAGGTGACAATTACATGATTATTTTTTTTTTGGTTTCCATTGATGCAAGAACATATTTCAGCATTTTAAAATGACACCGAAATACTGTGACAGTGCCCCTTTAAATTAAATGAATCTGCCAACGAATACTAAATGGTTAATCAGGGCACTTATAAATCCCTTATCATATCATTTGATCACCTTTGACAGCCTCCTGATAGAATACACAGAGGACAAAGGGAATGATGCAAACAGGTGGAAAGGTTATGTATATGTTGTCTGTATGGTTGTCGTAGCAACCGTTCAAGTGACAGCGGTGCAGAATTCACTTCACATTGCTTTTAAATCAGCAATGAGAGTTCACACAAGTATTATTGGTGTTGTTTATGCTAAGGTAAGAATTCTATGTCAAAGTGTGCAGTTCTATATTTGCTTTGCTTATACACTTCCAGGCAAGCACCCAGTTTGATCAGTGGAGGGGGGGGGGGGGGTGGTGGGGTGGTGTGCTCATGCCTGATCAGGCAAAAAGGAGGCCTGTAGACTTCTAGCCAATAACTAGGTGTAAATTCAGACATGTTCAATTGGAAATCAGCAAATCTGGTTGCTTCTCCAACTGCTTTCTATTGGGCAGTTTGCGTACACATTACTCTTTAAAGGGGGACAATTTTTCTTGTTTTCAAAAAGCGATAGTCAACTCTGCTTCGCTTCATTGACTATTTTCTCATAGAAAACTCGGCCTATGAGTACTCAGAATTAATCAATAGTACTTCAGTCTTATTTGAACGGACAGAGGAAGTTGTGAGTGACTAGTTTGACAAACACAAAAAAGCACCCAGGTTTTGATTGGTCTAGCGTGTGCAATTATGCATTTAATACTCATGCAATTCAACTAAATTTAGACTTAAAAAATGACTCCAAACTTCAGTTCTTAAACACATGATTGTTCCTTTTCGGAGTAGCATATTCAATGAAGAAAATGTACCTTAACCCTACAAGCAGAGTTCTCTTCCGTGACAATCTTGCTAAAAGCACGCGGCTATTAGAAGTGCCGAGGAAGGTCGAAGGGAACTCAGCTCCCTTGGTGGAACAAAAATAGCGGTATTTTTTTTATTGGTTACTGTCTAGGCCCTGACCCTGAGTAGCCTGTCTAGAAGACTTTCCACAGCTGGTGAGATGGTTAACCTGATGGCAGTAGATACTCAGCGGGTTATGCAGCTCGTCCAGTCCATCAATCAACTCTGGTCGGCGCCATTTCAAATCTGTGTCGCCATCTACTTCTTATACGTCACCATGGGCGTGGCTGTCTTGGCTGGGCTGGGCATGTTGTTATTGCTAGTACCGCTGAATCTTCTCATCACGCGATTGGTCAGGGGGATACAGGTAAAGCAACTGGAAAATGCCGACAAGCGTATCAAGTTGATGAATGAAGTGCTTAATGGGATAAAGGTAAATTTATAAAGAAGAAAATATGAAAAATATTATGCTATAAGGGATATTTCGTTCGTTCGTTCATCCTTTCGTTTATACATTTATTTATTTATTTCATTTCACCATTTAAGCTCTAAAGCTCTGCTCTTAAATTTTGTTGACACCCAGATGATTTAGTTTTTTTTTTTTTTGGTTATATGACATCTTGAAGACACTTCAATTACATCTTCCCCTTAACTTCAGTGAATTGTGTGAAAGTTTGTTTTTGTCCCTTTTATGAACTTCGTGAACTTTAGTGACAATGTGAGAACGTTTGTTTTCTTGTACGTTTTATGAACTTCGTGAACTTCAGTGACTTGTGAGAGCGTTTGCTTTTGTACATTTTATGAACTTCGTGAACTTCAGTGACTTGTGAGAGCGTTTGTTTTTGTACATTTTATGAACTTCGTGAACTTCCGTGACTTGTGAGAACGTTTTTTTGTACGTTTCATGAACTTCGTGAACTTCAGTGACTTGTGAGAGCGTTTGCTTCTGTACATTTTATGAACTTCGTGAACTTCAGTGACTTGTTAGAGCGTTTGCTTTTGTACATTTTGTGAACTTCGTGAACTTCAGTGACTTGTGAGAGCGTTTGCTTTTGTACATTTTATGAACTTCGTGAACTTCAGTGACTTGTGAGAGCGTTTGTTTTTGTACATTTTATGAAGTTCGTGAACTTCCGTGACTTGTGAGAACGTTTTTTTGTACGTTTCATGAACTTCGTGAACTTCAGTAACTTGCGATAACGTTTGTTTTTGTACGTTTAATGAACTTCGTGAACTTCCGTAACTTGCGATAACGTTTGTTTTTGTACTTTTTATGAACTTCGTGAACTTCAGTGACTTGTGGGAACGTTTGTTTTTGTACATTTTATGAACTTCGTGAACTTCAATGACTTGCGAGAACGTTTATTTTTGTACGTTTTATGAACTTCATGAACTTCAGTGACTTGTGAGAGCGTTTGTTTTTGTACGTTTTATGAACTTCGTGAATTTCAGTGACTTGTGAGAACGTTTGTTTTTGTACATTTTATGAACTTCATGAACTTCATTGTTTGTTTTTGTACATTTTAGGTGCTTAAACTTTATGCTTGGGAAGAATCCTTCATGAACAACATCACCGCGATCAGAAATAAAGAACTCCATCATCTCACCCATAGCATGTATCTTGGTGCTGCGGTCGCCTTCACTTTCATCTGTGCTCCATTTCTGGTAAGAACCTGTTTAAAGGATTCCCACAAACTTGGAAACACTATTGCCAAAAATTTATTTCCAAAACCATTCCTTTGGTAAGGCGAGCAAAGTTCACATTTTTCTACAAAACCAACCAGTTTCTAAAAAAATTAGAAACATTTGTTCCGCTTCTCTTTGAAGTTTCATCGTGCTAGTAAAGAATTAAAGTATTTATAAAATTCGAAAAAGAATCGAGAGTTTTAAACTTTAGTTGTCAAGTTTCACTTTAGTTCAACTCATTAGCTCGACTTTACACCACAGCAAGCTTATAGAGTGCGCAAGTTAACGTCTTTTTTCTTTTCCTTGAAGGTTTCTCTGGCCACATTCACTGTGTACGTTTTACTTGGAAACGAGCTGACTGCTGGTAAAGCTTTTGTGGCCATTTCTTTGTTCAACATTCTTCGTTTTCCTCTTTCCATGCTGCCGAGGGTGATAGTGAACTTTATTCA
Source organism: Blastomussa wellsi (assembly GCA_947652115.1). Taxonomy (NCBI): domain Eukaryota; kingdom Metazoa; phylum Cnidaria; class Anthozoa; order Scleractinia; family Plerogyridae; genus Blastomussa; species Blastomussa wellsi. The sequence continues at coordinate 5,931,421 of OX393570.1, read as the reverse complement.
GGTATATTTAAAAACTTTGCAAATAAACGACCACTTCTTTTACGATTAACAGCTTCAACTTTCCGCATAAACTCGTCTTTTTCAATACATTGACAAACTGGTGGAAGGAGTACGGGGAGATTGGTGAATAACCTAAAGTTAATGATTTGCCTCACTGAACATAGTATGGTTTGTTTCGCGAAAGCAGATGCTGCTCCCCAAGGAGATCCAAAGGTGACATTTAGTATCATTTTTAAACAATTGTCGGGTGAGGTTTTTCGTGATATCCACAATTATCAAGGGCGAGGTAAGCCGAAGCCGAAGGCTGATAACACTTACCGAGACCTTGAGATAATTCTGGGTATCATGAAAAAAAAAACGAATTCAGTAATTGTTTTTATTATTGTACGCTTTCTCGCCACTTTTGTTGACCTTTTCTTGTTCTCAGTTCCGTTGTCTTGTACAAGTTTTTAATTTCCCGCTCCGACAAAGAAGAACATCGAGCCATGCGAGCCATGCGACCGTTCTCTACTTAAATAATCGGTCTACCGCTGATTTTGTTGTCATTTTAGGCTCAAGTTTCATTTCATCGCCTGGAACAGTTCTTAAAGCTTGGTGAATTGCAACCCGAAAACGTCATACGGAGCATGCCGTCACAATGTAAGTTTGAACGAAATGAAACAACGTCATAACACAGCGTTCTGGGTAAAACACACGCATGTTAGAAAGCTGATTAAAGTAGCGCCATTTCCTGGAATGTATGACGGCTGTTGGGCACGAAACAATTCGCCACCGTTTTGCCTACTTACTCACAATTTTCATTTCTTCGATTACCAGGTTCGACCCTTGCCTGTCGTATTGAAAATGGCACCTTTTGCTGGGACAGAACCGACGACATTCCTATTTTGAGGAAGTAAGGCAACCCTTCAGTTGGTGTTGAACATCCGGGCCACAAAGTTTGGTGTATTTCTGTTTGCAGCCGAACGGAACTCTGCCATTCTCAAAACAATTAAGTTTCTCTTCAACAACTGAAGACAATGAATTCAATATGGAATTGTCGGCCTGGTTTCTTTGTGTTCTAGCTTTCTCCTCTTTTCCCTTTTATTATCGCATTTAATTTACATTTGCCCTTGGCGTACGTGGGTAAAAGGTTTAGCGATAGCATATGCTATTCGTATACCCTAAAGTATCGAAAGTCATCCGCTTTTGATCTAGACTATTTTCTTCATTTAGATGTCAGAAAAGGAACTTCCTTCGCCCCCGTTGCTTAAATTTCTTTTGTTGGAATACGCAATTTCTCTCTAAAATAATTAGGTATTTGGAATAGGCGTGTGCCGGACTAGGTTGCACCACAAGTTATTGCAGAGAGAAGACTAAGAGGGAAGTAACAACACAGCCCATTTCCTTTCCCCTCCCCTGCCCTCCCTCCCTCTTTCCATTATCTCCCCGTCCTCCCTTCCCTCCCCTTGTTCGTAAATAACTTTACCATGTGCCTTCACTGTCATATGACGCTCATCCCAGAGAACTGCTAGCCTTTAATTCCAATTTCCTTTACTTTTAAAGCATCAATGTAAACATTCCCAAAGGTTCGCTTGTCGCAGTAGTTGGCCAAGTTGGATGTGGAAAATCCACACTACTTTCTGCTCTTCTTGGAGAAACAGAGAAAATGGATGGAAAAGTTTACGTCAAGGTTTGTAATCATAGCACCCGAGCAATGGATAAAATGATGCAAAATTTAGAGTATGGATTTGTCCAGATTCCCATTAGTTAAGAAGCTATGACGTCATGAAAGTTTTGTGACGTCATAACTTTTACAGTATTGCGAATGTTAACAAATCCATGCTACAGATTTCGCATCTGAATGCACTCTATCCATTGGCTTTGGTTTAATTCGAGAAAGATGTAAGCTGAAAGAGTTTTTAGCGTTTTTGTGTTCTGGTCACGTGACTTTCCAAATATGGTCAAACTGCCAAAAGTGAAAGCAGCCTCCAATGTAAAAAGCATGGCAAAAAACTAATCCCAGGATTGAAAGGGAACCCTATAGCTAGCAACCGTTTTGTAGTTACGGTTCTCCCCCCCCCCCCCCCCCCCACGCTTAATTTAAAACAGATTTTTCTGCCGTTCGGATTTTTCAGTTAAGTGAAGTGTCAGAAACTTATAGGAAACCAGGTATTATCTAAATTTGCTAGTAGTTGTTCCCTTTTTGAAAATGATAGCTAAGTGACATCGAGTTCCTCGCCCGATGTTAACAACCCAAGCATTGTGATCGCTTTGTATTCGCCTTGTTACCATGAAAATACGTGACTTGCTGTTCAGCATCCGTGCGAAGTACTGCAAGCTCAGTGGTCTCTGCCCTTCATTTTGATTGTAACATTGTAAATTACATGAAGTTGATGAGTTTTAGTTTGGTCGTAAGTTTGTTGTTTTCAGAACATCCTTTCCTTGTCGTCTTCTTCAACGTTTCTAGGGAACCACCGCTTATGTTCCTCAGCAGGCTTGGATCAAGAATGCCACGCTTCAAGAAAATGTTCTCTTCGGCCAGCCACGTGACTCAGAGCGATACAAGCACGTGATAAGCGCGTGCGCCCTGTATCCTGATATCGAGGTTTTACCGGCAGGTGACTTGACAGAAATTGGCGAAAAGGTGCGAAACGTTGTCATTTGATATTTGAACACTTTTTGTATTGCAAGGTTGAGAAAGAAACTGCATGTGTCCTTGTATTTGATTTTCGAGAACGCTTTACACCATTCCACACAATACATACCGACAAATGTATTGCAATTATTGTAATTTTATTTTTTTAAAATGCACCGTAAACAAAGAACACTGTGCGTAGAGTAGACACAAGCATTAATAATTAAAGAGAAAGAAAAGAGATCAAATCGTGATTTTGATTCAATTACTAAATTAAACGTTCTTACTGTTTGGGGCCTGCAGTGCGTCATTCCTATGCCATCTCTACCCTTTACAGCTGCTAATTTCAATCATTGTTTTAAGGGTATAAATCTGAGTGGTGGACAGAAACTGCGAGTGAGCTTGGGGCGCGCTGTCTATTTTGATGCTGATATCTACTTGTTGGATGATCCACTCAGTGCCGTTGATTCTCACGTTGGAAAACATATTTTCGATGAAGTTATTGGGCCTCAGGGACTGCTTAAGAAAAAGGTACATACCCGGAGAGCTAACAGTGAATTTTTTATATCCGTGCAGTTGGAAACTATGTTTATGTTCAAAGTGTAGATTATTTTTTGGAAATGTAGACTATGGTTTGTGAAAACGACGACGTAAGAACATCAATTCCAGTCCACCTCGTGTTACAGATTGAAAAACTTGTTAGAGAGTACAGAAATTGAAAATGCGCTCTAACCTTTCCTCTTGTTTTTATGACCGGGCAAGACTTCCCCGATTCGATGACTGCGATGACCCTCCAGGGAACACAGTCGCGGTATAGCGCCAAATTGTTACAGGTTGTATAGAACACATGTATGAAAAACTGTTTTTTCTTTTTAGACTCGCGTTCTTGTGACACATGGTGTGCAGTATTTACCGTATATGGACCAAATCATAGTTCTCCAAGATGGCAAAGTTTCAGAGGTATTCTCTTCCGTGCTAACTTTGTTTTTCTGTTTGTACACGCGTCTTTTAACCAAGATATATTTAATTTTTAAAATATGCCAAAATTTTATTCACACAGTTTAACGTTAGCGACTGCTAGCGACCATAATGCATGTACCACAAAACAATTTGAACGAAATTCATTTCTTTTAAACTCATGGCTGTGGCCACAAGGTTCAAACCAAGAATACGAGGAAGAACAAACTGCTTTAATTTGTTGTTTGGTTTGTTTGTGTGTGTGTTTTTTTAATGTTTTGCTGCCATGGCATGTAAATGCCGATGAATATTATCGATTTGAACGTTTTTCCTGTAGAGGAGATTTGATAATCTCACAAATTCTTTTTTTCTGTTGTCAGTGAATTTTGAAACATAACGGGATCCTCCTGAAAACCACCACCCTCGGTGAGTGAGGCAATTCCTTCATATTGATACAATGTACGTCTACATTTCCTAAAACCAAAAGTTTGAAAGTTCCTTCTCACCTTTGTTGTTGTTTTCTTTAGGTGGGGACGTACGCAGAGTTTAAAGAATCGCAGGGGTGGTTTGCAGAGTTTCTTGACACCTATGCTGGCGAAAATGGCTGCCAAGAAAACAGCAAGAGTAAGCGGGGATATTATGATGCTGTTGCTTTTAATGGGCTCCCTTCGACTGCACAAACTACCTATCGTGGGTTAAAATAGGTTTGACTACATTTTGTGTCACATGATAAAATTATTTTTAGGCCTCATTCTGAGACCAATTTGCTTAATTTTCAATACCGTACTAAGATATTCCAAGTCATTCTGTGCTCGATTTTCCTTGAACAAACCCTTCACTCACAATCATAGGAGATTAGAGTCTGTACAGTCGGAAATGTGCACAAAGCGTCCGCCATTTGGGAATTTTCAGGTGAGCTTAATTTATTAATGAACTTGAATCGGTCCCATTGATAGTTCTGGGCTTTTTTTAATTTTCCTTTTCCAGTTGATTTTATAGGGGGTCGGTAGGGATGGGGGGTCAGTCGGGGGTCAGCTAACAGGGCGTCAGTATTTTGTCGAAACCCAATTCGACCTGCTGAGGCTTATCTGGCTTCCTCTGTAAATATTGTAATGTATTTTATTTATTAATTTTCAAAGCGGTCAAAGCCGCGGTGTAACCCACTTCCGCCTTACGCTGTCTTAAAATTTGTAAGAGTTTGAATCGAAACTTTCTAGCGCTTTGAAGAAAAGCGTTATAAATACAGCAGCATTGGCAAACCAAATTACGAGCCGATAAACTAGGACAGTACAATGATTTGAATGCTCTGTCCATATACGACGCTGACTTTTCAGTGACTGTGTGAAGTCAAGTCGGTGGAGGACTTCGAAAATTTGACAAGATTTTTAAGTGATAGTTCTAGTGGGAACCTTGCTTGAGCAGTGCGTTTGGCCGCTGTGGGTTAATGCCATTGTGCTTTTCCGTTGCTCTGTTTATCTTGCTCTTTTCACCGATCGGTTGTAAGCAAGGCTGTGGTAGCGTTACTTTTAACCAATCTAAAACCGGATCGAAAATTAGATATCCCGTTCCATTTATGGCGAAACCAATCTTAGATTGCAATCTAAACAATCCACCTCCGAACGTGGATCGTTCGGATTGGTAACTGAAACTGGTTTCAGATTTTCGTTCCATTTGAGAAAAATACGAGTGTCGCTCGGCAAATCAAGCCCGTCATTGTTTTGAAAAAAATGGTTCCCAGGCCCCTTGGCGTTGTTGCGTAATCTATTTTTAGATTTTCGTTCCAGCTAAAACGAAATTGAAACAATCTGGATTCACTAGATCCGAAACTGGATTGGCTAAAAGGAACGTGTGAAACTGAACTTTTTGTCGTAAAACAAAGCTCAAATCTAGATTTATTGGTCTCCAACTAGAAAATTTCCATGTAAATCTATTACTTGATTTGGACAGGGAGAAAGCAAGTAAACGGACGAGGTGATAGAAACGGTTCATCTTCGAAGTCACATGAACAACCCAAAAAGGTGGCATACGAACGATCAGTCAGCTGTCATCTCCCTGGCAACGAACTTTACCCAGGTAACCACGCAGGGAAATCCCAGAGCGAGGCGAATCTAGCGGGACTTGCCAACGACAACAACGCCGGAAAACGTTCTCCAATAAAACAATTACAAGCACTCGAAAATCGCAACAGCTTTGCTAGTATGCGTTCTTTGAACAGTTTTCTGTCTGTGTGCGAAGGGATGAACGCGGATTATATGCTAGAGGACGATTCTTTGTTAAATAATGAGTATGGTGAAGATGATGGGAAGCCGTTACTTTCCACGCCCAAGTTACAACATCAGCTAAGTTTAACTAGTGACGTCTCGGTGAATAGTGTGTTGTCGTTGGTAGAAGAGGGCACTGCAGGGCCTGTTAACCTTCCAGTGATTAGTATTAAGGAAGTTGAAGACAGTACTGTGGAACAAGCGAAGGAAAATCAAAGTTTAATCGAAAATAGACAATCCAGCAACACTGAGCCTCCTGCTAAGAAAAAGGAGAGAAGACCCGGAACAGGAAGGATAACCTCGGATGAAAAGTCGCAGACTGGAAGGGTAAGTTTATACAATGCAACCAAGATATTTGAAATAAAAGAATCATTTTAAAAGAATTTATTACGACAAGAAGGAGTTCGGATCGAGAGGTCCGAGTTCGAGGCCTGCCCTGGCCTGCTGAGATACCTAACCCTCCCCCTCACAGTGTCTCTCTCCACCAAGGATTTTAAATTGGTATCGGTAAGCGCCAGCCAAATAAGCCACCTAGACTTTAAATTAAGGTAATCGTGAACCGTTTCACTTACATCCACTTAAACGATTTTTTTCCTAACCAACTTTTCCAAGGGCAAACTTTAGATTGGCACGTTTCTTCTCGTCCAGCATTAGTCATTTCCCCTCCCTTGCAATTTTGCAGCGAGAAAAGGCTAATGCTGGGAAACGCCAGATTTTCCAAATTAGATGCGGCAGTTCATTTGCAATATTAGTTAAGTGTTTCACTTGCCGGCCAAGTCGCAGCGTAGACGTTTATTTAGAGTAAATCATCTTTGTCTGTTTGTCCCTCCGTTTGTCTGTCTGTTTGCCTGTCTGCCTGCCTGTCTGTCTGTCTGTCTGTTTGGCTGTCTGCCTGCCTGTCTGCCTGCCTGTCTGTCTGTCTGCCTGCCTGTCTGTCTGTCTGTCCGTCTGTCTGACTGTGTGTTGATCTGTCTGTATGTCTCTGTATCTGTGTGTTGACCAGTCTGCTCGTCCGTCTGTCTGTGTGTTGGTATGTCTGTCTGTCTTTATTGCTCTTAAATATGTCGTATTATCGAGAAAGGAAGTGGCTTGCTAACAGCAGACAAATGCCAGACAACATTTTCTTCAGCATGTTTAGAGTTGACTTGCGCATTGATTATATACTGCAAAAAAATGTCGCAAAACAGGTCTAAACAGGACTTTGTCATTTTGAACCAATCAATTTTTACTTCTCAATTTCATTTGCCATCAGGTGAAGCTGTCAGTTATAATGGCCTACGCATCAAGTCTTGGGATTCTATGCTCGTTGTTTGTTCTCTTGTTTGGTCTGTGCGCCGAATCTTCGATCATAGCGTCACGCATATGGCTAGCTAACTGGGGCTCCACAAATGTCACGACATCGCGACAGCGTGACACATTCTTAGGCGTCTATGGTGCCTTGGGATTCGGCCAAGTCCTCCTTGTTAGCGGCATGTCTTTTATGTTAGCGTATAGTTCAATGAAAGCCGCGAGAAACTTGCACCAAGGACTTCTTGTAAACATAATGCATTTGCCCATGCGATTCTTCGAAACAACGCCCATAGGAAGGATTGTGAATCGATTTTCGAGAGACGTTAATTCTGTTGATGACAAGATTCCTCGTTCTCTGGGAATGTTTTTAAGAACGTTCTTATCTTCTCTTGGTACTATTTTTGTGATCAGTTATTCCACTCCACTGTTTCTCACGTGCGTCTTACCACTGGGTGTTCTGTACGTGTTTATTCAGGTAATGTCTTAAAGTACATGAATGCATTTTTTTCCGTCACTTAACATGGGTTTATTGCGAATATCTAATTTACATTTTCAGCAATCCAAAAACTCTATGCTAAAAGCATAAATCTATGTTTTGGGGTGTTGAAAATTTTAGGGTGATTTTGGGGTACGTTCGGGAGGAACTCGTTTTCTCAAGGGATTAATAAAATTCAGCCACCAAAGAAACCCAGCGGGGGTGCTCTTGCTTGGGTGGGGGGACGGGGGCAACTGTCTGTTGGTGTTACAAACAATTCTTTCCTCTATCCTTTAAACCTCTTAAAATTCCAATCAAATTCATGTGTTCTTCCGCCGGCTTAACATTGGTTCCACTAGTATCATAATCATAATGTTTTTCAGAGAGCATTCGTATCAACGTCTCGTCAACTAAGAAGAATCGAGTCGGTGAGCCGGTCGCCGATCTACAATCACTTCTTTGAAACCATCAACGGCTCAAGCACCATTCGCGCTTATTCGCAGCAACAGAAGTTTGTTACGGAGAGCTATCGACGAGTAGATGAGTCCCAAGTGGCGAGTTATCCTGCTATTTGTGCGAACAGGTAGCTCTTTACTTATTGTTGTGAAAAATGATACCATGAAATGTGACGGCTTTTAACAGGTAAAATATCGAATGCCAATAAGGGGGGAGACCCCTAACTACAAAACGGTTGCTATAGATGACTTCTAATCATTAAATCTTTGGGTTCCCTTTCAATCCTGGATTAGTTTTATGCCATGCTTGTTCTATTGGAGTCCTACGTCACTTTTGGCAGTTTGACCATTTTTGAAAACTCACGTGACCAGAACACATAAACGCTTAAAACTCGCACAGCTTACATCTTTCTCGGATGAAACCAAAGACAATGGATAGAGTGCATTCAGATGCAAAATCTGTCGTAAGGATTTGTGCAGATTCCTATTAGTTAAAAAGCTATGACGTCATAAAATGTTTGTGACGTCGTAACTTTTACAGTATTGCGAATTTGAGCAAATGCGTACGACAGATTTTGCATCTGAATACACTAACCGCAAGCAAACTGGAATGAAAGAGAATAATTAAGAATTTGGTGAGTGCGTGTTGTGAATGCGTATCGCGAAATTTCGCAAATTATTTCGGCCTAGTCCTGTCCTAACTTGGGAAGATATGGCATCGTGTATTTCGATAAGTTTGGTTACCGCTGTTGGCATCAACCGTGAACGTGTGAACTAAAAGACGATGCAACGATTTTCTGTCCTTGTTTTATTATCCTTGTTATTATCCATTTGTTTTTGAAGGTGGTTAGCTCTTCGTCTGGAGTTTATTGGAGCTGCCATTCTGTTTTTCGCTTCATTATTTGCTGTAATTTCCAGAGACTCGATAGCACCAGGTCTTGTGGGACTGTCTGTTGCATATGCGTTGCAGGTTTGTTTGAACTACTAGGTTCCCTTTCCTTCATTTTTGTTTGCATGGATTAAAAAAAGCAGTACACGCCCTGTCCACTTTCAAAAAAATTATTGTATTAATGCTTCATTTGAGCATGTTCACAAAGCATACTTTCGAACAAGAGATAGCCCTTCCGTTTTTTTAATGTTTTTGTTGTGGTTTTATTGACTGATTTTCCAGTCGCCTTTGTGCGTGTTGGTTAAGTTTCCGTCTAAATGCAAAGCAGTGGTGATGAAAGACAAAGTTCAAAGGAGCGATTTCACAGTATTTTCGTAATTTTCGTTTTTAACGAAGAAAACCACCAACGGAATAATAAAAACCCGAATAATGGTTTCGCCCGACGGAGATTAAGACAGATTACAAACGGGTAACTGAGAAAAATGCATTTCTCTTTTTCAACACCCATTGGCGTTGTTCGTTTAATTCGATGTACAAAAGTTGGAGGCGTGGTGGCCTAATAGATAAACGGCAGCTTCCGTAACAAGCTACGGCAGTATGCTATCGGGCTGCGAGAAAACTTTTTAATTGTTCTTTATTTGTTCTTTGCCAGATAACAGGTGCACTGAATTGGATGGTGCGGCAATCCAGCGAAATGGAAACTAACATCGTCGCAGTGGAGAGGATCAAGGAATACACAGCAATCACGAGAGAGGTTCATATTCTGTTCTCAGTTACTCTACCCTTCAATGCTCAATGTTTAATCTCGGGACGTTTCCCGTGCGAAGTCTCACGTTTGATTTCGTGATCTGTCGCGTAGGAGAATTTTGTCAGGTCGTTTCCGGAATTTCGTGTTCGGTGTAAATCATATTTAAGGTGGATGGTACCAGTTTTCTGGTTTTTGACTGTCTAAACTTTAGAAGAAAAGAGCAAAATATCAGTCCAAGGCCATAACAAAATGCTCGTATGATTCAATTCCATATTATGTTCTTGACCAAAAATAACAAGTATTTCGTCATCAGTTGTCACCATGGTAACGGTACTTGATGATTATTCGGACCTACTTTTCAGCTTCTGGTGCACAAAACTTGAAAACCAACCTGGTGACCCCCAATTTTTTTCACGTTATAACTTTTGGCATTTGAAAAGGAAACTGTATAATAATTTTAACAAAATTCTACGAAGCGGATTTTTTTATAAACGTGAAAAAAGGCAATTTGTGAGTAGAGGAAAATTCCTTTCGTCGAATTTTTTAAAATTACGTCTGACGTTTCCTCTCAGTAAGGGGAAGACATTGAAACAATAAAAAAATAGGGTCACCGGGCTTATTCTCTCGGAAAAGCCTTCGCGAGTTCAACAATATCCACGCGCGTCGTCACGCACTTCAAAATCTTGACTTTATATGACTGGCATTTACTCATGCTCAGTTTTGACTACCGCTGACGTATCCGCGTTCATACGCGCGCGACCACGCACTTACCGTCGATTTGTTTTCTTTGGTCTTCGACATTACTTTGAGGATCATCTTCGAGAATTTCGACTTCGCTGCCGTGAAATTAGTTAGTAGTTGTTTCGTTAACTGTTTTATTGAACGTTTGGCCTACCTTTTAACGATTTCCTTTCAAACTTTCGTTTGATTTGCCATATTTTGTTGAACACGAAGCTGTCAGAAACGATAAGTGAAATCAACTCGACACATGGTTGGATGTCGATCTTCATTGCGGAAGCACTTCACGGAATATTTGTTCTCATTCTTCGCGGTTGTTTTTTTCGAAGTGCTTGTTTTTGCTTGTCTTGCCCTTGTGAGATTTGTTAGTTTTGAAACTCGCCTTTTGGCAGTAAAACAACCTTTGTGACGAGGCCGGGACTGAACTTCATTATTTTATTTTTCTTCGTCACTTTCTTCTGCATAAGCGGTGGACAAGGAGTAGTAGGTGTAAAAACCTACTAATCCGGCAAAGTACACAAAAAGAGAGAATCGGGAGTTGGAATTAACCGCTTCAGTTTTAAGATCTTTGCGATCGCCGACAGGATCGATCGCAGCACAATCGGGAATTTTAACTTTGTAACTCGGGCATTGAGTTCCGAAAAAAAAATTTCTGACGCATATCGAATTATCCAAGAACCGGCGCTCAAATAACAACTTTCTTGTTGATCCAATCTCTGATAAACAGAGCAAAAGCAACCTTGCATGTATTAACCCACGCGCAGCCATATTTGTTTTGAAATTTTCAGCTTTAAGTCTCGCGCGTGAGGCGCGCTCGTCACCAGACTTCCCACGTACGAAAAACTGGTACGATCCACCTTAAGCAATAGAATACTTTTACCATGTTTGCATAGCCTCTTCTAAACACAAGGGGATTGGGGAGAATTCGTGACAGTTTTGCAAACCCGAGACGCATTCGAGGGTTTGCATAACTTTCGAGAATTCTCCTAAACCCCCGAGTCCTTCATTGCTTTTATAAAATATTTCTTAAAAATTCGCACGAAACTAATACGTCACAACTGTGAACACACCTGTCAACCAATGAGAGCGCGTAGTATCTCAGTTATTTTATAAATTAGATAAGGAAACCTTTTACATTTCTCGTATTTTGATCACAAGTATTATTTTTGTTGTGCAGGCCGATTGGATAATTCCTTCTCATCGTCCTCCTGACGACTGGCCCCACCAGGGGAGGGTCGAGGTAGAGCGGTTTGGTCTGCGTTACAGAGAGCAGCTACCGCTAGTGTTAAAAGACGTCAACTGTGCCATTGGAGCTAAGGAAAAGGTGAGTGTTGTGTGACATGGTACTCCCGGCTATAATCACGCTGTAACACTGGTTCACTTCACTTGTTGTTTAAAAAGGCATTGTTACGCCATTTTAGCAAAACTTTAAAAAGGTAAAACTTATATTCGTTCAAAGGAAAACTAAAAATAATGGTTTAGTTATGTTATCGAAGACTATATTACTGCATTGAAACCACTTACTGACGTCTGTTGTTATCGATGGCGAGGGTGGAAGTGGATTGAAAATTGAAAAAACAATTGCCAATTTTTATCAAATTCTCAAGCCATCTCCTGAAAAATGGGAAACCAGCTATTATGGTTTGCTCTCCCTGTTAAATTTTTATTTTATATCTTCTTCACAACTCTGTCGGAGCATTTTTTTGCACAAGTAAATGTATTATGTAATGACTTTAGCTTATCTGAACACTCCAAAATCACCGTGACGATGCCCCTTTAAAGTCGCGGGCAACAGAATACTCATCAGTAAGAATTTATGTAAAAAATGTTCAGGAAGTTCGAGAACTAAGAGTGTTTTCACATGACGTACGGCGGCCATATTGGTGTCCCAAAACAAAGAAACTGCGGCCATATTGGTGTCCCAATATGGGAATTGAACTCTATTGTTATGAAAATATAATCTTTTGTTTCAACAATTCAATATGGCCGCTTGTCACGTGTGTGAAAATACTCTGTAACCGACAATGTGCGAAATGGTTTACAGTTCTTTGAAATGTATCTAGGCCTCTGTATGAAAGCGAGGCTTAGGTTGACTTGGTCTTGACAAAGATCGGAAACTAGTTAGCATAAGAACACAAAGGATTTAGATATCAAAAGCAAGAGGGTTTGTATCAAAACAAGGTCACCTTCAGCCTCACTTTCATTGGACGCTTTGAAGAAAGGAGTATGAAAGCAGTCGAAACGTCGAGGGCTAACGTATCAACGAACGCTTTTCATTAAACTAATTTATTCCGAAGTTTTCACGTTACCAGGCACCAGCCAATAGCGAAGCTCCATCTTTCTGTATATAAAAACACACGACGCACAATTCCTTGATTCGCTCCGACGAACGGCTAACGCTCGAAACGTCAGCTCTTGAATCTCTTTACGGTGGCCAATTGACATTATCAACCCAGTTGATAAAACCAAATTATATTGTTATACTTCCCACCGACGCAGCACCACAGTTTCTTTAGAAACTTACCCCCTAAATTTCAGTGACTATACCGTGAAACAGACGATGAAATTTCCCCGATGAACAACATCTCTTTTTCATGACAATTTTGTATCTGTGCCCAACAGGTTGGCATTGTGGGTCGCACAGGAGCTGGCAAGTCAACACTTACCTTAGCTTTGTTTCGTATTCTTGAGAGAGCTGGTGGACGGATTCTTATTGATGGTGTGGATATCGCTAAGATTGGACTCCAGGATCTGCGATCACGGCTCACTATTATTCCACAGGTAAATGCGGCTGAAAGAAACAAACGAATCACTGTCTTAAGGAGGCTCGAAAGGGTTTTCAGCCGCGCATAGCTTTCATAGCTCGCGTCAGCTTGGATCCAAATTTCCTTTAAAGATGCGCGTGCTACATCTGAAATTCGCTAAACCGGAAATGAAACGTGCGAAAAACATTTCTTTTTATCTCGAAAATTAACTCGGTGACCTACCTTGATTTTTTTGCATGCGATTAACAATCAATACGCTGATTCAAATAGAAAAGTTTGGGCAAAGATTATCTTGTGGAATTTCTTGCAATTTATAAAACGCCTTTTTCAATATAATTAAATTTCCACTAGATAATTTTTTTTTAATATTGGCAGGCAAGATGAAGAATTAAGGGAGCTTTTAAATAACGAAATAAAAATGGCAGGTCGCCGACTTTAAAGGTAGTTGCCAAAAACTGAAATTTTTGAGATCTTTTGTCACTGGCGGGGCTTTGCCATGGTAACTGCTATGAGGTCATTAACATTCTTAAAGTATTGCCCAACAACTGAGTTTTAAATCTATTCATACTTTGCCCGAATGATCTTCTGTAATCTTGCATCGTTTTACAAGCACTACACTATTGTTTCAACTCAATTATTTATGCGAGGGTCCGGGAGGCGCACGAGGTTCTCGTAGGTGAATAGCAAAATTTGCATAATAATAGTCTTTCAAAACTTTTTTGAACTGAACCTTCTACCGACAAATAAAAGTAAAATTAAAGTTGACAGAACAATCTGGCGCGGTTTGTTTTTTATCGTTACATTATATTTTTAAGTATTTTATATTGAATGTTGGTAAACATATCCTACCATGCATTTTCTTAGACCAAAAAGCTAGACCTACCAGGCGTGCGAGTTCCAGCATACGACTCGCTTCGAAAATTGCTCGAAGTTTCGCGCGAGGAAAGATTCTGCCTCTATTCTCTCTGTTCGGGCTCATAATAGTATTGCAAAACAATGATCACATGGAAGCAATCACACATACCTTGTTTCCACAAGGAATAAGAAGCTTGACAAAGTCACATGCTACTTTGAAAATTACCGCCATCAGCATCGTTCTCGTCCCCAGAGCCGCTTGTCCCTCTTAGCCGGTTGGCCCTGTGCACGAGGAACAAGTGGCTCTGGGGACACACGATTTGCTTGGCTGGAATCTAACAAAGAGAGTCCAGTCTTTGTTTTATTTCAGCGAATTAAATCGTGTGTCCCCAGAGCCACTTGTTCCTCGTGCACAGGCCGAGCCGGCTAAGAGGGACAAGCGGCTCTGGGGACGAGAGTGCATCAACATGACTACATGAGCGCGGTCAGCACTGGGCGCTAGGTAAACCAGTACTCAACAGAGAGGGCACGGAACATGTGTCTGTGGTATGCGCGTGAATTATTTTTTCACAAGTCAGAAATCAAACGGAATATGGTGCAAATATGATATGTTATGCTTGGGTTTTCTATATTTGTTTCCTATATTTTAACAAGAAACTAGAATTATACATTATAAAGTGTAGAGTGGTATAAAGGATCTTGCCGACCACAGCTTAAATTCCTGGCCTGTGCCGAAAATGTAAAAAACTTTGCAGTCTTTGTAGTTTGCGAAAAAGGGACAACCAAAGATAGCTACGATTAAGAAAGACATAGGCAGACTACAAACGACAAAAATTCTAACAGTTTAGAAAATTTGGATTTTACAGGACCCCGTGTTATTTTCTGGAAGTCTTCGTCTAAACCTCGATCCATTCAATAAACACACCGATGAAGAGCTGTGGAATGCGCTTGAAGTGGCTCACCTAAAGAACTTTGTAACAGGACTTGAAAAAGGGCTCCAATTTGCCATTCTCGATGGAGGCGAAAATCTCAGGTAAAACGTTCACAGCTAACTATTTGGGCCCGGATTGTTAAAGGGTGGATAACGCTGTCTGCCGGGGTAAATCACTATCAGTGGATAAGTGTTGAGAAAACAAACTTTTTTGTAGCATGTTTAATTTTTCCTTTCAAATTTTGAGCGAGCTGATAGGTTATCGAGTGTTGCCCGTCTTCACGTTTGTATATATTAAGTTTGCTTTTACTGGATTTCCCTGCTTGTCAGTATTGTTCTTACTAAATAATTCAGGAACTGAAGAAATTGTTTGGCTTGGAATTTTTAACCATGTAATACCTCAATTTCTAACGGCTCTTTTTCGCAGCGTTGGTCAGCGGCAGTTGGTGTGTTTAGCGCGTGCGCTGCTCCGTAAAAGTCAGATCCTGGTTCTCGATGAAGCCACGGCCGCGGTAGATCTGGAAACTGACGAATTCATTCAACAAACGATTCGGCGTGAGTTCGCTGACCACACAGTGTTCACCATCGCTCACAGACTAAACACCATCATGGACTGTGATAGGTAAGACATAAACATAATTATCAAAAATGCTTTTGCTATTAAATGCTAGGCCTAACTAAAACAGTGGAATCGCGAAACAAGCTTCTTTGGACGGCACAGCGACGAATTCTCAGGCAAGAGGTCGGTGAAAACCGCACCGATGCAACTTTATGAGAATAGCTGGTCTAAATTTTATCATTGTCGTCGTGTAAAGTGGTAGTAACGCAAACGGATTAAATCAGACGAGTTTCCATACTAGGTCGACGATTTGACTTAACGGAATTGTAACTCGTCGTTTAACGGGAGTTGTACAACGTTTGTCTCTTGTGTCTAAACGGTCATGGCGTGTGATTATTGCTTACTGTTATTGTTTTCCTATTGCTTTCCGAGTACTGCAGTTTTAGAAAATCAAACTATTAGCGTAGATTCCCCATTATATAAATATAATATTGTACTTCGCGAAATCACGATTATTAAAAGTAGATACGAAAGTGCCGGATTGATCAGGAGTGGGGGTATTGTGTGTTCCGCGAAGGTCTTTAAACCCTAACCCTATTTAAGGATAAAGAAAATTGCCTTAATTTGATACCCAAATTAAGGCATGAACCCAAAAAATGACACCCTATTCAAGGCAAAAAAAGTACGAGAGGGATGAATGGATCAACCTTATTTCGTTCCTGTAAAGTTAACACTCTTAAATTGTTCAGTTAAAACAGACCGTTTCTTTTTCGTTTAGCTTGCTGTTTACGCATTGTAATTTTACACGATACAATTTAGGAACCCTATCTGATGATCACATCAGGAACAATGGCAAAAGGGGCAAAAATTATACGCGGGACACGCGGGACACGCGGGACATAGCAATATGGCTTATATTTAGGACTTGTCTTTGCCTTGTAACAAGCTGTTCTCCTTTTGTTTCAGGATCATGGTTTTAAAGGAAGGATCGGTAGCGGAGTTTGACACGCCGTCGAATTTACTATCAAGAAGAGGATTATTTTACCGCATGGCTCGAGATGCTGGCCTGGCTTAAAGAATGTTAGTCATCTTGTAAATGAAGATCAAATCAGAGGCATAGGTTATTTTAAAGGGCGCTACCACGGATTAGAATACCTTGTCTTTTCAATGAGCTTGGAAAATGCCCTGTTGGGTTTAAATAGGAATAACCATTTTACGGATTCTGTTTAGCGAGTAGGAAGGCTTAAACAGTGGCCATGCAAGTCTCGTACAATGCACTGAGCATGTGATGAGAGGACGAAAGAAGTGTATGGAGACAGGACGGTGAATAACGGGAGTGATGTGGGTGGCAATCACAAATCACGGGCCTTTTTCCTTTAGATCACGAATTACACAATTTTAAACAATTCTTAGGCATTTTCACGAATATATATTATTGAAGAAAAATAGCTTTAACTGATTATGGTGTTAGTGTTTTTACTTTTCAATAGCTTAGTAACAAGACATGTACTATTTTCATTGGTATGATTGCGCCGAAATGGCTTCGCGCGCTACATAAATTAGCACTTCTTCCCTCAAGGGACCCTTGGGTATTAAGCATGGTATTCATACGCCCTCCTGGCTTGTGATCGCTCTCTTGTGCGAACATGCCTCGAGAGCTGTGGTCAGAGTTGCCTTTTTTCCCCACCCACCTCCCCTCAGCGATGGAAACCTCCATCCTGCCGCACTTCTTTGCATGCGCGGAAATTATTTTTGCCCATATCTCCGCGCGTGCCATAGAGGTGTGGCATAACAATGAAAATTCTTCTACTGTCGGGCGTCACAATGTAGGTAGTGTAGCAGCCATCCAAAACTACTTTTGTTTGTTATTGTAAGCAGCTTCTATTGTTTTCAAGACAAAGTCATTGTTTCAATTGTTGAGTCTTTTGTTTAGGGCTAGGGTATCAAACCAATCACATTATATGTTAGGAAAGCTGCTACATCGCCCCACAATGTGGGACAATTGTTAGGGCCTGATTGCATCAACCCGGCTATAAGCGCTGAGAGTTCAGTTCGGCGTCCAGCACAAATCTTCGTAAAAAGGCTTTTGCGATTTCTTGGCGATAGTTTTCATCCCTATTGGAATCCCATCCCAACCTGGGCCGAAATTCGCCATGAATCAGGCCTGTTGAAGGCATGATATATAAATTGAGCAAAGGTAACGCATCCTATAGACAATATTAGGTGCTGTTACATGAGGCAATTCTACGGCGGTAAACGAGCCTTCTACCGAGGAAAACTGCATTTAGCGAGTGTGTGCGACATTCCCCGGGGTAAACTTTCGTGGATATGTCAAAGGGATCAACCGAAGCGCCCGTGTGTTGATGCCCAAGGTAAACGAGCCAATTAAGTTGCGGCGTTTAGCGTCAACATTTCCTTTACCTCGCCAATCTTAATCGCGCGTAAATGCTGGTTAACACGGTAAACTGAAACCCAAGTGTGATGTACCGCGGGTAAAAATACCATGGAAAATGCCATCTGTTGTGTGTCACCGCACCTATTAGTTACGTTTATTATTTGGCCGTGTCTCACGTGGACTGGAAACTAGCAAATTTACGAATTTGATTGGCTAAAATCGATATTGACCGCGGTCTAGATTTTCCCATCTAGACCGGTTGCATTTTGGGGTCAAAAAAACAAAACAAAACAGGAACACATTGTCTCCGTTTTGTCTAAAAATACTAAGTGGAAAATTAAAAAAGCCTGGCAAGAATAAAAAGTAAAGATACGACCAAACTTTTGCAAATTTCAGCTCATCGCCGTTCACAAACAAAATGTCAGCGAGAACGAAGCAGTGTCGTTAAGCAATTTGGCCATATAATAAACATCTTATTAACCGAGCTTAGTAGGTCTGTATGGGAGAATCTTGATCGAGATCGTGAGAACAGACCTCGGTCAAGATTCTCCCATACAGACCTCCCGCTCGGTTAATGAGAGCTAATTACACACACCACTGTAAATGGCATTTCCCATGGTATTTGCTGGGGCAGTCAGGCTTTGTATGAAGAACTAGTGTGACTCCATGGACGCCAAAATCTGGAACGTTAAAAACTACTTCGTCGTACCAACTGAAAACCAGTTTGTAACACTTTTTTGTTCTTTACTTTCTCATATTTTGTGACGAGTGGCGATGCTAGACAGTATTCGCCACGGAAATTTCATGGAATTGCTGACCCGCCAACATGCAGTAGTGTTACGATAGGCTTTTCCACTTGGAAGCGTATTCTTTGTCGCACGGTAACTTGAACTAAACTGAGCGAGAACGCTCTGAAACTCGGGGGAAAATTAGCACTTGTCTACGGGAACGGAATTGCGTCGCAAATTCCTGGTACACGGAGATCAAACTTCTGGTCTTCTTGCGAACGCCAAGGAATAGACAGAACTTGGGTCCAACAGTACCTTCAAGGGAACCTCCACTCTTTTGATAAGTTGACCTTAATTTGTTTGCAGTAGAGCCCAAATTCAAATTTACCGGACAAAGGATAAAGATGATTTAACAGCAACAAAAAATAGAACAGATAGTCGCTTTTAAATTTCTCGCGCGCTGCCGTGTTGTGGTTGCCGCTATTGTTGGGTAGCACATCATCTTTTATGTAAAACAATTTGGCAACCACAACACCAACCTCGTTCCCAGGGTCCTCTCCTTCCCGCTCCAGGGGCATTCTCGTCCCGGCGAACATTTTGACTTCCGTTTAAGATTTCTTTGTTCTCAACAGCCAATAAAAAGAATTCGAATTTTTTTGAAAATCGTATGTCAAATCAAAAATGGCGGCGCCCGGGAATATTTAAAAAGCTATCATATTTTCCATGTTTTGTTGCTGTTGCTTTTTTTTCTCGCTTATCCGACAAAATTTGAAATTTAGGTACTATTTCAAACAAGCCAACGTCAACATGTTGTAAGACTGGAGGTTCCTTTAATGCCCTTTCACTAGTCGTGGATGTAATCGTTGATGTAATCGACTAAACGTTACAAGATCAACTACTTATATACACAGTACAAAGTACAAGTCCCAAGTAACTACAACCACGCGTGAAACAAAAGTGCTAAAAGATTGACAAGTAAGAAACTTCTCCCGTTGAAAGAAACTGGTGCAATATCCGACAAAGAAATTAACTATCAGCTGAGTTGTACAAGTACAAGGTACAGAATTAGTCAGCATATCTAACAAAGAAATTATCTGGCATTTACAAAGTTCACCAGGACTCAGAGCTAGCAAGGCAGGTGTACAAGTACCACAATGCATCCAAAGTACAAAGTACATCATGACTAATCGAAAATGCCAATCAACTTAAATAGTATTGAAAACCACAAGATGTTCGACCCTGTTTCCGATAAGGAAATTACTGTTGGTTTTTCATAAGTTTCAAAATGCTAAATAACAAGAACATAAAATACTTTAATTACTCCCGTATCAGTAGAAACAGTTCAAGAACATACACTAACTTGTATTCCGTTTTGTTTTCCTTTTGTTCCAGGATTCAGTATTCCTCCGTTTCCATCGCTCTGGTGCTTTTAGAATAACTTGCGTATGATTTATAGCAGCTTGAACACGGAAAAATTGAACAGTCCCTGTACACGCATTTAATGCATAATCAAGTTGACCCGTTATGTTTCAGCATCAAGAAAGCTTACTCCAAACCTGCAATCGCCGTTACAGCAAATCCAATAGAATGTTTTGGACTATACAGCTGTGTTTTCTTCTCTTTCCAGTGGTGTTCGGCCGACCACCAAAGGCCACGGAAACGAACGAGACGATGTTTTCGTATGGTGATGACAAGCCGCAAAATGGCTCCGCTAGGCGACAATTCCAGTGTAGCTGGAAATGTCAAATTCTGGACTCTGATCTTGGCAACAGAATTCAAACAATAATCATCACCGAAAAGAGACAGTTAAGACTTGCTGTCCAATATGAGAGAATAGTCGACAAGGAATGTTTAGACCAAACATCTCGCAGCCCGAGCGGAAACATCACTGAACAATGGCAAATTCGGGTAGAAAGTAACAAACTTCTCAGGTTTGCTGGAAATACCATAAAGAGATTTTCAACCTTTATACAAGCACCGTTTGAACACCAAGCCAAAGCTCTTTGTGCATTTGGAAGTAGCAATTCGGTTAGAAGTGCTGTCGAAGCAAGTTACGGTGAACTTTCTCCAGGTGACCATTTGGAGAAAATCATTCGTTCGACAGTTGGATCGTTGGGAAAGATGTGCACAACACAAGAAGAAAACAATCTACAGACTTGTATCAATATCAGAGAGTTTAATACTAGTGCCCAACTGACGGAGTTCATTCTACATGTCTTGCTTATTGCGTTTGTTACAATTTTCACTTATATTGGCCCTGCAGTTCTCTGCCTTTATTCTGCTACAGAGGACACGCATGAAGGAATTCGCAAAATAACTGTGGAAGGACCCAGTCCGATGGGCTTTCGGAGTCTAATAGGAAACTATTTCTTTTCCAAGGATTACACCATATGGCACATGGCAAGGAAGTTCATTATGCGTGCTCTTCTCTTGCCCATGCCATTTTTAGCCCCTGCGATGCTTGTTGAATACCTTCTGTATCATAATCTACTACCTCAGCAAAATGTGCTAAGAATTACGAAACTGTTTCCCTTACCATGTTGTTGTCTTGGAGTAATGTTGTAATGTTGATGTCATGATATCCCTTCAGTTAGCTGTGACATACGGACTTTCTGAGGAGAACCTTCCATCTCTGGCCTGTTGTGTTTTGGTCGCTTATTACGTGTGGAACAGTTATGGATGGTTCACTCATAAATACCAAAATCTCGCTGTAAAGCTTTTTGAACAATACACTCTGCTCACAGACGGCGCACGTAACGAAGCTTTGAACAGGCACAGCATCACACCAGACCATCGCCGTGCCATTGACAATACGAAGAGAATTCCGAAAGAACTTTTCGACATGGCTTGTGAAGAACTAATGCCTATAAGAAAAGGTATCTGCAAAATGTTGGTGAGGGCTACTTTAAGTGTCTACGTCTTTCTTGTTTTTTCATTTGCAACGCCACTGAACATTTTTCCTGAGATGAAAAGTTTGGTGGCATTTCTCGCTGGATCTTGTCCCATTTTAGTCACCATTTACCTTGAAAGGAAAAGGCAAAGTGACTTTGAGGAGAAATCTCGTAAAGTTGTACAAAAGTACGTTGACAGTAGACATCCTTGTAGTCCAGGACGACGGAACTATAATGTGAGCTTTTATCTTGATGCGTTAGGAGATGAAAACTCCTTGTGGCATATAGTTATAGCAGTAATAGTGCCATGCTCTATTTCCCTGGTTGTCTATTTGTCCTTTAGCATATTTCGACCAGGGGTAATATTATGTTTTCCAGCGCAATTGCTTGGCTACAACAAGTATTCCTTTACCCTCTCTGAAATTTCTCAACTAGTTTATCGGCATCCTTTATCAACAAGCGAACTGGTTTGCAGATAAGGCCTGAGCT
The DNA here is from genome assembly GCA_947652115.1 of Blastomussa wellsi. Classification (NCBI taxonomy): domain Eukaryota; kingdom Metazoa; phylum Cnidaria; class Anthozoa; order Scleractinia; family Plerogyridae; genus Blastomussa; species Blastomussa wellsi. The sequence goes on along the minus strand of OX393570.1, from coordinate 5,909,381 downwards.
GTACGTCTTTCTAAAAAAAACCCTTCTCTAACTCGTTCCTCTTTCACTTTACAGCGCGACGCGCCTTAGTGTGGTCACCCAACAAACTTTTTTGGTCAAATTTGATCACGTCAGAAGTGGAACAATGGTCAACGTTTGTCACGGCCGGTTACGGCCGGTGTAGGAGTCAAAAGGTTGTAAGATCCTAAGTAATTTGTATATCGATTGTATAGGTAATCATACGGTTTCGAGTTCGATTTGGAATTAATTTGCACGAGTGAGTGTTTAAAAGGCTGGTCAGCAGTCAACTTCAAAAAATACGTCACCTCGATGAGCTGTACACCTGAGCCCGCGAAATGGTCATGTGATACTGGTCGCGGATACCTTGTTTTGACAGCTGGCAGTTGACCATAGTATGGATCTTCAATACTATGGATAACCAAGGCGAGCTACGTGTTACCTCTTTTTGCACTGAATTACCTCTGTTCTGCACTGTGTTAACTAAAAACTGCATTTCTCCTAACCAATCAGAATGGATAAATTTTTTCATGCATATTATTAAAAACGGTAAACGATCCTCACGACAAGGAAAACAGATTGGAACAGAAATAAAATAAGATGAAAACAAGACAAATACTACCAAAACCAAACTAAAGACCTTACTGACAAGATACAACAAAGAATTAAACAACATACCAGACGCATGCATGTACAACGAAGAACTAATTGATGAGAAGACCTACAAATATCTCACCTCCAACCTAGCCAAATCTTCGAGCTAGTCGTTTCTACATCTTTCCAAAACTTCACAAACAAGGAAACCCTGGCCGTCCTATTATATCAAGCAATGGTCACCCCACTGAACGCATCTCTGAAGTTTTTGATTATCACCTGAAACCTCTTGTTCAGACACTTCCATCCTACATCAAAGACACTTCCCTTCCTAGACGTACAAGACCACCTTAACAACAACCAAATCCAGAGCAATCTCCTTTCAAAACCTACAGATAAACATCAGTGCCTTCTTAAGAGTTCCTGCCACCCTGCCCACACCAAACGACCATTCCATTCAGCCTCGCCTTACGTTTACGTCGCATCTATTCCACTAACCATTTCTTCATAAAACGCTGCCATGAACTAATTAACTACCTGGCTTTACGAGGATATAGTCGCACTTTCTGAAAAGAGAAGTAAACTACGAACGCAACATCTCCGTCACGCCAAGAAGCTCTTACATGTAAACCACGACCGCAGAACAACCAGTCAGCCCGAACACCATTTGTCATTACCTTAAATCCCGCTCTTCCTAACGTTCCCGATACTGTACGAAAGAATTTGAACATTCTGCATTCCTCTGCCCGCTGCAAACGAACATTTTCGTCTCTACCTTAATTATAAAAGGACTTCTAACCTACGCGATCTTTTGGAAAGAACGCAGTTGCGTGGCAACACTAGTCCTCAACAAAAATGACCCTCTGGCATTTGTAAAATGTAATCACTCTCGCTGCCTTACCTGCCCGTTCTTACAAGAAGGTCAAACTAAATATACTTTCTCTGCAACTAAAGAAGAACGACGTTTAAATAATAATTTCAATTTGAAATCTAAAAACCTTTGGTAGCCTCCCAGACAGACGTCCTTTTTAGCTGAGATCAGGCGTTCTATGTATGGGGAATGAGGAATGGGGAATGGGGAATGGGGAATCACATAATTAATTTCCGAGGGCATTGATTTTCAACGGGAGCAAAGGACTCTCGCCCACCCGGAGTGAAAGTAATTTGAGTCTTAGGCCGGGTCGCTAAGCTAACTTTCGACCGTTTGGTTTCACGGAGTTTGAACAAAGCCGCTGTCGCTGGCTTAAAACGGGAAAGTTTTCAGAGATTGCCGACGTTTTATTCGGTCTCTGTGAAAAATCGACGCGAGCAAAGACCACGGATGGAAAAACTAAAAGTATCGTCCGTGATCTACCCGGAATTTGGAGGCGACTGCACGTCTACTGCACGTGAAGTAAATTAAAATTGGACCAATCGAAAAGCTCGAAAGAAAGCAATATGATACTAGCCAATCAGAAATGAATACACATATTCTTGTAAACGGAACAAGCTTTTGGGAGCCGTTGAGCAGACGGACTATACCGGCGGTTTTGTCCGTCTGCGACGCAGGCTACAGGCGAGTCGTCAAATAATTGTGTCAGGAGTAATTGTTTGTTTACTCGCCGTTAAAACTAAGAACGCCTAATCGCAGGTTAACGTCCCTTGGGCCTCGTTTATACGTGTTCGACGTATTAAAGGGAGGCCACGCCTTCCCAACAAAAAGAACAAGCCAAGGTCATACGTTTAGGATCGATTTTCCGCTTTCCATAAATCATACGCCATGCGACATGCCGCTCGGTGACATACATATCAAGTGGTACAGCAAGTACGTGTTCCTTGTTGGAGCCATTTTAAGTTTTGCCGACCCAGTCACCGACATACTCACACTTGCGGAATTCTACCTCGCAGATCACAAGACTTGGTTTGTTGTCGGGCTTGGTTTTTTTGTTCTACCGTGGTTCCCGTTTGGAGTTTATTTTGTCATCCTGAAGGGGTCACTTCGCAATTTTAGCGAACGGCATAAACGGCTGCCGAACTGCAATTGGTTCCGTTTGTTTCTCAGTGGTTTCAATCCATTCTCGGCTGCCGCCGCTAGGTTTAAAATGTTTGTCATCTGCCTGAAGAACCGCAGCGAGAGTAAGCTTCCGGCTCGACGTATCCCTCGTCGTCTTAGTAGTATCATGCGAATTCCGATTGGCGACGTGCTCTACAGCCAAACAGCTCCATTCTTTGAAGCAGTTCTTGAATCAGCCCCGCAGTTCGTTATCCAGCTGTACGTAATTAGTATTCAAGATAAACAAGTTAGCATTATTCAAATGATTTCGTTGCCCGTGTCTTTCCTTGGTTTAGTTTGGACATTCACGTCTGGGGAAGAACTATGGAATAAGGCTGTAAACAGCGATGATATTGATGTTAAACACAGAGTTCTACTTTTTGTAACTTACTTGTTCCTCTTGAGCAGTCGATTGTGTGCCGTCTGTTACTTTACCGTCAGTTACAAGTGGTGGGTTATCAGTGTTTTGATGTTTCACGCTATTGTTATGGCCACTATTGCATACATTCTCTCCTCCCGACAAGTTGACCGACTCCGCTACCGGTTGACGTTCCAGTACACAGTCGAGTTATTTGGAAAATTTTGCGTCCAGTGGATAAAAGATGATATTCCACTCTTTCCGTTCGCACGGCGAAAGGAACGGAACACGGTGTGGAGGTTTACCAGTCATGCTAGTATTCTGTTTGTAGTAGAAAACTTCGTCATGGTCCTGTTATTCTATTTCAGTCGCCACTCCAACACCTGGTACGGGTTGCCAGTCACCGTTTGCGTCTGCTCGTTCACTGTTCTTGGCGCCACAATGCGAATTGTTCAACTTTATTTCCTGCAGAAAGAGGAACAAGAAACGACCACTGTTCCAGTTGAGCCACAATTGGAAAATAGAATCATTCCATCGGTTAATTGTCAGCATCTTTTCTTCTGTTACGAGACAGCAGTGTGATTGGAATGACACTTGGCTGATCTGGACTACTGGAATACTGGATCTATGATAGAAGATGCCAGCTACATGACACTGCCAACCTTTTTTTTGAAATTTGAAATTTGAAATTTCAGACCAGGCTGACCAAAAAAAATCAATCGAAAACCATTCAGTGGCCAGAGTCAAGAAACTACGACATTATAGAATATAAATAAAGAAAACACTTCTCCAAATTTCAGTCGTGTGCGTTATTCCAAACTTCAGATATTGGTCGAAATGTCTTGCACAAATTTACAGAGCCCAGTATGGAGCCGCCATATTGGTGTACCTCAGTGGAAAACCAACATGGCGGCCGGAAATAGTGTAAACATGTGGAGTTTACTTTGGTTATCTAGTCGACTGGTTACCTGTTTTGAACACTGAAACAAATGTTCATATAAACACTTTTCTAATACTTAAATTTCTAAAATGGCTAAATCTCGCGAAAAAAGTATGTGTTTTTCGACATACATGATCGTAACTATAAGTCACACACGGCCATAACACTGAAATTCAAATTGCGCTAGTTTCCAAACGAAGGACGTTGTTGAGCTGAAAAGTTGTTCACAGATATAAATTTAGCACCTCTTATGACTGATGAGTATAAAAAGTCTGGTGGCTCTTTGGTTTTGGATTTTAGAATTTTATGACGTCACGCGAAAACGCTCTATAAGGCCTGGTTCACACTAGCGACATAACAACATAACGCCCCCCGGGGTGGGGGGGGGGGTACTCGAAGTATACATGACGGGTAGGGGGTCCGACGTATTTTTTTGGGTTGAAAATTTACACGCTCGGTATTTTGGGGGGGTCAAGAGATCTATCACATATTTTTTTAGGTCTGAAAAAATACGCGTATTTTTTGGGTCTTATCTCCGAGCGAACTTTTAGCTCACGTGGCTAGTGAATCAAACTTTCCCCCCTTCGATTCAAAATGCCCATGCTAAACCGAGAACAAGAGCCAACGAAGGTGTTGCCAAACTGAACATGTCACCTCATTCAGTCACCGTTAAATTCAAACTCTCAAAAGAGATATAAAGGGTGCTTTACAAGTAAAATAAGTAATCATAGTGGTAGTGTTTTTTATGAGTTCGAGCATCACACCTCGCGTTCAAACTCGATTCAATAATTTCCTCGATAAACTCACCACACCTACTCCCTCTATCACAGCTACTGGACTTTTCTATCGATATGGCGTCCATTTCGATTTCTATTGTTTTGAAAGACATTGTAGGATGCCCTGGGAGCAAATTAATCTGTATTTACCCCCTGGGCATCCGACAACAGCCACTACAGTAGTTAAGGTCGCTCAACGGGTCCGTAACCAATCACAGAGCAGCTCAGAGCACACGTGACACGTCTCGACCAATCAGAAAGCGTCTCACAAAATTACCCAGGAGCAATTTTTTTAGCGGTCGTAGTTCCAAGATGGCGGTGCGCCCATACGTGGAAAACTGCGCCCCAGACCTCTACGGAGGTTCTGGACCCGTCTCACCGATTTCCAGGGCTAATCGATAAAAATCGATAATGGGATGACGTCATGGCTTTCCGGTCCCGTATTATTTTCCAGTCCTTTCGCTAGATGGGGCACTTCTCTTTGGAGTTAAAAATGAGGAGGAGAAACACAGATTTATTTTTTAGTGGATTTGAAATGGACAATCATGAATAGACTGCTTAAACCTCGCTGATGAAGGATTCATCTATCCTTTTACGGCCTTGAAGACATGATGTCATGGCGCTTACAAACGTGTTTTGAATTCGAATCACGGACCTGTACACGAAGTTAATTAGGCTTTTCAAGACTTTTGACCACGAACAGTTTATGCTAAGCTATTCTTTCTTCATCCTCAAAACGACTGCAGTTTGGAGAACTTATAAAACCACATTGAAAAACGCACGTGCTCGTATGACTGGCAGACAGACAGACAGTTTTAAAAAACATAACGCGTCCAATGAAGAGATGGACCCAAAATGATTCACTCTGTGATGTCCTTGAAACGTCCACAAGCAACGTACAATGTGACAACTGCGTGGATCGGTGCATGACGAATGATCCTTCTTAAGCAACGTAAACATACACTTTCCTGCAAGACAAACAAGGTTGATCACTCTCTAAGAGCAACAAAAGCATTGTATAGCAACGCTTTGTCCATAATATGAAGAGACAGCGCATTTCTAGTTAAGATTTTAAAAAGTGGGCGTCCAACATTATCTGCTAAGTCTAACTCCACCATCTCAAAAGGGTCTCACAACAAACTTGTAGCATTTAAGATGTATTTATCCAGTTTTAGCTCAAACGTATTTGAAGATTTACAAATTTGCTAAAAAAATACCTTCAAGGCAGCCATTGGACACCCACAGGACACCCGATGGTTAAAAACTGGCTTACAGTTCACTTGGCCGTGGAGACATCAAAATTTATATAACATACAGTAACAACTTAGCAAGCCCTCCTTTTCCCGCCTTCTTGTGAATCATAAAACAATTAGTTTGATACTGAGGTGCTTATACTAACCTGTCTTCGGGCGTCCTGGATAAGTACTCTCTTTCAATCAAACCTTCTATTCTCTTCTTAATGACCTGAGGGCTCGGCATGAATCGGGCTTTCAGTTGTTCTGTTACCTGTTCACAACAACAACAAAATGCTCATGAGCGGGCGAGCACAAACTGAGACTGGTCTCAGTCGGGGCAACAAATGCCAGTTTTGGTCAATTTTCGTAGAAGCACTCGAGAAATTTCCGACTTCATCCAAACGAAAAAGGAAAGAAAAATAAAACAAACAAACACGTAAAAAAAACACGCACGTCACGTCACGTAATGTTGCTTAGGAACTCACGGACAAACACCGTAGGCTCATGTTCCCTCGACTGTTATATTCTAATTTGGCGTAAAACGTGATTAACATCATTTTAAAACAGGCAGAACTCAAGAAGCTTAGACGCTTTTTTCGTGCTCTCCAAAAGTCTGACGTGCACCGTATAAACTCGACAATGCGCGGCTAAAAGCACCAACCAATTGTTAAATGTTAAAAATGTAGGATGCGTACTAACCTCAGCAACTAAAAGGTTATGCGGTCTCTTTTTACGAGCCTTCATTATTCTTACAATTGCAGCTTCGATTCTACAACGTGTTAAGGAAATACACTGTTTTAGTGCTATACATAGTGCTGTTTAACAATTGTCTTAACGCGGGAAAATGATGAACAACAAAGTTGGGAAATCTTGCTGGGATTTGTTTACTTTTACCATACAAAATCCCTAAACAATAATAACCATACAAACTTCCCAGACAATAAAGTCGAGAACAGAGGGGGTAAGTTTTTAAAGAAACTGTGGTGCTGCGTCGGTGGGAAGTATAACAATATAATTTGGTTTTTTCAACTGGGTTGATAATGTCAATTGGCCACCGTAAAGAGATTAAAGAGCTGACGTTTCGAGCGTTAGCCCTTCGTCGGAGCGAATCAATAAAGGAGCGAATCAATAAAGTCGAGAAGAACGGCTAAAAGGGCCATTAACAAAAGAAACGTATGAAACACAAACAAACAAGGATAAAACGCTGACCACGAAGCTGGGCAGACCAGATCGAACTGCTCTTAAAAGGATACTCATGTTTTCTGTCTTCATCGACTTTACTTCTGGTCTCCTTTCTCTCGGGTTCCATTTCACCTTTGGCGAGAACTGCAAAGAAAAAATATTTTTATTAATAATAAAAAGTTCTGAGGCAGAAGGAGAAACTAAACAGGATAGACGTTCACTGAACCGAGATTACATTGTACCTGTTTGTATTTTGACTCTGTGTAATTTGGACGTAAACTGCTCGTTGACTGAAAACACATCGGTAGATGCTGCGGACAAACAACACAAGACGGAGGTTATTTCACTGTAAGAAAATTTAGACAACAGAAGCGTCATTGGAAGAAAAAAACGTTTAACGGGTCAAGCGCCAGTAATAGTATTCCCTCAAAAGTTTACTTAGTCCTAACATCTTAATTAATCTTAATTAAATTAAAGTATGAGTATGAGTATGAGTATGAGTAAGCAAGGTTCTACAGTAGAACAACAGGCTGCTAAATTGTGAAGCACAGTCGGACCTGTTTTAAGGCCGCGGCAAACGATGACAGATTGTTGCTTGTGATCTTTCCTTGGGTGAGCAAACAGGACGACATTATTTTGTTGCAGACACCAAAGGCTTCTGGAAAACACCAGAAACCTTTTTGGTGTCCACATCAAATGTTGGGCACAGGCAGAAGGAAACATTTGTGTCCACCACAGTTCGCCATCGTTCAGCTTGCCACGACTTTTACGTATTGGCCTTGAAGTGTCCATATTGATGGGGTTTGACGGTAATGAGTTACGGTACCATACCAAAACTAGGTTATGGTACCATTCCAAAACTAGGTTATGGTACCATTCCAAAACTAGGTTATGGCACAATTCCAAAACTAGGTTATGGTACAATTCCAAAACTAGGTTATGGTACCATTCCAAAACTAGGTTATGGCACCATTCCAAAACTAAAATTAAACATTTACAATATTTCCACTTACATATATCTCTTCCTTTTGGATCTTTAGTAAGAACTCTCTGTGTTGCTTTTCCACAAGCTAGTGATTGCAATGCACGATTTAAATCTCTTTCAGGAATTTCTGTATGCTGACTAATTTCCTGCAAAATAAAAATATTAGATGACATTTTTCCCTTGACATTGCGTTTGGAAGAAATATGAATTTTCCTCACGTCCCAGACTTCCCCTGCCACGAGATTTCAAATGGCTGCCAGACGCTATTCATTGAGTGGTCAAGTAACACTTTATTCATGCCCACCTCATACGTCCATCTCTCTTGTGTATTAAACAGCATTAACAGACACATCTGGTACGATGATACTTGAAAGATGTGACGTCGTATTTCTGTGGGACCACCCTCCTAAAACCATATAAATGACAAATCGTTGGAGAATTATCTTATGAATGTTGGCATGTTGCCATCAAAGTAACCTGTGATCAGGCATCTGCATTTGAATAAGTAGGGAGGGAGGGAGGGAGGGAGGGAGGGCTTGATCACAGGGTATCATCAAAGCAAAGAATGAGCACTGGGTAACTTATCTTAAGTTGACAAACAAACTGACTCACTCACTGAAAGACTGACTGACTGACTGACAGACAGACAGATAGACAAAGACTGACAGACAAATAGACAGACAGGTAAAGACTGATTGAAAGAAAGACAAACAAAGACTGACTGACAGACAGACAGACAGACAGACAGGCATAGACTGACTGACTAACAAAGAAAGGCACTCACTTTCCTGGCAGGTGGAAAGGTTGCATTCAGCTCTGCTGTTCCCTATAAACAACAAATACATTAACCTATGAAGCCCAAATTTGTAATAATTATTTTGCTAATCCTCATGCATACAAGCAACTTACTAGCTGTGGCTGAAGAGTCAACTGTCTTCCACTGTGACAACCTAAATAGAACCAAGAAAAGTAAAAGACAGGCATTGTCAAAACATAATTCAATCAATGCCATTTTGTCTTCATACATTTATAATTTGCAGATCATCATCATGGAGTTAGAAAAGTTTTGGATTCATATTTATCAAAATTTGATAAACATGAATCCGAAACTTTTAATTAAGACACATCAAAAGCACACAAAGTTTCCAAATTGACCTACAACAACAAAGAGGGTTTTGTTGTTCTTTTTACTATACAGCGAGCGCAGATTATTTTACCTTTTAAAGCAGTCAAAAGCATGCTGGGCCTGGGGAGGAATAGTACACTTTGGCGAGGAGGCCTGGGTCGGCCAGAACCCAGTCGTGAGAACTCGTACCACCAGATCCACTCCCATCAGATTTATCTGAAATGTCACACAACACCATCCAATCAGCATGCAGAACTTTATTTTTAAAACTTAAAACAAGTGATGCATAACCATGCACAATCCAAAACAGGAATGACCTCATCCAGATGTGTTTTCCACGCAACTTGGGTATTAACTTCCAAACAATCCACTTACCAGGGTCTAAGGTGCTTTTTTCTCTATTTCATATTCTGTTTACCTGATTGTTGGAGATGTGTTGTCTAAATTCATCATTTGTTGATTGTGATAGTGTCATATCTTTGAACATGCCTTCTAGTTTGGATGTAAATTGACAACCACATTCAGTCTGATAAGAGGAAAGAATACAAGGTATTATTAGGCTTTATTTAAAACCAGAAATATTGTAACCCAATCAAATTCATGAAAACTGGTAAATAAGGTGAATTCACTGTTGTTGTATTTTGGCAAATACTCAGCTGATGGCAAAACAAAAACAGGCATTATAAATGTTAGCCTCCCACAGAGATGCTCTTTGGGATTGTCACTGAAGGAACTCGTGATAAGCTTAAGAATATTTCTTTCTATAGGCAGGTAGCATTACATGAGAACCGTGACTAACCTTCAGCTTGGAGATCATATTTTTCTCTGAGTCATCTGATATACTCTTTCCTAGAAGAAGTCTCTTGGCGAGATGTTGTTTGTAATACCGTTCAAATACATCCTATAAATTGCACAACATTTTTGTTAGTTTCAGCCTCCATACAAAGTACAATATTTTTTACCCAGAAAAAGGGCAAACCTAGCAACCAACCTTGAGATACACAATGCTATTTTATAAATTAACTATTTACACTTCAATTATAAACAGGCCATTCCAGACCCTGTTGTTACATGCATTCTTTTGCCTATAAATCTATTAACATGCACATCCACTGAATCAAAACAATCTTATTTTAAACTGAAGTTACCTTTTCTTGAAGAAATCTGAAAAGCACCATGCACTTGTCCAATACTGTTTCTACTTCTTGTTCAGAGAGCTGAAATAAACAAGAATGAATCCAATTGTTAAATGGATGTGAAAGTTATTGGCTTCCTTCTTTTTCCCTTTTAATGTGAATTGAAAGCACAAGATTATCAGCACTTCAGAGCACCAGTGTATCTTCTTGCACTCTCATTGAAATAAAAACAGATCATACCATTAACAATTGTTTTCTTTACAGTATGAAAGAACATTAAAAAATGAATCTCATTGTCAAGTTGACATATACATTAAGACTCTACAGCCTACCCCTTTCACTCCTTTCTTCAGCTTGTCATCAACAAAAAGAGACAAAAATTCAGGTGATTTTCCATTGAGATTGAGAAAATATTCAAATTCCTGTAAGAGAAGCAAGAAAAAGCAAATTAACTTCTTAAATAAAAACTTGACTAACAACCTACACATATTCTATGTTGCTTATACCTACCGTATTTACCCGTGTATTAGTCGACCTCGTGTATAAGTCGACCCCCTAACTTTGGGGCCAAAAACTAAATTTTCTTCATTTTATTGGAAAACTTAAATATATCGTATTTCTTAGAATTATTGTTCAGTTAAGTACTATGGATATATGAAACAATCACAGCAAGTTTCAATGTGAAGTTTTAATATTCTTGCATGTCCGCAATCGTTTTAACAACACATGTACATGTGGGCATTTTGTCCATAACGTTTGAAATAGGCTTACAAAATCAAACATACTAATTGCAGACAAACCTTTCTAACTGTTGAAGTTGAAAAAGCAGCTTTAGCAGGCAGGCAAAACACCAAAGAAGGTCTTAAATCTTTGAGAACGCTCGATAAACAGCGTGTATAGAAAACTTGGTAACCAAGCTACAAAATTGGTCGAGTATTGGTAACTGATGACTGCACGTGCTTACATCATGCCAGGTTACCAAGCAGAGAGTTCGAAGCGAGAAAGATGTTTTTCCTCAGCAGATTTACGGCTTTATTTTGCAGGAAATGTCAGTTCTTTATTCCGAGATTGTGCCAGGGAGTATCTTCAACCCTCAGGTCTACATAAAGCAGATAAATTTTAAAGCATTTCAACTTGAACTGCTAATTTAGACGCAGACCGCCAAGCGAAGGACTTCGCATTTTGTATCATTGTTTGTAAGATATTTTACGTAAGATTATAGACACAATTGTTATGCTAATTGTGCCGAATCTATTTTACTGGTGCTTGGGTTTTAGTTTTTGACCCATGTATAAGTCGAGGGCGATTTTTTGGACTGATTTTTAGGTCGTGAAAGGTCGACTTATACTTGGGTAAATACGGTACATGTATACAGATCACAACCTTCTGTTTATTTTATCACTTAATAATTAGTCAGCCTATGATCTTGTAAGGGGATGACAGCATTTGCTGACTTGATAGACCACAACTTTGTGTCAAGTTTATAGACACTGCAGCCAAGCACAATTGATGCAGAACTGTGATGAATGCACCTGTTAACATGGATCTCTGGGCTGAAGTGTAACATATAAATAATAAATAATAACATAAAAACACATTTTTATAGTGACACTTATTTAAAATATCCAAGTGCTTCACATGCACCAAAACAAACACTGAAAACTTACTGAAGATATTGCCTGCTTAAACAATCTGTCATTATTGAAGGAATTGTTCAAGAAATGATCAAATCTGTCCTTTAAGTCTAGGAGACTCTGAAATATAACAACAAACAAAAATTATGACTTCACAATGGGACAACAGTACTGTTCTCAGTGCTTTCAATAAGCATCAACGGCTGGCAAAAAGCATTGGCTACTTCACTCTACTTTGCTCAAAAACATTGGCTACTTTTTTCCCTAAATTAAACACATTAAAGAAAGATTCTTAAAAACTACTCTACTCAAACAAAAAATCTAACCTGTATGTAGGTGATGGGGTTTTTGCCGCTTTCCCCTTCCTCTTCTACAACAAGAGCTTTTCCTTGTTCTCGTAAATATCCTTTCATACAGTCACACACTGTCTTCAACCCATCCTTGACTCTGACAAAGAGACGGTACATTCGGGCCAGATCTGAACACAAAACATAGCAATGAAAATTATGATAATCATTATGGATTTTCATGAAATTTTTAATGCTTTACCATTACTGGGTGTAAAAAATTTGTGATTTTTTCTTTATCTAGGAGCTATCATTTTCTTGTTCTTAATTCTTTCCAGTTCCTTTGCTGTCTTGGCCGATGTTTGTTTTATGCCGCTGATGAACTTCACAGAGCTTAAGCAAAAAATTCCCATTTAAACCTTTTTCCTATTTAAAACTTTATGATTGAGTCCTTTTATGAATGATTTCTGTGATTCAGTTGATCATTTTTTTAGCAGAACATGTCTGATCAATCACTTTAAATGTTCTGGATTTTTAGCAACAAAACAACATTTTAGACAAAAATAATTAATGTTAAAATCATTTAAGTACAATATGTACAAGATAGAAGCAAACAAACCTTCTATCTTGTTATGCTTGAGCATATGAATAACACCAGAGTTCTCCATTTCAACCACTGTTTTCATGTGCTTGCGTATTAACTCTTCCTCCACAACCTGTATAAGAAATTCATTCATTTTCAAACAAATACACCAAACCTCCTTTGGCATGTCTCATAATACATAGAGGGTTTTAAATACTCTTTTATTTTTAAATTCCATGACTTTTCCAGGACCTTTTCCACAGCCTAAATTTTATTTTCTTAGACACTTTCAAATATTTTCTTAATTGTGGAGTCCTTTAGTTCATTTTCTTTCTATCGCACATACTTAAATTCCACGACTTTAGAGGAGTTTCCATGACTTCTACAAATCCTAAGTGTACATGTAAATGCTAGGTCAGAAGTTATCACTGTTACCACTTCAGTGACTTAGAGACGACCGTTACCTTAACAATCGGGTCCTCTGTGGTGGGATCGAGATAATGCTTTGCCCGTTCGGATTCTTCAATTATTCTGGCTTCAACCTGAAGGGAGATCATTGCAGATCAATTAAGCCTCAAACAGAAACTTTACTGTAAGATAAAACATTATCTGAGTGCATCAAACTACCAACCTTCTGTATATATACCGATGCACTGTTTTCTGCAAGGAACTTTTGACCCTCTGACTGTTGAGCCAAAAAAATTAACTTAAAATAGAACTTCACACACACACAAAGTTCTGGCAGCAAGGCCAAGTCAAACCAAACACTAAAAGCAAAACTCCTACATTTGGAATACGCTTTTTAGCAGCCAGGTACTAGGATCTTACTTTGTAGAATTCTGCAGACTCTTCAAGGAAAGGTTTCTTCTTCTTCTTCAATCTGTTTGGGTTGCTCGGAGTGCAAATTAGTTTCACCCAAGTCTTCTAAAAGCTCCTCGAGGAATTGAAAATGTTCGTGGTTTGGTGCTTCTTCTATCTGTTTTTTCTCAAGCTCAATGGGGGTTTTCAGCTGTAGACATTTTCGCTGGTGTCGCTTGAGGTGATCTAATCGTCCGTAGGATTTTGTACAATTCTGGCAAGGGAATGTTTGCTGAGAAATGTTCATTTCTTCTCTGTGCTGACTTTGGTAGTGGCGCAGGAGGTGATCTGGTCTGGAGAAGGTTTTGGAGCACAGCGTGCACTTTGGTCTTTCTTTTTTTCCCACCCAATGCACTTCACGGAGATGACGATAGAAAGAGCAGGCTTGGGAAAAGGTGACACGACAGAAGATGCAATCCATGGTAGTGAGTGGAGGGTTTTTTCCAAGTCCGCGCTTTATATAGTCGTAAACCGGATAAAACCGCTGACGCGAGAGATTTCCTAATTTGGCCACAAAAATCACACCACCGTTGACGCGTGTAGTGAGGGGGTATAACCGGTTTAGCTAGCTTACGCGAGGTACAAAAAAAAAAAACAATCACCCCACCCGCTGACGCGTGTAGTGAGGGGGTATAATTGGTTTAGCTAGCAAAGCTCGCTTCTATTCTTAAGGTGATTCAATGGTTTTGCACTGCGCATAACAAAATGGCGGCTGTTAAAAGAACATATACAGAAAGATTATAAACATTGCGTCCATCGAAGGGTAAAAGTGAATACATTTTCGACTGTCAGTGTTTTCTGGGCAAGTTGAGTTTCGAAAATGTGTATGACGTTACAAGGCGTCAGTTATCGAGTTCCACCTACCGAGGATGGCTGTTAACCTTGTGATGAATCATTACTTTTGTAGTTTAAGCTTCATCTTTATCATATTATGTCCCAATTGCAATTTGTCGATGAAAATTCCTTAAAATACTTTTTTTTGATGCTGTCTTGCACATTTTAAGGACCTTCCAAGGACATGCCAATTTGAAACTCCCCCCACTCCCCGCTCGAAAATCGGAGGAATTGCAGAACGTGCGTACGTTCTGCAGCTCTATCGCGATAACCAGTACGGTGACCCCTATTTTTTTATTTCATGATTCTAATAAGAATGAGGTTTTCTTTCAATGAGTATAAAAAATGGACAGAAATCTATGTCTGGATTTTTGAGAATTTAAGTAAACTGTAAGGATTGAGCTATAAAGGGCCAAACAGCGCATGTTGAAACTAAGTCAATTTTTAAGCGTTAACTAAAAACAAAGCGCGTCGAGGGCATTGTTTTGTTACGTAGGTGCATAAACAATAGAATAAAGTCAAACGCCGTGTGATGTTGGAAGTTTTATGGAAAATATGGAGTTGTCGAGTTTTGGGTTGTTCGCTGCTATTGCCAAAGACACGTAAATAGCCGTATTCGTCAGCACTGTAACGTGAAAACGAGCACGGTGACCCCCACTTTTTAGTACGTTTTTATAATCTTTTTGACTTGTTACAACAGTGTACCAAGTTTCATCAAAATCTATGGCAGGTTCTTTTACCGGGAATTACCTTAATCGTAGTTTGAAATGAGAGTGGGGTTGTTCAATATAATTGTTTGCCTTGCTTTTTCCTGTTTTTCTTGCTTAATTCTTCATCCGCCCACTGAAAAAATCTGCAGTCTCTAGCTCTGCATACAAAATAGGGGCGGCCTGGATTCTTTTCGGTTTTGCTCACTCTGAGTGAAACCGGTTCGTCGCAGCTGCAGATCAAATTCCTCTTGCGTTTCAGGTAGCTTTCATGCAGTTTTCCATAGATGCTGCTCATGTAGTAATAGGCGGAGTCTTCGTGCGTGAAGATAAGGCATTCATTATATTGACACTTGATGTAACTCTCCCCATTTGTCCTTGCCTCAAAAGCCATTAGATTGCATTTGTGAAAGGGGCAAACATTGAAGTTGTAACTTTTCTTTTGGGCCCGTTCTACGTCTTGTGGCATCCCCAAAGGAGCAACACCAGATACCGGTTCGGTTGTGATGAGACCGTCTAATAGATTGGCGAGAGCCTCGTCTTGCTCAACGGTTGATGGTGGGGGCTCATCCTTGGGTTTCCTTTTTCTCGGTTTTTTGTTAGCGGGGGTTGGAAGTGTGTTCACCATTTCCTGCATGAGTTCCAGAGAGCTCTTTTCATTCATCTTGCTCGCTGAAAATGATGATGGCCTTTACAGTCTAGCTAGTTATATACTTTGCGCCTGATTCCCATCATCATTTGCGGAAAGCGAACCTTCTGATTGGTTTTCTTCTTCTTCGCTGCTACTACCCCCACCTTGCATATCTCTTCTCATCCACGGTTCATCTATACCTCCAGCTCCGATAATATCGGTGACCCGCGTCCACTCAAAGACGTCGTCCATGTCCGAGTGGCTGAATCCCAGTAGCTCGTAGGTGAACAACATACCCTGCCTCTTGAAAGATATGATTTCCTGAAAGATATCCACCGTCGTTTGTTGAGAGGATAGGGTGTTTCTGACGAATTCACAGTCTTCCTTGTTCCATATAGGGTGGATGAAACCTGATTCTGTCAAGAGGCGGTTCCATTCGTCATAGGTTTCCTCAAACCTAATGTTCTCTATTCCTCTCCTGATTTTGTAACCCACCATCTCCAAGTATTCGAGAGCTTCTAATGAATAGAAGGGATGTTCGGGTGGGGTTATATGTTCTTGCCTGCGAATGCAGCGTAACACCGCTTTAACCCACTCTCTGCGCCAAGGGAATGTTTGAAGTCCCTTAAAAAAATTGGTATTACGCATGACGCTACCATCGTATCTGAGTGGATGATGAGTTGGCTTCAATGGCTTTCGAGGGCACTTTTCGAATCTGCACATGATGCTACCCATGCGTCAAATGAATTTTTTTTTCCGTGTCGCAACTTCTTTTATACCTTGCTATGACGCCATACCCCCTCAAACCTGAGAGTATAAAAGGGTGCGAGCGATTTGTTGAGGGTCAGTTGAAGCTTGAGCGCACACATGACAGATCGCAGCCCCGAAAACGAAGTGAGAGAGGAAAAAAGAAAACCGAGGAAGAAGATAGACAAAAACCAGGAATGTCAAAAATGCGGCAAGTGTTATGCCTATGCCCATCATCGGGATCGACATGAGAAACAGTGTGGTCAGCCAAATCCACCCAAAGTGAATAAACGTCTAAACGCAAAGCGGGTGGACTCGGAGGACGACGTAGCTCAAACCAAGAAGCCCAAAAGGAGGACATACCTGGTGGTGATTTGTCCTTTCCACGGTTTGATGCTATAAAGCCTTTTGGTGACAAATAGATTTGTTCAGAACATGGTGACCGAAATCGTGAAAGACTGGTTATGGAGGCAGGTTTGGAAGAATGCGTCCTTAGCAGAAGGATATGATCGCGTATGCAATGGTTACGATGTGGAAGAGTTGGATCCTAAAGCGATTTTCAGTTTTCAAGTGGAAAACCCACCTTTCACCATGTTTCATTTCATCGCTCACATGGTGATCATGCGAAACGCGCTGCCGTGGGAGCGTTATAGGCAACATAGACAGTGGGTGTTCTTAGAGCAAAGACGTCACGTTCCCACGTTCAAACAACTCTTGAGTGTCTGGGTTTGTGGATTATTACATTCATGCCTAGCACGACGAGAAAGAAACGAGTAATGATGATTTTTGTGGAGAAGCTGTCAGATAATTATACAAACCAAGTGGACAGTGTTTGAAATTGCACACTCTTTAATATAAAACACATTTCACAAGTTCTCTTAAATGTCTTTGTTTATATATCCTGACGTCACTCCCGACCCCTCTAAGTAACTGTTTACGTGGTCACTTAACCATGTGAGTCTCGCGCTTGCTTTTTTGTCATGTGCTTTGAGGTGCTGGATTTGTTATTAATTTGTTTGGCAGTTTTACAGAGCTTATTCTATTTGTTTGTTTTAAGAGGCTACACAGTTCGCTAAGTTCGTCACTGTGGTCATTTGCAGACCTTCTTAAAAAGCGTATTAGACATTAGAACCTCGCACTTTTGCAGAAAACCACACACACACACACACCGGGAGCGCGTCACGATTGTAGTGAGCTTTCGCTGTATATCTTGGTAATTGCGGCGGCGGCGGCGGCGTTGGTAATGCGGCGGTGGTGATATAAATAACGAAGAAAATACTTAATGAATAACCATACAAATGGTTAGAGAAATAATCTAAAATCACATAAGGGAGAAACATACAAATGGGGTAGACAAATAAATATCCTAAATGATATAAGGGAGAAACATACAAATGGGGTAGACAAATAAATATCCTAAATGATATAAGGGAGAAACATACAAATGGGTAGAAAAAAGAAATAATCTAAACAGGGTAGAAAATGAATGAACTAAATGGTAATAGTGTAGGAAAAATCTCCTTCAAAGTCAGTTTCGCGGACTTCTGTTTGAAGCCCCAGCAAACCCGTTTTGGTCTAATCGCATGTGTGCAGGACGTGGAACCTGTTACCTGCTACGCATTGTTAATGCTCGTCGTAACGACTGCATTCTCATTACTCTGAACACAGCACTCTTGCAACCTGCTAAAATACTACTTGGTGTCTTTCCAAATCCTTTTTTTTTTTCTCGTCGGGTGAAATAGGAAATGAACGAGGATCTCCTTTCCAGCAACTGTTTTGATTTGACACAATTGGTCTCCTCATCTTGAGGAAGCATGGAAGAGAAAAAAAGGTTAATGCCACAAAAAATGAAACACATATAAATGAGGAGTGAGAGTGTCCTGAAGCTTGAATTGGTTTTTGTTTAGCTATAAGCTTTTTTTTCCTATTCATTGGTAGCTCCATTGGTTTAGAAAAAAAATGGTTGCCGGGTCTTTCTTGATCTGAAATTTTTGTTGTGGTTTGAGGAGTAATATAAAAGAAAAAAAATTAAATGCGTATTGAACTTTTGTTCCTTGCTTCCATAAAGGTTCTGGTAATGGGCCAACAGCTCATTCTCCAGTTTTGCAAGACGAATCTTGTTTTCTGTTTCTCCAATCCGCTATTCTGTCTCGAACCCTTTCTTCAGTTGTTGATCGAAGGCAGCTTCTAATTTTGCTCGTTCATACAGAAGTTCTTGTTCCGCTTTCCTTACACGCATAATTTATTATCTTTCTGTAGCTGCATCTCTTTTAAGTGAATCTGGCATTTCAGGGCTTCCCTGCCGTTGTCGGCAACCCTTCCTGGCGTTCTGATGATGGGTTTGCTTGAAGGGTTCAAAAGGAACTTTGTGGCGGATTCCCTATTTGTCATGTATAACTGTCTTCCCACAAGTGGGCGGTATGCATCAACAATATGCCCGTATTTTAATAGGGACATCCAACTACGAAAAAAGGAGAAAGCGACTTGTTCAAAAGGGTTAATGTTAAAGAAAAGAACTCTCAAAAAAGATAAATAAAATTGGTTTATTAAACACGTAACGGGTTTTACAACCTCTCTTATAATTGAGACCACTAAAACATATAATGCGAAAGTTCCAAGGGGGTTGTTCAGTTTCTTGCTGATCCCTTTGCAGCTGGCTTTGTTGCTCTCTTTGAGGAAAAGAGACTGCCTGAGCATAGAGAAAGGGGATGGAAAACAAACAATCGCGAAAATTATAACGTGGTCCTTGAAGTCTACCATCATGTTGGTTGATCTCATGACATTGTTTAACCTGGTTGTTCCATCATAACCAGTGTTTAACTGAGTTAAGTTATTTGAAAATTTTAACTGGGTTTTTGAAAAATTAACCCAGTTAACTCTCTTAGTGTGCGGCTCATTGCAGCCAGTGTATATACTTACTCAGTTTGTTCATTATGTGATTCTTCCAGTAACAACACTGCAAAGTAATAGGAAAGATAATGGTACATTTTAAGGTCAGCAGTGAAATAAGAAAGAATGCAATAGTGGGATTATGTGACATTGTGTCACGAGTATACAACAAATAAAAAATCTGAGTCCTCAGTGGGGTTCAAACCAATGGCTTCTGAAACTCTGGGTAAGTGCTAAATCCCTGCGCTACGAAGAGAATCATGGTGGCCTTGCTGACCATGAGTACAGTCATGTACAAAAAACAGATACATGAAACTACAAAGGTGGCGACAAGAAACCTTAAAGGAAACCATTAACCTTACACATGTCAGTAGTAAACATAAAAGGTAACGCAAGATCAGGATCATGTTAAATATTTCCTTCAGAAACAACGTATCCATTTTGGGGATTCCATTCAAACTATTAAGGCGGATTCCTCTCAAAGTTTGAGCAATAAGAGCAAAAATTATTTACCAAATATTTACTCACAACACGGCAACTTTTTGAATACTATTTAAAACATCTCACTGTAATTCATTTCCCTAGGTGACCCCGCGATTAAATCCCCACGCATTCTCGAGAAATTTAATGTCAAACCTCGTAAGAATGCTCAAAGCGTGTGCTATTGTGTTTTCAACTATGCCCATAAGTACAAGGCATTGGCATCGTAGCCGATGACTTTTTGCACGGGTTTAGCTACCTCACCATACTCGTTCTCGCGGATCTTGGTCTTGTCCTTCTCCGCGTGACGGTGGAAGATGATGGCGGGTCCTCCTACCATGTTATCTTTGAAGAGCTTGTACAGGTCTTCCGTGTGAAAACTGGAGAGGTGTAAACCCTGTTCTTTCAGAAACCCCATCTCGAATTTGAAGGCCAGACCAGGTAGACTGATGGCTTCTTTTAGCATGTCGATACCGTGCTGGTGCCAGAACTGTGTCATCTTTTCCAGGGCTTCAAGGAATGGGACCACGTCAAGATTATTGTACCAGACCAAAAAGTCGCGGAGGGTTTGCATACCTTTCTCTTCCCAGGCTCTCTGGCAGACAGCGTAATCTTATTCGCTCAACTCGGTATTTCTCAACCACGACTTGAATGCCTCTCGAGGTGGTAGGTGAGATTCCTCTAGCTGGGTGATCGACTTCACATATTCGTACGGGAAAAATCCCTTCTCCCCCTGACACTGGTAGGCTTTGAGGAAAGCGGCATAGCTGGTTCCCGCTGCCACGAAGTTGGAGATATCCAGGAACTTGATGGAGGTAGTTTTGAGAGCCAGGTAGGCGTGGTTGCGTTTGATGACCAGATCGATGCACGAGTGGTTGACCAGGTAGGGAATCAGGATATCTTTCAGCACATTCAGATCGTATTTGCCAGAATTGAAGCCTACGACCTCAAGTTCGGTGATGTGTTGGCGCAAATCGGATAGGAGGCGTTTGGTTTTTCTCAGTTGACGATTCGGTGGTTGGCCAGGAGAAGCTGCTGAAAACAATGGCTGTTGTTCTTCCAATTCGAGGTCGACTCGACGGTAAAATGAGGGGTCTTCCTCTACTTCCTCATCGTCATCGATAAAGGCTCGATCTTCCTCCGTCTCTTCCTCGTCTTCGCTTTCATCATCACTGTCACCAAAGCCAGTACTCTCCCCAACCTCCTCCGCACACTCATCAGACGTGCTCGCTCGGGAAGGTTGTTGAGAGACGGGATCTAAGGTTTCTTCTATGCGGTTTAGTAGTGGAGTAAAGCGTTGCAGCTCCAACTCGCTGGCTTTGTCGGCGATTTTTTACTGGCAAAAACCGGCATGGAATTTCATTGGCCCGGATATCAGTTCATGGGACCTGGCACTCATTTGAAAAAGAGACTCAAACGAGGCGACAAGGGCATCAATCGTCTGGATCGGATTGCAAGAACCCACGACATCGATTATTCTCGTGCCAAGAACCTACAAGACAAGTGGGTAGCGGACGCTAAGATGATAAGTGCGATCAACAAGTTACCCGGCAAGAAAACCATGACAGAACGCATCGTGAGACGTATCATGCAAGCCAAGAAAAAACTCAAGTTGTAATAAAGTCTTTTATTGACAATTGTTGTTACATCGTTTGCAATTAAAAAAATTTGTTCTTCAACAAGTGAGTTCCTTATATAGCGTGTTGAACCTCTCATAGGGGGGGATACCCCCATCCCCCATACCCTTGGTATCACGTGACCTGCTTTGAATGTATATAAGACTTTCCATCCCACACCACCAGTTACCCTTTGAGGATGAGTGAGAGAGTTGAAAAGCAACTGTTGTTGGACACATATGAAGAAGCGACTGCTTTGATGGAATGGAAGTTGGACGCAGATAAAGAAAATTGCAAAGGTACCCGTTACCAAGACATGGTTGATCTGATTGAAGATGGGCCGTGGTTCCTTGATAGGATAATTCAGATATCCTGGGATGCTACTTCAGATGACCCTGAAGTGCTTTCTTTGTGGGTCGATTTGCTGAGATGGGCAGAGGCCTTCGATAAATTGAACTCTTAATTGTGGAACATTTTATGGACCGTTGATCTGCATTTTATGGACCCTTGATGGAACATTTTATTGCATTACTATTTTTTTTTTTTGATTTTTGTTTTATTTTATCAGTCATGTCTTGTGGAAATTTACCATCCTGCTGTGTGGTCTGTGGCCAGGAACCTCCCCCGTGTACACAACCTCTTCACAGAGTGCACAACGCCCATCACGAGAAGTTTGTGAAGGAAATCAAATGGGGCGAGATAACAGCCAAGTGGGGTGGTCGCGTTTTCTTGACTTGCTGCGGTTCCATTTATGGAGAATATTACGATATTGAGGAGTGGAACTTTACAACCGTTTTTCTAGGTGAGAATCTTGAAAAAGCACTCAAACGTATAAAATTTGTGAAGACTTTTATTTTTTAAACAAAACAACATCTGTGATTTGTTGATGTAGCACACGCTACTATAAAATTCGTGAAGACTTTTATTTTGCATTGTCGCGTTTAGAAATGCCATGTATGATAGGAGAATTGGGCTTTTATTTTGCAAGCGATTGTCACGTTTTGTAAACTTTAGAAATGCCATGTATGAGAATTGTAATTAAAACAATTTTGAAAAAATCTCTGTGTGATTTTATTCTACGTATGTAGCACTCGCTCATATATCGTTGCGTTCAATTTGTAAATAGTTCCGGCGACACTGAAAGCGCTTAAATAAATGAAAGCCTAAACACGAAGACGGGACGTCTCCAACCCGTTGTGGAACATCAGCCAGATCCGCATCTGCAACGACGAAGTGTTGGAAGTACTATACACCGACATCGCTTCCAACCAGGTCGACAACGGGAAGACAAACATCTTCGTAGCCGCCTTCACCACCTGCTGGGCGCGTTTAAAACTTTACTCGTACCTAGAGAAACTCACCACCCAAGTCATCTACTTCGACACGGACTCTGTGGTGTACAAGTGGAAACCGGGTCTTGTCGACATTCCCTTGGGCGACTACCTGGGAGACATGACTGACGAACTCGAAGATCACAGACGACCCGACGACTACATCACAGAGTTCGTGTCGGGTGGCCCCAAAAACTACGGCTTCGTGTCCGACCAGGGTCAAGTCTGTTGCAAGGTGCGAGGGTTCTCCCTGAAATCCGTACGTGGTTCCGCGCAACTCAACTACGAGATACTCAAGAGGAACCTGTTGGAGGAACTCACGGATCCCCAAGGAGTTCGCAGAGACGTGGAGGTGACCAACCCGCATTTTTTCACACGGGATCCTGCCACGAAACGCCTGAAAGTATCCCCACGAACCAAACAATACGGTCTAGTCTTCGACAAGAGGGTGGTCGACTTTGAAACCTTCACGTCCTACCCGTACGGCTACAAGCACGACTTGGACGAGCACGACGTGGAGATGGCCGAGCTCCTCTGCAATTTGTAAATATTGTAAATAGTTCCGGCGACAACGAGTCGGGGTGGCACCCTGATGATACCCTTTTCCGCTCTTTTCGCTAGGTCAGGGATCCCAACACGAGTCGCGGGTAACCAATCCCCGAGGAGTGCCCCATCTAGCGAAAGGACTGGAAAATAATACGCTCCCTTCAGGAGCGGGGGACCGGAAAGCCATGACGTCATCCCATCGGTTTCATTCGCTCCAAAAAGGCTAAAATTAAATGTCATTGAAGATGAACCCACGAAATGTACTCAAAATATCAAAATATCGAAAATTTCAAAGCCGTGCAATTCTGCATGCGTAATTAGTTTATTCAAACTTCACTCGGCTTCATGCTAAAAGTGGAAAGTTCAAATTTTAGCAGACGGCTTTTGCATTCAATTCATAATTCAGTGGTTTTACCGATCTTTATAAAACTTCCATACAAATTCGAAGCAACATTGTACATTACCATTTTGTGTTCAAAAGTCTTGAAAAGCCTAATTAACTTCGTGTACAGGTCCGTGATTCGAATTCAAAACACGTTTGTAAGCGCCATGACATCATGTCTTCAAGGCCGTAAAAGGATAGATGAATCCTTCATCAGCGAGGTTTAAGCAGTCTATTCATGATTGTCCATTTCAAATCCACTAAAAAATAAATCTGTGTTTCTCCTCCTCATTTTTAACTCCAAAGAGAAGTGCCCCATCTAGCGAAAGGACTGGAAAATAATACGGGACCGGAAAGCCATGACGTCATCCCATTATCGATTTTTATCGATTAGCCCTGGAAATCGGTGAGACGGGTCCAGAACCTCCGTAGAGGTCTGGGGCGCAGTTTTCCACGTATGGGCGCACCGCCATCTTGGAACTACGACCGCTAAAAAAATTGCTCCTGGGTAATTTTGTGAGACGCTTTCTGATTGGTCGAGACGTGTCACGTGTGCCCTGAGCTGCTCTGTGATTGGTTACGGACCCGTTGAGCGACCTTAACTACTCACTACAACCAATAGAATTCAAAAAGGCCCATTAATATAAGCTCTTGTTACTCGGCCATTTAAATTAAATGTGTTTTGATACAAAGAAATTGTCCGTGCTTCGAATTTGTTAAACATTCCGAGGTTCTTTCTTTCGGCTGAATAATCCTTGTTCAGATTACAACAATTTAAGTTTTCTCCAATTCCAACTTTCGGCATTGTTGGTTTTAACAAATTCCTTCAACACGAATGAATTTGCATGCGAAACGTTGGATATTGGACAGAGTGGTATAATTAAGCTTCTCAAACTCATTAATAATTCATCACGTTAAAACAAAGGAAATCAGAACCGTAACCGTGGTTTGGAAATGTGATCTTAATTAGCATAGATTTTTACGATTTTATTTCTTCGTTTTCACCGTAGTTTTAGTTTCGATTGAGAAGATAGATCAAACACTCGAGACAGTGTTTCATCGGCTATCCAAACACCTCGAAGTTCATTAAAAATACTCCGCTGCGCGTCGTATTTTCAACTCTCTTCTCGGTGTTTGGATATCCCGATGAAACACTGTCGCTCGTGTTTGATCTATTACATATAAGGTCATATGACAGGGGCACCCAACGAACAAACTGTGCAAATGCATTATTTTATCCAAATGAATGAAAATATATGATATTAAAACATTTACAGGTGTGCTCAAGTGTTGATGTGAATTAAATATCTGTTTCTTTTTGCCAGCACGTGGTGAAATTAAATAACAATTATTCCATGAGCCCGCATTGGAAATGAAGTGATAAAGTGGTATAGTGTACAAAAGCCTAGCTGGGGAACAGATAAGCGGGGAACAGTCGTTGGATGCCCCTGATATTAGAATGTTGCGACGGGGTTTTGCCAAATGTATTAAGCCTTCTTCCTAACAATGCTCTGGCGACCAGCAGAGGCAAAAGGATCCAGAGTGATGACTGTTTCGCCTTATCGTGGCAAAACAACGCTTCATGGCTTTGGAGTTGTAAAGTTGATGAATCGAAACTCAACAGTGCCATAGGCACTGCTTTTACAGAAGGGAAATTACTCTATCACTCTTTACTTCCCGTATCTGAAGAAAGTGGATGAAACGTGCGTCAATCTAATATTATACAAGTCGACTGTCAAGACACCAACATTCAAAATCCATTGGTTGTGACGCGATAATTCCGTAGTAGAGTAAGCTACGAAGCTCGTAGCGTAACGTATTGTATGTGGTATCAATATTGGATATTTGTGTTTCTTCAATAAAAAAAGCTCTATAAAGACTTGAATATAATTTCTTTTCGTTTTAATTACAGGGTGTTTCCTTCGCTTCTAGGATCGATTCTAGGAAATTCTGGATCGACAGTCAAACATTAACCTTGGGACACTGTCTCGTCAATAATTTCTGAATTTAAATGCCTGGCATTCAGTCAATGATTAATCGTAAACCTTTCGAACGATATATGCAGTTACTAATTTTAAAGAAAAGCTTATCTGACCTTTATCTTACTAAAACATTTTACATAAAAACAGGAATACACTTGGATGTTTAATCTCAATTCATCGCCCAACTCGTCACAAGGGGGCCTCCTCTTCACTCCCCCTCCCCGCTAACGGCTTCATCGACCCCCCAAATTTTCCCTGCTTCTACACTGTGAAGTTTGTGTTTGCTGAATTTTGTTTGTTTAGTTCACAAGTATTCCGGTTTTCCCGAAATTTTAACGTTCCTTGATTAAAAATATAACACAAAGACCGGTGATTCCTGATTTTACTAAATTATAAATGCTTAAATAGGGCAAAAACGTGACGCGGAAAATTTCATACGCCAGATATTTGCATACGTAAATTACTCAGCATTTCTCAGGATATGCAAGGAAGTTTTTAAATGCTCCTTACTTGTACTTTGAAGAAACAAACTAAAGTGAGCTTCAATCAGTCGTTATGAGGATGCCATGGTTTAACCAACTATATTATTTTCTCCTCGTACCAGTGCTCTGCCAGATATCAGAGACGACAGAATTAAAAGAAGCGGTTTCGTCTTCTGTTAACAGAACCATACTTAATGGCTTTGGCAAGCAAGGATTTGGTTGTGCTTGGAGATGTGAAGTAAATGAATCGGATCTCAATACCAAAATAAAGACGGCTTTTTCCGAAGGCAAAATAATTATCTTTCTTCGCTTCGACTACCTGAAAAACGTTGACATCAAATGCGTCGATAAAATAGTTTACAACTCAAGTGAAAACGACATTGAACCTTCAAGGTGGTCCATCTGGTTGGCAAATAACAAACTGCCCAGCTCTGCTAATACTTTCTATGTACGACGTTTGCTTTCTTCAATCGCTGATGTAACTCTTGTGAGGCAAGCAATCAATATGAAAGCCAATTGTTCGTTGGACCTCATATCAACTTCCGCTAGCAAACATTACGGTGAACTTTCCGTTGCTCGTGAATATTTTGAGAATATTCTCAGCGCTGCTGTTGCGACACTAGGGGATCAATGCGATTCTGAGATGCAGCGGAATGGTCAACAAACTTGTGTCAAGATTAGCGAATGGGTTCTTTCTGGATGGTTCTTTTTTTGTCTTCTATTCGCGTTATTTTTCACTTATTTTGCCCCTACAGTTGTCTGTCTTTATTCGGCTACAGTGAACACGCATGAAGGAATTCGGCAAATAACTGTGGAAGGAACCAGTCCAATGGGCTTTCGGAGTCTAATAGGAAACTATTTTTTTTCCACGGACCACACAATATGGCACATGGCAAGGAAGTTCATTATGCGTGTCCTAATCTTACCCATACCATTTTTGGTTCCCGCAATTTTTGTCGAATACCTCATCTACCTGACTGCGTTGTCACCGCAAACAAATTTAATGGAAAGAACGCACCTTTTTCAGCCCTTCAGGGTGATGTGCTATGGGTGTTATTGCATCCAAGCTTTCTACTTTCATTTCGTTATAGGAAAGGTCGAGTGCACGAGCTCTTGCTTGTGTGAATGGGACTTCAAAAGTAATCACCTCAAATATTTCTGGACCTGTTCACATCGCGAACTTCCACAGCGAATGTTAACTCTACTTCGAGTTAATTGGTATGCCTCAAAGCTCTATTGGAGTGTTCCCCTGAAGCTTATTCTCTCATCTCAAGAAATTGAAAGTGCTAAAAATAATATTTTCACCCATGTTCTCTCTTGCACAATTTCAGTTTCCGCTTTTCTTCAAGTTCTCGGGTATTTCATCTTAGTTTTGTTTGTAAGTTGTATTGCCGGGTTGTTTTATTGTGTTTTCGTTTTTGCCTTTGCTCTGATTCATATAATTATTTTCCTGATGTTTTGCTGTCCCATAGCAACTTTATGTATTTCTGCAAACTTCAGCTTATGGCAGCTTGTGAATATAAACTTCTGCCATCGTTATTTGCTGTTCGCTGTTCGCTTTGTTATAGTTATTATCGATATTTGTATGTCGTCCTTGGCAGCTATCGGCGTAGTTTTTGTGTTGAAATATGCTGCTGTTGGTATCATGATATTCCTTCAATTAGCCATGACATATGTGTTTTCTGAGGAAAACCTTCCATCTGTGACCTGTTTTGTTTTGGTCTTTTGTTACTTGTGGAGTAGCTATAGATCTTTCACTCAGAAATACCGGGATCTCGCCTTAAAACTCTTTGAACAACTCGAGCAGTACACGACCGCATGCAACGCAGATCTGATCACACCAGATTATGGCTGGCCCATTGACAATGTAAAGAGAATTCCGAAAGAACTTTTCGACATGGCTTGTGAAGAACTAATGCCTGTTAGAA
Source organism: Blastomussa wellsi (assembly GCA_947652115.1). Lineage (NCBI taxonomy): Eukaryota > Metazoa > Cnidaria > Anthozoa > Scleractinia > Plerogyridae > Blastomussa > Blastomussa wellsi. Next base: position 5,881,103 of record OX393570.1, on the reverse strand, counting down.
AAGGTATCTCCATAATGGCGTTGAAAGCCACTTCAAGCATGATATTCGTTTTGGCTGTTTACTTGTTTTCGATGCTGCTTCACACTTCACCCATAACGAAAACTCTGGTGATGTTTGTGGCTTGCTCGTTTCCAAAGATCGTCACAATTTATGTTAAGAGAAGAAGGAAAAGTAGTTTAAAACCTGTAACTGTTAATGATAAAGTTCAAAAAATTGTGCAAGAGTACATCAATATTAGTAGTTCTTGTAATCAAGCAGAAAAACGCCTTTCTATTCTTACAGTTAAAGGTAAACAGAAAGGAGGAAATGGCTTTGATGGACTTGCGTTTTGCATTATCTCCATCACCGCTTATTTAAGTTTTATTGATTTTTATTTACCAAACTGATATTTGAACAAAAGTAAGTAAACCTGTCTACGAGACGTAGCCGGGACGAACAATGATGTCATTTTCAAAACAGTTCTCTGAATAAAAAAAGTAACTGAAGTGAAAGGTATGTACCATGGGCTCAACTTGAGACGGAAAGTTCGATCTTGATCAACAAACAATTATCGTTGTTGGCAATGATGATGCAAATTTCATGCGCATTTCATGACCTTAAATTTGGTAAATTTTAGTGGAGTAAAAGTTTTACAAGAACTTATATCACCTAAGGCAATGTAGTCATAGACTTCAAATACTTTATTTTTCTTAAGGCGGTGGGAAAGAGGAAAAAATGTTGCCGACACAAATGTTTCCCTGTTTGCCCGCGCGCGCAACATTGCTGCGGACAGAAATTTTGTGTCCGAGACACAAAAAATGTTTCTGATTTTATTCAGAAACATTTTGTCCGCAACAAATATTTCCGTGACGGCTTTTTCGGGCATTACGTTTATAAATTCGATGTGTATGACTGTTTGCATTAATCTTAATAAAGTTGCTCAAAATGCTCATAACGCTTTTTTTGTTCTTGTTTATCAAAAGGAGATAAATGTGCTCTCAGTTTGGACAGCTATTAACAGTTGTCAAAAATCTAAAATCTATTACTATGTAAGTGAAATCGGACGAGCTCGAGCATGATTCACGAAGAAGAGGGTCTCAATGGGGTAGTGGCTTTTACGGTTAACGGTTAACTTTTTGGCTTTTTTACGGCTAACGGTTAATTTTGTTCCGTTACGGTTAACAGGAGAAGTTAAAAAATAATTGCTATTGTATTAAGAAGTTAATTATTAATTTCCATTGTTGTAAAACATAAAAGTATTGTTTTTTGTGTGTGTACACTCGTAAAATACAAGAGCTGTCAAAACGTCCGTCAACTCGCGCAACGACGCGACATATGCGACAAATTATTCAGACACTTACGACACTTCCGGCACTTACGACAAGCACTTCCGGCTTTTCTCGCTACCAGAACACATAAACGCACAACACATCAGACTAAAAAAAGTTCTCAAGGCCTTTACTTTTGTATTTAGATTTTTTACGGTTAACATTTTTTACGGCTAACGGTTGAAATTCTTTCATTTTTACGCCTAACGGCTAAATTTTTGGCCATTTTACGGCCAACGTTTAACCCCAACCAATCTAATCATGTAGCTCCGGCAAGCAATGTGAGCTGTGACTTGAGTTACGCACCGTTTTACCATAACTGCAGAAATTCTCCCATGCTCATTGGCTAATATTCACAGTCGAAAAATGCATCGAAACATGAATGACGTATTATAACGCCATCGCGCGCGCTTGTTGAAAACTTTCAGTAACAACTTTAATCAGTCACTTTTCTCTTGCTCAAACTGTTTACAGTCTCAGTATTGCTGTTAGTTGTCAGAAATAAGAAACAAATTGCATCCTAATTAGAATTAGAGACTCGTTTAAAGAGGAAATCATCAAATGTTAATGTTATTAAAAGAGCACTGTGACGGGGTTTTGCTGTTTTGAGCTTCATTCGTTGCTAAAATCATTTTAGTACTTGGTACCGTATCTTTACCCGTGCTCAAAATGCTCCTGATGGACTAACAGGAAGATATCAAATGAATTGTGGCTAAGAGAGCAAGTCATAATGAATTTCTGGCAGCATTTTCAGAATCATCTCAGCTGTGTCTAAATTATCTTGAACGTAATGCCACATTTTAGTTTGATGCGTGTTAACCGCTTTTTAACATTTAGATCCATATTCTCTAAAGGGCATAGGAAAATAGCATACTTGTTTTACGGATAACGGTTACATTTTTGATAGTTTTAGAGCTCGAGCGGTTTTGAGATCCTCAGGTAACGGTATTGAAAATTATCTGCATACGCCGCACATCCATTCTCCTACTTCTTTCTTCGTTCCCCCACCCCCACCCCCATCACTTCCGGGGTATCGTATTTGACTTTCAGTTTCAGTTTCCATATATTATTATCCAACTGGCAGCTGCAAAAATTACACAATAGAAACTACGCAAGCATTTCTTGTGCTTATTCGGCAAATATATTTTAATTTGCTCATTTGTATTGAAGCCGAAAGTTCTGGCCTAACTTCAACCTTAAGCGACAGTTCAGCTTGCCTGGTGTCCCTGGAAATTTACGATGACGTTGTCCACTTATTCCCCGCGATGTTTTGTCGCCTTGCTAGCAGTTTTCTGTTACTCGCAAGCTGTGGTTCCATCGCATCATAACAACGAGCTTGTAAGTCAAGGCTTCGGCGATGAAACCCAATGTAGCTGGAAATGCAACGCGATAGACACTGATCAGACGGGTGAAATGAAGATCAAGATCGCCAAGGTAAAATTTATTCATCTCGTTGTCAAGTACGAGAACAAGATAGACGACAAATGCGTGAACCAAACTGCTCGTAAATCGAGCGGAAACGTCACTGAACTCTGGCAAATATGGACGGCAAATCAACAACTTTCACCCAGTCTCTCGAAGGCGTTGGAAAGATTGTGGAAATCGGTATTTAACACCGATACAAATGATGATGAACGGAAAGAAATTAGAGCGACGTGTACCTTAGAGCCTGTAAATACAACAGCTGCAAAGTCATTGTATAACGGTACCGGTTCATCTCCCATATATTCTAGAGTTCACTTTGCTGATCTTGGAATCAAGTTTGAAACCACTGATTGCAATACTGCAGTGAGGTTAGATAATTTTCAACCTTGTGTAAACATCACCAAAGCAACAGGGGACAATGCCCCTGATTCTGAAAGTCCATCAAAAGGATGGCAAGAAGCTGTACTTTATTCCTTTGGTCTTTTATTTTCTGCAATTTTCATCCATTACTCTCCTGCGTTCTTGTGCTTTTTGTCACCGACAGAGGTCACAGAAGACGGCGTTCGTCAGATTATTCTGGAAGGCGCTAGCCCAGTAAGTCTTAGAAGTGTCATGGGGAACTATTTCTTCTCTGAGGATGACAGAACTATCTCGCACAAGGCGAAAAGATTTATTTTACGAGTTGTAATCTTGCCTTTACCATTTATTGCACCTGCAATCGTAGCTTTAAAAATCTTCAAGTCTTCTTCGTACAATCAATTATTACTAGTTTGCGGTGGTTTTTACGTTATTCAGGCTTTTTACATATCGTTTTTTACGGCAACAGTCTTTCAAGCGAGGCCTTGTTTTGTTTGCCGGATTGCTAAACCTAAGACGGCTTTGGGCTGTCAAGAGAAGCTTCCTCGACTAATTATGACCCACTTACGGCTACAACCATTCATTTTAGTCCGTTGTTGCAGGCTTTTTGTTCATTGTGTTGTAAGTTATCTTAAACTGATGTATGTAATTGAGCTTCCATCCTGCAAGGTATTCATAATGATTGTATATTTGCTCCGCTTTTTTATTTTCATCTTTTGTCTTTCTACAATGCCCGCTGTAGGTGTTTTATTGTTTATAGGGATACTGTTTGTAGCTTTTTGGGGTATTGTACTTTCCTCTCCTATAGTTATGCTATGCAAGGCTCGTAATAGTGAGATCAATGTACCAAAGTCTCTAGTGATTCCAGTAGCACTCATTCGAGGCTGCATTACTATTCCAGCCACTTTCGGAGCTTTCTGTGTTGTAATAGCTGCAGGGCTTGGTACCCTATGGCTATTATTAACTGGCATCGAACTTTTATTTATTGACGAAAGCCTTCCGTATGTGGCTTGTATTTTCCTTGTCTTGTATTATTTGTGGAGCAGCTACAGCTTCTTTACTAACAAATATCAGGATCTCGCTCTTGCTCTCTTCAAACATTACAAGAAATCACGACATGATACGTTCGTGGCTGTAAACACAGACCTGCAGGCACAAGAAAACGTTACTGTTTACTACGAAGACGATGAGATGAAAATCCCGAAAAAGCTTTTTTGCACTGCATGTGAAGAACTTATGCCTATTAGAGAAGGTTTCTGTATAATGATTTTGAAGATCACTATCATCGTGTCTTTCATTGTTCTTGCCTTTTCAATCGCGATGCTGCGAAGTAGTGGCGCTACTCCTGTTATGAAGGCTTTACTGACGTTTCTCACTGGATTATTTCCCAAGATCCTTGCCATTTATATTGATGGAGGCAGGCAGAAAAAGATTGAATCCATGGCTACTGAAGAAAAGATTCCTAAAATTGTGCAAGAGTACATCAAACGGATCAACAGGGCGACTGAAACTTCCACGTATAACCAGGGGCAGGACAATCTTGGCGCAGATGGCGACGAAGTGGTGTTGCTAAATGAGAATGAAGCGGAGAACTTCGCACTGATAATTATATAAGTGGCCATGGACAAAACTGACGTAAATGCAAAAAGGGCCAAATTGAACAACACAACATAATGACAGAGTTGGATTTTGAGACAAAATGGCATAAGCATAACGTGAAACTTAAAAAACTGATCGTTTCTTTCTGTCATTATATCCATGTCGTTGTCTTTCGAAACGGTTTTCAATTAGGTTTCGAGAGTAATTAGTAAAATACTTTGGTTTTGCATTAGTACGCTCAGTGATTGGTTTAAAAATTTCGCGCCACTTTTTCGATCAACCAATCAGAAGTAAAACGAAAACCAATCTTGACTTGTGCATGCACGTTTTCTAGAGATCCAAGATTTCTCTTCATCAATATTGATGGTTAATATCTGTTAATATCACATGTACTTTGTTTCTATCTGTATTCAAGTAGGGGTTGATCAATATTTTAGGAATTATATTATTACTTCTACTATGACTAGATGCTTATAATATTTTGATGTAGCTGCTATTGTGTTATAAGTAGATTAAAGTTATCTCCCCATCTGCTTCGTGAAATAGTTGGATATCGAAAGATTAAGGTCAAAGAATACATTTAAAACTTTTTAAAATTATTATTAACAGTGCAATTTCTTATATTTCTTGATTCTATTGTGACTAAACTCGCTCATTTGTTTTCAGATATATTAGCATGTTGCAGCCTTGCTTAGAAAACCGTGAACACCTGAAATATTTCATGAATGTTGATTGAATAGCGACCAATCACAGCAAAGTTCAGGACACGCGAACAAACCTCAAAACCACAAACTAATGACCGTTGCTGTTTGCGGTTTAGTTTTCTCACACCTGATTGGCTTTTTCTTTGTAACACAATAACATTCCATAAACATTTCTGGTGTTCACGGTTTTCTTAGCCAGGCTGTAATAGGTCTTCTACCACGAGGACTGTAGTGCATATATGTACATTTTAAACTGTTGTTAATAAAGTATGATGAACAGATATTGGCACATTATTGTAAATCTAAACGACCGCTCCGTTTCGTGTGACTGGTCCGGGCAACTGTGGAAGCATTAATGATTTTATTAATAAAAATTATCTTGCAAATTTTTATTGGATATCAGTGTCATAACCTGAAGGTTAACCATGTTAACAGTTTATATTCTGACTACACTCACACGAGACATTCAGTGTGAAAGGTTTATTGAGGATGCGTCAGTCAGTCATCAGATAGAATTTGTCCTAGTATTAACTTCACAAAATAACTAATGGTTCCAAGAATTAGAACCTGTGCTACGCCAGATACGAAAAACCACCCTTTAGAAGTGGCCAAAAAAATATGTGGAAACGTATTCCTCATCTAAGGCAGCAGCAGGAAAACCCCGAGGAAATGGTATTCTACAACTATAACAAAAATGGATAAGACTAACACATAACCCTAAAAAAGATAAAGTGGGCGAACACAACGACTGACCGACCTAGAGTACTTAAATCTCCCGCCGAAAACTTTAATAGCCCCTAAGTATCCCGTGATGCACCCGAGTCTCTCAACGTGCCGTCAGAATAATAATTTCTGACTAATTCGTCCCTCAATCGTCAGAAATTACATTTAACAGAGCATACATGTATAAACACCTTAAAGTATTAGTACATACTCGGTTATTAGCAGAGCAACAACATTTAATGCGGAAAGAACTAACAGCATCTCTCATCTGTGCTTTGTCCGCTATTTTCACATGTTAAAAAGAATGTTTTAACGACGCAACACCCCGGGGAACCCCCAATGGTGGACTTTATGGGGGTAGGCTCCACCCAGGAGGGTATCTTTCCCATGCTGGACGTTTATTAAAGAGGAGATTTTTTTAAAACGGCCTGTTAGAAAAACTCGTATAGACCCATCGAAGAGGTGATTCATAGTTAAGAGGAGAAATGTGTGTTGTGTATACATAAATGGACCTGACAAGAACTGTAACACACGGCAGGGGTTCAACATGATTAACGCTAGGGACAAGTTGACATTGATCAGCCCCCCCAGGGGGGTTTCCGCTTTACCGCAAATACGGTGACGTGATGCTGGATAGGGTATGGCTTTTGACCCCCTGCCTTCAACAGGGTTTACAATTTCAAGCGAGTCTGTTCCAATCGGGATCACAATTTTCCACAAATTGTTTGTGTGAGATTCATACCTTGAATCATTACTGATCACTGTGGAAGTTAGTTTTTTTCACAAAAAAAACTGCTTTTAGACACGCTTCTAAGACTCACTGTGTGGTTGCTACGGGCAACCGTTTTGTTTACAATTTGTTTATTGGCGATAAACGGCCGAAAACAAATTTAAAGAAAAGGGACGTTTTTTGGACTAAAATAGACCCCTCTATTCTGTTCAAGCATACATGAAGAAAGGTTGCTTTTCCGAGAAAAGCCTGGAACGGAATTCGCTTTTGTTGTGTTCTCCATTGTGACCAGCCGACAAAAATCTCTTGAAGACGTTCAGAAATTTGTTCATTTTAGGAGTTGTTAATTTCGCAAAATAGGAAAGCAAAGTACTGTAAGACGTCTAAAACGAAGACAACAGAAAGTGTTGGGAGCGAAGAACCATGTGAACAAAATAAAAAGCGACGAAAGGTACTCAGAGGGAAAAAAAGAAAAAGGAAGACAGAAACCAACAGGCAGAAGGAGTTTCCTATGCTGGAGGACAATTTTAGTGTGCTGTGGCACTGACAGTTATGTTTTTCTTTGTGAAAACCAAAGTCAAACTTTAAGTCTCGTTTTCTCAAATATTACATTTTCACTCTGTTTACTTCAGCCCAACACTTCTCCTTGGGAAGGTATTTAACATAAGACGCTAAATTTTGCTACAGACTTCGATCAATAGTTCTTCTATGATATGAACCTAAATGGAAGCCATGCCCTTTTATTCTCAAGTGAATTTTGATCAATGTTATTGATGGGCGTGGTCTATAAATTAAAACTGATAAGGTTTTAGGTTCATATCACAGGTCTATGTAAATAAAACATATGCTGAAAATTTTGGAGTGAAATGTTCATTTAGTATAGAGCTAGAGCTGTTGGTGTGGAGTCTACAAAACAGAGGTTTTCAGGGCGTGGCCTGGTTGCCATGGTAACCATTACGTCATATTAAGTGTCAAACAATTTCTCTCGATGAGCTTAATCACATAGCATTAAACACAATTTGTTAAACTGAAATAGAAAAATTTTTATGTCTAATTCCACCTTAAGCAGTCTGCAATCAGAAGCGTTTATCAGTATTGATATAGTCGGTCATCAGTCAGCATAACATCAATTTCAGGACTATATAATAGCCATGTAATTAAAACAAACGTTGTCCTTTGTCCTAAACAGGGTAGGTGTTTAACGTTATTTTTGTCCTGAAGGGGGTCAGGGTTCCAAACCCCCAGCGGCACCCCTATACCCAAAGTACTCCCACGGAATCAAACCGAAGACGCGGAAATTGGTATTTGTTAAAACTGTAGCAAGACTTAAAGTGAATTCGGATGCCTACCTGACAATATTATATTACTAAACTGCAACAGATTACAGCTGGCCGAGAGAGAATAAGGGCATAGTTAAACAAGGGGAAATTGTACTTATGCGGCATATATGAGTCTCGTTGAGAAGGACGGATTTCAACGGTTCTCAGTGTCATTTCCACGCGTTTGTTGTTTACAGCTCGTTTGTGATGGGAAAATCAAGGCTAGCTCCACCAAAGGCAGTTACAATTCCGAGATTAGAGCTCTCCGCTGAGCACTGTGCTATCCACAAGACTATACAGGATGATCAGAGAAGAGTTGGAGTACGCAATTGACGAGTCTTTCTATTGGACAGACAGCACGTGTGTCCTTTGTTATGTTGAGAATGAGGAGAAGAGATACGAAACGTTGTTTGCAAATCGAGTATCTGCGATACGTGAGCAATCGTCACCTGCCCAGTGGAAGTATCTTGAAACGAAACTCAATCCCGCTGACGACGCTTCAAGAGGATTGACAATCAATGCTATTTTAGAGAGTAACCGCTGGTCAATGGGATCGTGTTTTCTTAAAAAAGTAAGCAAAATATCTTAAGTTTCTTTCTGCTCATATTTGGCAAAGCAAATAGTATAATTATAACCGAAGTCACTACAAGCTGGGTGGGTGGGGGGGGGGGGGGATAGGAGGCCTGCAGGAGTACTCTCACCTATTTGGATGACCATCCTAACGGCCGTGACAAATGAAGAAACGTTACAGACAGAAATGTTTCCCTGTCTGCCCGTCTGCGCAACAGAAACGTTGTGTTTGCAAAAACTGTTTCCCAGTTTGCTCAAAAGGAGCAACAATGTGTCCTCGTTTGCCACGGCATGTTAAGTTGCAGATAACACTCTGCACTATCTGAGAACATCTCACTAGTTGGATTGTACGTTTTATTGGGAAATCCGAAACCCAAATTTCAAAATCGAAACCCAAATCAAGATTTCTTAATGGAATGCACACTTAAGAGTTTTCCAACTGTTTTCCACTGTCCTAAATAATTTTTAACACTTTATTAAAAGTTGTTTAAATGTTTTACACACATACACCAAATTCTAGCTGTTCAGAGAACTAATCATTTTAAATATTGCCAGGAAAATTATTTTTCTAGGGCAACTATAAACATGGTCATATTGACATTGTAAATAATTTTCGTATCATGGAATTAAAGTATGATTTCCAGAACTTGTGTATCAAATGTAAGCCTTACAATTATTACATTTAAAAATGCCACTCAGGAAAATTGAAGTACAATGAAATGAATGTTGGCGCCAAAATAACAACAAGATTAGACTGAACTTGACTTCAAGTTGACAGTAGATGGTGTAAGCAGAGCAATGTTTTGCAGACTCACGATTGACAAACTCTTTCATTGCATCGGAACATCCGATTTTGGAACTTTGCTTAGAAAGCTCATAGTCAAAGTCATTCTTATACAACTGTAGAACAGGTCATGTTTACCAGCTCAATGTTCTCGTCATCCACATTAAGTAATAGTACTTCGGCGTCGCCATCTGCACCACAGTTATCCTTCCCCTGGTCAGATCCAGTGGCCCCATTGATGTACTCTTGCAAAATTGTAGGGATCTTCTCATCAGTAACCATAGCTTCATATTTTTGCTGACTTCCTCCATCAATGCAAATAGCCACGATCTTGGGAAAAAATCCAGTAAGAAACGTCAGCAGAGCTTTCATGACAGGGGTAGCGCTAACATTTAGTAGCATGGTTAACGAAAAAACAAAAAATACAAAAGACACAATTAAAATGATCTTTAAAATTAGTATGCATAGACTTTCTCTGATAGGCACAAGTTCTTCGCAAGCCATGTGGAAAAGCTCTTTAGGGATTTTCATCACATTTTCTTTGATGTCAGCAGAATTTGGTGCGTCTTCCTGCGGTAAATCTGTGTTCATAGTCACGTCCGTGACCTGGCCATGTCGGGATTTCTTGCAATGTTTAAAAAGCGCAAGAGCGAGTTCCTGGTATTTGTTCGTAAAAGAGCTGTAACTGCTCCACATATAATACAGGACAAGAACAAAGCAAGCAACAAACGGAAGGCTTTCCTCGGAGAACAAGAGAACAAAGAGAAAAGTAATCGCTATTAAAATACCACAACTTGCCCATAGAAGCAGAAAGAATGCTGCGAATATTGCTGGTACAGCAACCAAGATGCACAAAACATGTACCGGCCAATAGCGATTACAAGGGTAATCAATTAGAGAGAGTTTGCAAGTACCACCCAGGATCATTATGGGACATGTCACTAAAATAGCAATGTGAACTACTATTAACGTGGTTATGACAAGTATAACAGTCACAACAGGGACAGCAAATAGGAGGACCATAAACACAGACAAGCGGAGAAAACATTTGGCGGAAACTTTACAAGCGGAGGGAAGCACAAGGAAAAGCACCTTAAAATAATCCAAGAGACACCGAATAAATGCTCGCCAACATTTCACTAAAATCAATGGTTGGAGGCGTAGATGATTGATAATTTGTTTAGGGATAATTTCTTGACAGATAAGGATCTTCGATTTAACACGTTTGCAAACATAGCAAGTATGCTTCGCCTTAAAGGACCTCCTAGTAAAGAACGATATGTAAAAAGCCAGAATATAATAGCCCCCATAATACACAAGCATAAGTGGCTGGAACAAATTAGAAACGCCGAAAAAACTGAAAGTTGGCCAGATCGTGTACTTTAAGTATTCAGCAAATATGGCAGGACCAAGGAAAGGGAAAGGAAGCAAGACAGCTCGTAGAATGAACATCCTCGCTCTATGCCAGATCGTGTCATTTTTGGAAAAGAAATAGTTCCCCAGCAGACTTCGTATACTGACTGGGCTTGCTCCTTCCAGAACTATCTGACGAACGCCATTTTCTGTGACCTCTGTCGGCGAGAAAAGACAAAGGAAAGCAGGGGAGTAATATATAAAAACTGCCACGAACACAAAGCATAACCAAAAGAACACATCCATAGGCCATCCATCCCGTTTGAATGTCGGGCTTTTGGAAGGAGTGGTACTGTTTTCAGTTGATTTGCTTATGTTCAAACAAGGTTGTACATCATCCTTCTCTTCGGTATTACAAACAGGAGTATCGAGTTTGACTCCAATATCAGCAAGATGACCTCGAAAGAATTTTGGAGAAGGAACAGTGTTAAACGTTAGCCTTGTAGCTGTTGTGTTGATAGGTTTCAAGGTACACACGGCTCTGATTTTCTTGCGTTCTTCATTTGAATCCGGATAAAACATCATATTCTCCCATCTTTCTATCATCTTCACGAAAGCGGAAGGCTGTTTATTTGTCAGCCGAATTAGCCAGTGTTCAGTGGCTCTTCCGCTCGAGCCGCGAAATGTTTGGTTCACGCATTTATCGTCTACCTTGTTCCCGTACGTGACAACGAGTAGAAACAATTGTCCTCTGGCGACGGTCGTCTTCATTTCTTCCGTCAGATCAGTGTCAATAATGGTGCAATTCCAGCTACATCGAGTTCCATTGCCGAATCCATTATTTACATTCGTGTTTTTTGTATGAGATGAAGACATTGCTTGCGCGTGACAGAAAACTGCTAGTAAGAAGACAAAACATACTTGAGAATAAACTGACAACATTCTCGTGGATTGCAACGGACACGTATGAAGCTGAGTTGTTGTTAGGTTGAAGCTAGGCTAAAATTTTTAACTTCAATTTGTTCAATTTGAATGTCTATGCTGAATAAGCACAAGATATGCTTGCGTGGTTTCCATTGTTTGTTTTTTGCAGCCAGTTGGATAGAAACTGAAACTGAAACTCAATACACCCCAATTAAATTTTTGGACGGCGCTTAAAGATTGGCATCCTCATTAAAGATTACTACTACTACTATTCGAGGCTGGGCGCTTATTAACTTTTCCTATCAGCAGGATGGGAGCTTTTTCAAGGTTGGACGCTTAATTAATCGAAAAAATACGGTATGTTAACAAAGCTGTTAGGTAAAATACTTTGCACCAGCCTTGTTTCCATGCTAGTTTCCAGGGGGAAAAGGGAAATGTGCCCTAATCATTATTATGGGATAGATCTCGATGGGCTCCATACCCAATATTGTTCACCATGTACTAAGCTATCGTTGTGCAAGCTGCTTTTACCTAAAAACCCACAATTATTTCACCATTCTGCTGCATGCTGGACTACAGGCCTCTTTATGCTGGAATGACAATTCCTGATTTTTATCAAAGTTTACCGAACATTATCCATGCCCTAACCTTCAATTAATAAGGAGACCTAGTGCAAAGTAGACATGTATGTTTCGAATATATAATAGAACACTTTTCCTTGTTATGCCGCACCTCTATGGCACGCGCCTAGATACTAAGATATGGGCGAAAATAATTTCCGCGCATGCAAAGAAGTGCAGCAGGGTGGAGGTTTCCGTCGCTGAGGGGGGGGGGGGGGGGCGGTGGTTAAAAAAGTCACCTCTGACCAGAGCTCTAGGGGCATGTTCGCATAAGAGAGCGATCACAAGCCAGGAGGGCGTATAAATATCATGCTTAATACGCATGGGTATCATGGAGGTCCCTTGAGGGACGAGGTGCTAATTTATGTAGCGCGCGAGGCCATTTCGTCGCAATCATACCACTGAAAATAGAACCATGAATTTCTCGTTGAAGGAAAAATATAATGGTAATCTGGACTGCATTTTGCGCGCCGTAGTTTTTATTTTTAGGTGTCTCAATTTTGAACTCACTGCCTTTTAACTCATTGCCTTTTAACTCACTGCCTTTTAACTCGCTACCTTTTAACTCACTGCCTTTTAACTCACTGCCTTTTAACTCACTGCCTTTTAACTCGCTGCCTTTTAACTCACTGCCTTTTAACTCACTGCCTTTAAGCTTAAGAGTTGACCTCTCTGATGATGAACATTTCGTTTGAAATATGCCGTGTTACACAATAATTTGATTGGTGTACAACATCTGGTCCGATCAGCTTCGTCTCGACGACCGACAGAAGTAATTCCCAGTCCAAGAGGCCTGGGAGCAAATGCCTGGCAATCGATGTTTCCTTTGTAGCTAATATTTGACTCACTCCACTGTGGTTGCCTCGGTAGCTCAGTGGTTAGAGCGAAAACTATAATCACAAGCTCCAAACATGCGTTTAAATGTAAAATATCTCGTTACATTATAGTAAGTTTGTTACCTTGAAACAGAGTTTCTGCCCAAAACACCATGCTTAACTTAGCAGCTATAGCAGCTATGAATTGACCTACATACAGCTAAATCTGAGGGTAGGGAAGTAGAAAAGGACTTGGCATCAAAATTAAAAAGATTGTATTTTAGTGAAATAAAATTGACACAAAAATGAGAGTTTAACAGGTGGAACAACTCCCGCTGACTTTGCCAAATAAGCCCACGATCCCTGCAAAGAGTGGCTTTCGAACTAGTGATCGTATTGCTTGCGAAAAGTTTTTTAGAGCCTTTGGAGACTTCAGTTCTCTCCTTACATAACATTTCTTGAAAGTGATGCAAACGTGATAGATCACAACAATCTAAAAGTAGCCTTTAATTAAATATCACTGAAATACAAGCAAACCCAAACAAATGCAACAGGTCACTGGTTGGGTGTGCCTTCCTCAAAGTATTGTTTCTTAAACATCACAAGCAAATCACTGTTCTCAAAACAATTGCACCACCCGATGAACGTATATCAGAAAAACGCCATTCGCTTATTAAAAGAGGTGGCGTTGTGGAAACTGTTCCAAGTCATATTCCATTAGAAGATATTGTGATAATTAATTGCTTCGGATTATATGCCATAAGACGATTTTCTCGTTACAATAACAGACCTTCTTACAACTCGAGTGTTAGTGAAAGGCGATGATATCGTGCCTAATTTTATCAACGTTCCTTTTCGTGGGAACGTTCGTTTCGGGTTCCGGAAATGGTAGGTTGATTTTTTGTTAATATTGGTTGGATACAAGGAAAGTTTTCCATTGTCAAACTGATATCCATGAGTTATATTGGTTGGTTACAAGCAAATGTTTCCAATGTCTAGCTGATGCCATGTTATAGATTTGGAAGAGAATTAATTGCAGATTTACCCATACTAAAAAGGAAAAAAGAACCAAAGAAATTGAAATTGCGTTTATTTATTTAAGTTTATTTTGTAAGTTAGCCTGTCAGTTGATAAAACAACGTAAAACATGTTCAGATTGAATGCATTACACGAATCGCAATCAGTTGGTAGGATTCAGGCCAATTTTAAATTTACCAGTGTCCGGCTGATATCCATGTCGTAGATTTGGAAAAGTATTAATTGCAGATTTCAATTGTACTACACAGGCGAAAAGAGCCAGTTTAAACATAATTGAATGAAATCTGTGTAACAGTTAAAAAGTTTATCCTGTCAGTTGATAAAACAACATAAAACATCTTTAGGGTGAAAGTGTTGCATATTAAATCGGAATCAATTGTTTGGTCTAAGGCCAATTTTTCTATTGTCTAGCTGATATTCTTGTTGTAGATTTGGAAGAGAATTTATTGCAGATTTAATCTGTACTACATATGCATAGGAGAAAATCATCAGTCTGAACATAATTCAATATAGACTTACAAAAGAAAACTGATGAATTACACAACTCGTAAACAAACAGTATAGATTTCCATAAACTTATTGCTAACTTTTAGGTGAGTGGTTCAATTTAAAACGTCAGGATTTTAAACAGAGACTTTAAGTTTACATTATTTTTATTAAATTGAAAACGCTGACTGAAAACTCACTGTTTAATATCGAACTTAAGTATAAACTAAGCAACAAAATGACATTTGGCACAACTCGAAAGATAAAAGTAATTTTCAAGTTATCTGCTTAAGAACAGGTGGTTGTACATAGGCTACCAACAAGTGAAATGTTTAGTTCCTTGCAAGGACACCAGCGTTCGTCAAATAATGCATGAGAAGCGAATTAAACCTGCACAACTCACTCGGCGAAAAATTTCAATGAAAATTTTGTTTCAACGTTATTCAAAATGATACATGTACGTTTGACGGGTATCGCCAAACAAGTTATTCGGTTAATATGCGTTGATAGGTCAATTCCAATTTCAGTTGTTGTGGCAGTTACGAACAAAGCCGCCCCGTGTCATATGAAAGCCGTAATGAAACATGTGGGTAGCGGGTTATAAGGCTTACAATTAAGAAAGTTTAATTTGAGCGCATTTATCTTTCTAGAATCAGAAAAACGAATCTATATATGTGATTATTCGCTAGCGAATCTTTTGATCGGATGCGAAACGTGTTCTTTTTAACAATTAGACTATACTCGCCCTCGTTTTCTATGAGCGAATAGTCCGCCGGCAACCAGGCGCGGTCGTAGGTTTATGAGTTTCAACGCTTTTATCTTCGGACTTTTTAAATTATTTTTCACAGACGTGATCCAAAAAAATAAAAATTCTGAAATTAAACAATGCTTCCTGTAGGGGAATGAGCGAACAATTATTTGTGAAAGATGACAAACGTTAACGTATCCTTTAATTTCTGCAAACATTCCTGATCAACGGTGTAATTCTGCAACCATAATTTACACATGCCACCAAAGAAAATCGTTTCTTTATCTAAACAAGAAGTGACGTTGTGATATAATTGTTTCAGATCATAATTTTAATTGGGCATTCTACGCTCATCCAACGCGTCACATAATCTCTTCAGATGGCTATGAATTGAAGAGAATTGAGACGCGAACATTTCTCAAATGTGGCTTTGTTTTTTCAGACGACTGTGTGAGTTTTACTGATGGTGATCAATCATTCAATGAGGAGATCACTGTCCCTGCTATGAAGTGGTTTGAAACGCCTTCGGTTGTTCAATATGGAGCAGGTAATTTTCTTACAGTTTGGTATGGGTTTAGCAGGTAGAAGGACAAGCGAGAAAGAGATGTTTGACAATAATGCTTCACTCATCTACTTCAGAAGAAAAATTATAACACCTTCGCCTCCCACTGATACCTAAAATTTAGAAATTTTCTAAATTTTAGCAGATGCTTTCTACCCTCCCTTATTTTTAGAGGAAGAAAAAATGAAGGGAGTTTAAAAGATAGGAGCCTGTAGTAAGCTTCCTTGAGAGATCTGCTCAGCTGGGTCTTTTTCATAAGTGGGGCAAGTTTTAACTGTCCCATTATCGGTACAGTGATCGATCTCCCTGTTTTCATAGTTATTCGCATGCATGTACAGAATTATTTAAATACAAAATTGTTTATTTCGCTAAACTAAACCTTTGCACCAGTTCGTAACGTATTGCACCTTATGTTTCTCCTTTTTTATCAAATGCTGGCTATTTATAACATTCAAAAGTTGTTGCACGACCAAGTCAGAAGGGGCGTGGGTCTATTCCTGGTAGATGTCACAAACTGATTTGCATGCATGTTTGCAAAGACTTGATGCAATGCAAATCAGTTTGTGACGTCTACCCAGCCTAAGGAAAAGATGCTCAGTTTTTCGAACTTTTAAATGCTATAAAAAGTCAGCGTTTCGAAACTTTTGTAAAGGCTTATTTTAGCGAAAAAAGTATGTTGAGGTTATGTGTAATTTAATATGAATACTGCATTATTATTATTATTTACCAGAATGCACTGGTGAAGAAGCATTTGGGTTGGAAAGTGGTGCAATTACAAACCAACAGATGACGGCGTTTTCCCAATACAGTGTTAACCATGGTCCAGAAAATGCCAGGCTGAACCATGCTGCCGATGGAAGAAAATTGGGCGCCTGGTCAGCGGAGACTAATGATGCGAATCAATGGCTCCAAGTGGACTTTGGTCGCGATGTGAAAATAACAAAGTTTGCAACTCAGGGACGACAGGACGTAAATCAGTGGGTCAAGACCTACAAACTTTCCTTTAGTGTGGAAAACGGAAAGACCTATCAGACATATCAAGAGAATGATGTCGACAAGGTAACCAAAATTATATCACAAAATGATTGTACTCGGGCAGCAGTATATCTTTGCACTATGCCGACTTCACCTTCCCGATGAAAATCGGCAACCTTTTAAAGTTGTCATTCAAAAAGTGTACAGTGAAACACGACTTTTGCAGTGCTCGTTTTCGTCAAACGACATTTCTTGAAAGTCATGTTTTAAAATAGTTGCACCTGGGAAAAGAAATAACAACTACTTCAGCAATAGCTTATGGGTGTCCAAAGCAGGAAGCACCAAAACCCTCCTTTATCTTCTCGGACAGAAGCAAACCTGCGGTGGATTTGAGCTCTGTAGCGGATTTCCACTGCATGGGTTCTCAAGGGAGGGGAGGGACTGTCCTCCACGCAGTATTTTGCCAAAATAGATGGCAAATATTTCGTTCCCCTAAAAGATATACCTGGTTGCTTTGTGCAAGCAGTTGCTACAGTTCAATTACCAAGAGTCGACAAGAATGTACAAAAAAAAAAAAGCTGAAGTTTGGTGTTCGCTTAAATTAAAATACTTAGGCACTTGACACTAACTGGAGTTGAATCACTTAGTATTGGTACTAATTACTCCATTGCATATCATTATGCATGAGGCACGGTTGTGGAGTATAAATGGATAACGGGGAATTCTGGGGGCAACATGACAGAATGTTGGGTACTACCATCCCATCAAGGGGAGTAGCAATGTTACTTGCCTCTTCAAGCTACCGAAACTGTATTTAAAAGAGCCGGAAGCCTAAGGTGATTCCTCAGTAATAAAAGTTATCCAACAATTTTTTTGAAACTTTCCCTGAATGTTCCCTTCCAAGCACGGTTTCGAAAAATACAATAAGGTAGGTCACCGTGCTGGCAAAAGAGATATGATGGGCCAATCTATGCCCCATTTATGCTAATCACGCGCGCTACTTTATCGTTTCACGGTACATTTTGCGGCAGCTGAAAGGAAAGAATATTAACGGAATACTTGACAAAAAAAAAACTGAATAGCAGGCAAGTCTCAATTATTAGGAACAATGTAACATATAATTTATGGAAAATTAGACAAATTTAAACGATACCGACTCAAAAAGTCCCTCGAGTCGTTTTTCCCAGGGCTATAATTGTCATCCTCGAGTAACGGTTTTCTGAGAGGTTTTATCTTTTTTTCCTACCCAAAAATTTCTCTTTTTATTTTTTTACTCCTTTTTGCACTCCGAAATTCTGCAAAAAATATAGGTCAGCGTGCTTGTTTACGAGAATACCGACGATTTATCTCGCTCGTGAGCAAATCCGTATAGTAAAAGCCGCCATATTGTTCATGTGCGCGCGCTAATCGCGCGTAAAATTCTGCGCAGTAAGGATGCGTAATGCAATACTGAGGAATCACCTTAAGACAATTGAGTTTTAAAGACGTTACTATTTACCGTCATTACGCAGTTGTTTACTTCTCATCTTCACCAAATACAATTTCCAGGTGTTTGATGGAAACACTGACCAAAACAGCGTTGTCACTCACACCCTGTTACAGCCAATCACGGCTCGATTCGTCCGAATAATGCCACAGACTTGGAATAATCATATCTCCATGAGAGCTGAGTTTTATGGTTGTGTTCCCTCGGGTAAGAAATAACTCTATAAAATTGATAGAGATGAATTGATCAGTAATGGCACGAGCGCGGGACAAATAATTTAAGTTTAATTTATCTTACAAGAGAACATGTATCAAGAAACGAAGGTGTACTATTTCTAGGGGGAGTTCGTTTTGGATATTCCGGAATAAGAATATATTCTGGAATATATTCCGGCTATTCTGCTCCTGAGAGCAGAATAGCAGGAATGGAAATCCAGGTATTTCGGAATGAGAATAGCTCCAATCAAACGCTTAGTCGCATTATTCCAATTATTCTTATTCCGGATTGATCCCAAACGAACGCACCCTTAGTGGCTTGCGATCGATGTGCGAATAAAATAAATAAAGAATTCCAATATTTAGACAGGTTAACCCAACAGAGTGAATAGAAGGGCCTTACTATTAAATAAAGGGATCCCGTTAAACTTTGTTTTTGTTGTTGTTGTTGACGGCGATGATAATGGTGATGACGATAGTGATGATGACGACAGTGATGATGATGGTGGTGGTGGTGGTGATGGTGATTGTGATGGCTATAACGGTGACGATAACGATGACAATGAAAATGACGATATCGATGATGATGACGCAAGCCATCTTGCAAGATACTGCATAATTATTAACTAAGTTCTCTGATTGTTTTTTTCCAATAGCACGATACCAAGTAGTAGGCCGCGTTGTTCACATGGACTTCGTCCGAGAACATCTGAGAACGAAAAAGGATGTTAACTTTGACGATAGCCAGGAGCGGTCCAATAATATCGAGGTTGAAGTTTTGGCGGATACAGTATATTTAAAGGTAAGGAAATGCATCCGTCTTTACTCTATAAAATAATCCAAGTGACTAAACAATATATGAAGCGTGCCTTCGGTGACAAGCGTGTAACTCCCAGAGGGTGGCTATAATCGCAAGGACCGTACCCTTGACCCGAGCATCGCGACACCCCATGTATGAAGGGTAATGTTCTCGGGTATGAGGTTTCTGCCTACAATGGCATTAGTTTTACTCGCTAGCGGCAAAAATTCAACTTCTGTTGTTTGCCGTTAGGCGCTTGTACGCGGATATACGTCGGTTTGTGTTTGGTGTGGCCGGGTGATTTTTGGCCTATTATCGGAGAGATAAAAAGGTAACAAAATAAACGGCAAGCTCCCGCGCGTTTGCCGTTTGCCCTATAACGCCATGCTTAATCTCTCTATTGCTGGGTTTGGTAAACGTGAAAATAGATGCTATGTTGGATTTTATGCCCCGGTTAACGATTGGTTCATGCTTTGTGGACTGTCGAGTTATGGTGCTTGTGAGACGTTTGGATAGCACTAAAGAAGCTGAAGAGTTAAGCAACTCGAGCTTGCAATATTGGAAATTTTGTGCACGTTTATCCTGACTGAATTTGATTGCGTGGTTGTGCTTGCTATGTTGTAATAGCATTTTTTCCATCTTTTCACATATTGACTATTTGACTTGATAACATCAACACCTAGGGCAATATCAAAATGCGTGGCATTAAAAAACTGACAGTGTTCAGCCGCAGAGTCATCTCTAAGGCATCGAGTCAATTGGACCTCTCAGCTCCATCTCTGACACAAGATACCAAGAC
Source organism: Blastomussa wellsi (assembly GCA_947652115.1). Classification (NCBI taxonomy): domain Eukaryota; kingdom Metazoa; phylum Cnidaria; class Anthozoa; order Scleractinia; family Plerogyridae; genus Blastomussa; species Blastomussa wellsi. The sequence goes on along the minus strand of OX393570.1, from coordinate 5,860,765 downwards.
GCAACAGTATGGCGATGATGGAGTAGGAGGAAAACAAGGCGTGCCGGGACCAAAAGGTAGGAAGAGCAGGAAAATAGGGAGGGGAGGGTGAGGGCTGTGTTGTATGACGGGAGGGATCGGTAGGCGGGTACTACTCTTATTTCACATTCTATGAAGTATGTAACGTAATAATCACTTCGCTCAAGTCATTGAGTCCTTTTATTAACTTCAAGTTCTAATCTTCAAAACTAATTCTTCAATATTCCTTATTTTTTTCAATTTTACAAATTCTCTGAAGGAGAGTATTTCATTCCAAAAATAACCAAACACCATGCATTCGAAGACTCGTATACTGAGGAAGTTAAATTGTTTAAGTTCTGTGTCTCCATCGAGTTATAGAAACACGATTTTTAACCAATCAGCGCGCGTATTTTCTTAGCACTGTTTTCTAGTATGTAATGAAGAGGGCTAACAGGCGTCTCTATGCGTTGAGGTGGACAAACGTTGGTGTTGGACAAAGAGATTTAGTCCAAGTGTATTGCTCCTTAGTACGCTCCATTATTGAATATGCCTCGGTGTTTTTTGCTAATCTCCCCCAGTACCTTTCTACCTCCTTGGAGAGAGTTCAGTAACGGGTTTTAGCCGTTATATTTCCATACGTATCCTATGATGAGGCGCTGGTAAGATCTGGTTTATGCTCTCTCGAGGCAAGCCGCGTTGAGGCCTGTGTTAAGTTCATTCGCAGTATTGAACCAAGAAACCCCTTGTACCCAGTTGTCACCAGCATGGTTGTTCTCCGCAATTCTATTTATTGCTTAAGATCAGCCAAACCGCTCGAGCTATCAGGTTGCAGATCGTTTTGGCGACTTTGTTACAGCTAAATTACCAAATTATATAGTTTTAATAAGTATGTGTGCTTAGTACTAATTGCAGTTGTTTTTATTTTTTTATGTAAGCTGACTGACCTGTAATTCAGTCGTTGACTACCTGAGATTAAATAAACAAATTATTATTATTATTTTAGATTCATGAGCTGAGCAGTGAGTTTTTGGATTGATTGAAATTTAAACGAGATCTTTGCAGTAAACCCATGTTAAGTGGTGAAATAAAAATTTACTCTTGCCTTAAAGTGCCTATGAAGTAAAATAATAGCGATCTTGGTAGTTCACTTTGACGGAAAGACCAAAAACGAATGAGAGAAAAGTCCGACTTTTTGCCCACTGAAGTTCAAATTTGGCAAACGAAAAGTGTTTCTTATTTGCGCACGACCAAAATTGTTATGTGTTGACTAAGAAGCGAAAACTCAGTTGGTTTTAGTTTTACTGTTCTATACTGTGGACATCATGGCCGACAAGGAAATTTCACACTGATGTGAGTACACGCGCTGGTAATGGCCTGGAACTTAACTATCCCATCATGCTTCAATCCTCGTTTCTACGTTATCACTTGCCCTAGTCTCGCCATTTGAGCGTAAGAAGCATATTTTGAGCAACTAATACTCTGACTTTCCCAAAGCCCTTATCACAATTAATTACTTTTTCGCTCTTTGCTTACAATAAACTACTGAAAAATACCGAAAAGGGAAGAATTTCATGGGCACTTTAGATTGCCGTTGCTAAATGTAACATTAGCGCTTTTTTGTTTCACTAAATTTATCAAATGTTATTGTGAATTATTTTTAGTGGAAGTATTTGCGGATACATTAAGAGGGTATCTGAATATTCTAACTAATGGCGGAAACGGAAACCCAGGACAGAATGGTCGGGAAGGAAGAAAGGGGGCTGCCCGTGGTTACCAGGTAGAACACGTTAACTAGAATTTTGGGCGGTACCTGATAAATTTATGGTGGCTCACAACAGTTGCAAGATCTGATAGTTCTATCACTTTTATTAGTTGGTGTTGCAGTAATGGCATCAAACAAATTTCAACTCATTTTGTGAACAAGCTGTGAGTATGTCTTGACATTATTGGTTACCAAAGCAACAGTATGCTCCATTAAAGACATCCTTGAGCTTATAACTCAAAAACGAGTTCGGTACCCCCATTTTCAGGATCACCGAGACAAAATAAAAGTCCTGGATCTTCTACGGCTATTGGTGGTTTTCACGTCACGCAAGTATCACGCACGTAAGAAATAAAATCGCTTACCATTCAATAAATTGAGTCAAGAAATTGAAATACCGTAGAAGAGTAATTAATAAACAATGTGCCAACGTTTCGGAGATGTACGATATTCCGAACTCGAGTTATTCGGCAAAGTGTATCACTGAAAATTATAGTGTGTAGTATGGAGACGCCATGTTGGAACCCCTCTGAGGGACTCCAACATGGCGGCCGAAACCAGTGGAAACATCTGAAGTTTACTTTGGCTCCTCGTTGTTAAACTTGAAAACATTCGCACATCTCTCAACATATCGGTTACTGAGAACTCGAAAACATAAGGCGAATCGATATTTTCGCGCACGTAACATGTTACCCAGAAACAATGCCGATGTCACGCATTGTGAAAAATCTGAAATTCAGATTACCTGAAATTCAGAATACCTGGTTTTGTATTCTGTCTTTAAACAGGAACGTGCCAAGACAAACACACACTGTATAAGGGCCGGTAATCGAAATACTGGCACATTAGTGTGTCCAAATGTGGCTGGGACACCCGGTATAACAGGAAGGCCTGGTCAGAACGGCGGGTATGCTGGAAGATCAGGTATGGTTAAAGAGGGGGTGTTATCATGAGCATCACTTCGGGAAATCAAAACGAAAAATCCCGGGGGGACTCGCATATGAAAGGGGCGGGGATGCTCGTCGGAAATTTTGAATCAAACCCCAATAGGAGACCGATCTTGGCGTGAACCAAGCTTCTTTTGAACCCTAAAAGAGAATTCAAAATGCACATTTTAAATATATATTTTTATATGCCTTCGCGTGCAACCCTAAACGAGACTTTCCCGGCTAAATGTGGCGTTTTGCCCAGAACACTTTAAGTGAGACCAAAATCCGAAATTTAAGCGAGACGACGAGCATCCCCGCCAATTTCATATGCAAGTCCCTCCCGCGGAAAAGACAGATTAATATTAATGACACAGAGTGGCGGTTAGTAGGGGCGACACGAAGTAAACCGAGCAGGAAATATGCCATTAAACGCATTCATCTAAATTTGACTCATGCTCGGAAACCGAGACACGGAGTTGGGCGACGCGACGTGGGGGAAGGAGAATCGGTACCAACGGAAGTTCACAAGAACCAATTTTCATACTCCCTTTAGCTCTTGTCAGCCCGACTATCCGTCCATGAGATGGGTCTTCAAAATGGGTTCGACGAAATATGTTAATCTTCAATAGCAATCAGCGTAAAACGTTATTTTTTTGTAACAGGAGATGGAGGTAACGCTGGACACCTAACCCTTTATGCCAAACGGGTACGCGGAAACATGGTACTGAAAACTTGCCCCGGAAAAGGAGCCCCGGCAGCCACAAATGGCGCTGGGGGAGCGGGTAAGACACCTACAAAAATCCATACGAACTATCACAGGTGTTTATTGCTGCGTTAACACGGGAAGCGACATGAATCAAGGACACGAAACGTGTGTGTGATTCGGTCCCTGCCACACCCCACTGCGACATTTTCCGACCGCATGCCCCTTCAAGTTTCGGCACGTTGATCACTCTCTAATTCTGAGGTCAATTTGAAACAAGTCATGGTCGTATTTATCTGGAAGACGTACATGCGCAAAACATGGCACGGACATAACATAAGTCTTCCACTGAGTACGTCTGAAAGAACGACGTTTTTGGCGATTTTCCGAAAAACTCCTACCATTTCCAGAAGATTAACCTTCCGAACATTTCCAAATATTTCAGAAAATTTCCGGAGTTTGAGGTATATTTCCGATGAAGATCCGAATATGTTTCGACTATGCACCAACAAATTTAGTACTAAAAGGAAAAGGGGGCAAACATGGTATACGTATCAAACATAAAAGACATCGCAATTTTGCGTGTGTTCAATTACGGTTTTTCGTAAGGGCTTTAAAGAAATGATTGTAAACCACTAATATTTATGGAATAAAGATATTTTGCCCAATATATACCTTCAGTGATGGATAAGAAGTTTAAGAACAAGCCTGTGATTTACCAGAGAGAAAGACTATTTTATCTTTCAGACGGGTTTTGTTTTTGTTTTCTTTTCAGGAGGTCTTGGAAGCACTGGCGGACAGGGAGCCAATTGTGTAAGACGGTTCCGGTGTGCTCCCGGTGAAAGGGGATGCCATTATAATATGGAGAGTAGATATTACTGTCAAATGAGTTCACTGTCAGGAGCAGCATCGAATGGAAATCCAGGATCGCCAGGAATTGACGGGAAAAGTTAAGTATTATGTGTGGGCTCATCAAATAAATTCAAAACATAAAGGGAACCTCTATTCTTTCGACAAAATGACTTTAAATTGTTTGCAATAATGCCTAAAATCCAAATTTGGGTGGTGTAAAGAGAAATAAGGTTCAATAGTGGCAAAAAGGGAAAGGATTATCGCTTTTAAATTTCCCGTGTGCCGCCATTTTGGATTGGATGACGTTGTTAGGAGACAGAGGATCTTTTGGGTCGCCATCTACCTCTCGGAACGAGAAATGTCATTGGTTCTGAAAACAATAGACAAAGCGTCACAACAATGCCTCTGGCCTGGGAAAACAATTGAGGTATAATTTTGCTTACGGAGGATAAATGAAAACAGAGGTTCCAGAGACATGAGAGAAGTAGAGGTTATACGAATCTTTTGTGTGAAACAATTGAGCAACCATTATACGTCATAAAATCCAAAATTGCGGCGCGCTGGAAATTAAATGCAATAATCTTGTCCATTTTCTTGTTGCGGTAAAATTTGAAATTTAGACACTATCCCAAACAATTCAACGTCAACTTGTCGCAAATGTGAGGTTTCCCTTAATAATCCTCTTAGTGTTCGTGCTTAGGCAGCACATAAGGCCGTCTCCAGTGAATACCAATGCTATCTGTCAGATGATGATCACCGTCGAATCTGGCTCCAGGTCCATCCAGTCTCCGTTTTCGCACTTTTCTATAAATAACTTTAGTGCTATTCTAGCTTGCAGAAAGTTATTATGAAACAAGCACCATGTCCAAAAACAGAAATCAAGTAGAGTTCTACTGCCCGGAATAGTAATATCGGGTTCCAGAAGAACCAGGTAGCAAATGTCTGTCTTTAAAAATAGCGTTTTGAAGTTTGCGTCGTGTTCAAGTGTCCCATCTTATATGCACTTGCTTTTCTCGATTTCCGTAACATTAAGTGACTTGCAGGAGTGTTGTTTGTCCCCCTGGATGGGATACTAGTCCATTTTAGGTTACTCCACACCACCTGGGTGGAAAGAGACTTTTTTAAACCCGGATCACTCGATCTGTAGTCGACCCTTATAACCATGAGGCCACTGGGCCTCCCATAAATCGTCATGACCGCCTTTTTATGAAATTGTGCGTCTAAAGACTGTTGTCGTGTAAAGATAGCTCTCCATTAGCGCTCTTTCACAGAATATAGTAAGTTTGATTCATCGTACTGTTAATAAGAATTTACGTTGGCGGTGGAAGGAGAGATAAGGCTTAAGTTGAATGAAACTGCAAACATAACAAAAATGGTAGACAGATTTTACAGTCATTAACGAGACAATGTCGATTTTACGCTATTTAAAAGCTGTTCTCAAAAATAGTACTTTTTATAGCTATATAGATCGACATTTTTTAAATGAAGTCTCCTGTACTACAATGCATTGCCCTACGTTGCATCAAATTACATTATATTGCACTGCATTGCACTACGTTTACATTGAATTAGGTACATTCATTGCATTGTAATGCATTGCATTTCATTACACTGCATTGCATCACAATGCATTGCATTGCATTGCATTACATTGAATTGCATTACAATGCATGGTGCAATGCATGGCATTGCATTGCATTACGTTGAATTGCTTTACAATGCATTGCATTGCATTGCATTACATTGCGTTGCATTACATTGAATTGCATTACAATGCATGGTGCAATGCATGGCATTGCATTTCATTACATTGCATTGCATTACGTTGAATTGCTTTACAATGCATGCATTGCATTGCATTACATTGCTTGCATTACATTAAATGACATGACATGACATGATATTACGTAATGTTATATTGCATTATATAACTGCGTAATAATCCAATTTCTTTGCATTATTATGGTATTATAGCACCGAACACTGCTGGTAGCGACGGTCATGTGGCAAACGACTATATTCAAAAACTGAAGCTAACCAGCGACGCCCAAAACAAATATCCACTGGTTTTATTAAAGTTAATGAAGAGACACGCTGAAGATCTTATATGGGAAAACGATATCAAGCTAGGAGGCAAGATACTCAAGTTCCTTTCCCGTGTAACGGAGGGAAGAGCTGACGCATCTGGTATAAGGAAAGGTTAGTTTTCTCCACATTAGTTTTACACGGACGTTTAACCCATAGGTTGAATGGACGGAATGCTCGTAGAAAAATTTGCATTTATTTTAATTATAAATTTTTGAATCTTGCCGCTACAATATGAAATATAAATATATAAACAAGGCGATGTACAAGAAAAAAGAACAGCATTTCACATTTTATTCACTTGCAGCTAAAATATTGGTGTTGCACACCGGCCCTAACAATACACCTCATTCCAAAATGGCCGCTGATTTATGCACATACAAATTAGCCCTTGTTGCCTCGTTCAAGATAAAATATTCTTTTGAATTTTGAGATTAAAAACGAGGCAAGAAGGGCTAATTTGAATACCAACAAATGAATATTAAGATGGTAGCCATTTTGGAATAAGGTGTATTGGTAAGACCAAAATCCGTAATTTAAACCCCATTACCAATATACGTTCATCGAGAATATTAAATGCGATATAAATCCTGAAAACGAGGACCTAAAATATTTTTTTATAAAGTCATGTACGTATTGCTGCTTACTTTATGAGACAGTGCTCACTCTTTTACTTTAACCATTATTTTAGCTGCGCAACGAAGACTGGCCTTTCTGGGAAAAGATGGATTCGACAGATTTGGAAGAAATAAAATGTTTGCACCTCTAAAGAAGTGTTCAGCTTTGAAGAAGGAAGTGGAATCCGTTAAAGATATCGCCCTTTACTTCCAGGGGGCTTACAATGACATACAAGATGAAATGAATAGAGAAGATGATATAAAAAAGGTGCTTAAAGCATTGCCACAAACAGCTACTGCCCAAGTTCGCTCGCAGAAACAAAGACTCGAAGCGGCTAGAGAGGTTTCCATTAAGGAGAAGGGACTTTATGTATCAGTAAGTTCATTTTTTCGTTTGATTGCTGTTGCTGTGTTTGGTTCGAAAAAGATCCCCCACCGCCAACCCGACTCCCAGAGAACATTTCTTCACTGGCTTGTATTGAATTTTTCAACTTCAAATTGGTGAAATTTTTCATAAGATGGTTTTATTTTATTCCCCAAACTGTTTTTGTAGATACTAAATGAATTTTGCTTTATTTGTTTTGGTTAGCAAATATGCGGAAGAAAATGTCTAAACTCAAGCACCTCCGGCCTCACAACGGCACCCAAATATATATTCGACTACTTCGTATACTCCACGTTAACTTGTTCCCCACCAAACAAGATGGCATTTCCCCCAGGGGCATTCCTTCCAGGGACATTCCTCCCAGGGCTTTCATCCCAGGTGTATTCCTCCCCTCCCCAGGGATAGGGTTAGTTGATTATTTATTTGCTTGTTTACTTTTATAGGGTGTTACTGATTTAGAAGGACGGATGAAAGACTTCTTGACGCAAATACTGGCGATCTTGAAAGATGTATACGTTAAGGCGCAGTTCAACACCAGGGACCTTATCGCAGTGCTCCAAGCTATTACTGGATTCGCTAAGGGTATCGCAGGAAAAGACCCGTTTCAAGTCATCGAGACTGCATTAGGTGTGGCTGATCAATTTGCGACAAAGTGCGATACGGGTAGTTATAATCAAGTCAAGAACAAAGCCCTAAAATGGCTGAAATTTGGCAAAGAATATGCCGCACTCACGGACTCTAATGATTTAGATTTTGACAAGGTGGAAATAGGATCTATTCCAGAAGTAATGCAGGTAATATAATTTGACTAAGTTTCTGACATGATAGCAATTATCACGGTTTCCGACGCCATCTTGAAAGGTAGGCAAAGCGGTCAGAAACTACAGCGTTTGTATGGGAATCTGATGGGAAATAGCTTTTATAAAAAAATTGAAGCTTGCACAATTTATGAATCGCAACGTTACAATACTAGGTAGAAGATTGTATTCACCAAGTTTGAAAGATGTAGCTGGGACGCTCAATTAAGTTTTTAATTTTCCTTACATTTATTGTCTGTAATTTTTTCCCGCCAACTGCGTCAACCTACCGGAATAAGTTTTCTATACATTACTTAAAAGGCGAGAATGAACTATGTTATTATCTGGAATATAAATCTAATTTTACTTCCAATTAAGGCTGACCTGGAAATGAGCAAGGAAGGACTTGCAGCCGACCTCGTTTGCATGCTGGAGGAGAGAGCACTTCCTCGAGACAAAGCACACTTGGAGGAACTTATTGCAAACTTTTTCATCGCTGGTTCTGCAAGGATCGATCTTATAGCCAAGATCATCGACATAGATAATGATATTGGTACATTTAACTTCGATATCACCAATCTGGAAGAAACAGCGAATGCAATCGAAAGTGTTAATAACTCCCCGGGTAAGCATGCTAACTCAGTAATTAAATCATTCTCGCAAGACAAGGGAGACATCCATGACAGAAGCTTAGAATCCTTTCCTATCCTGATTCGAAGCCTTCTTTGCTTCTTTTCAGTTTATTGTTATTGCGTCTTTGGTGTTTTTCTACCTTGGCACTCCTTTTTTCAAAATTTCTTTTCATTTTGACGACGGTTGGATACCTTACCAAAACAAAACGTTACTAAGGGACGGACCATTTTATTTTTTGGTGTGTGTGTGTGTTTGTGGCCAGGAATTTTTTTCACCTTCAGGTTGTGCAAGATTTTTGTTTTGGACTGTCAACTTATGTAATGTTTTTTTAACATCATCACAGGACCTGGACAGTATCTTTTCGCATGGCTCCCTTGGCGCCTTTTCTTGTGCAGGATTTTTTTTGTAATTGCCCATCCCCACCCCCCACCCTCTCCCCCTCAAAATAAAATGGTCCGTCCCTGTAAATACTCCTGATTGCTGAGCATGAAGAGGCCAGGGCGGAAATGGACTCGTTGGTCAAAGTACGATTAGTAGACAGCTTCGATTTCCTTTAGAGAACGTCTTGGGACATGATTTTTGCAGTATATAATACAGTGGAATCAAACACTGTGGGCATGTGAGCTGCTTATTATGGACAATTTTCTTTGTGACGACAAAAAGCTCACATGCTGTCACATACATGAGCCCGCTTAAAACAGACACCGGTTTAATTTTTATTCGATTTTTCTGCCTGTCATAGACGCACCTATTGCTGAAAACATACAGCTGAATTTTCTCGACGATCTCCTGCAGACATATCGGCAGATGGAGACCCGTTTTGCTAAGAAACTATACTATTACTACAAAAGTTTCGAGTTTCAGTCGCTGTGGGATGTTGAAGGAAAAATTGCTGAATACCAGAAAACTGCAAGCAAAGCGACAGATGGCAATGGAAAACTTCAAGGAATTGCTGAACTGCAGAAAGCCATTGCCAAAATTGACGAGCTGGAAACTTCTGCGCAGAATTGCTACACCAGTTATCGCGTTGAAACTGATATCCATAAATGGTCTTTTGATAATTCCAAGGACAAAACGGTATGAAGCTTGAAAGGTGGTAAGTTTTATAGTAAAGTTGTTTTTCTATCAGGAGCCCGTGCTGAAACCCAATCAGATTCGAGACCTGTGTTACAGTTATACCTGTAGCAATAATAACTTTCTGAGACAGGCAGAGTTCTGTATTACCGGTGACACCAACAATTTCAATTTAAGCTTACTTTTATTTTTCCCCTTTCTTTTCAGATGTTTGAAGAGCTTTATAGAGGTCCGACGAGATTCACTTTGAAAATGTCAGGAACCTCCTCTATGTATAATATGCGTCTTTTGAAGGTACAAAAGTTAATCCAGTCTGTTAGACAAGTGCAACTTGGACAAGTGCTAGCTTTTCTTTTATTGCGTTGAACCAGCTGGATCAAGCGGGTCAGCCTCAAAGCGTGATACAGGAGTATAAATGGTTACCAGAAAACTTTAACCGGGAGGATGTAGCCGGAATCCGGAGTTAAAGGAGTTCTCCTACGGATGACACACCTTAAAAATGTTTAGCGTAAACCGTTAGAGTTTTTTCATTATAATCCGTTTCAATCTTCCTCATTCTAAGACAACGTTGTTTGTTCTCAGTTTATTTTTCCTCTTTGGTGTTTGGGTGTTTCTCTGCCCTGGTACAGTATACCATTATGTCAAGGTTTCCTTTTATTTTAGATATGCGAGGGCTACATTTGTGGTGTTAACACCTTTCTAACAAAGAGACCAACCCTTTCACTTTGCAAATTCCATTTTATTAACTAAAGTTCAGTTGGGTGTTATTAGATCAATCCAAGGTTCGTCTGCCACTTGTTGCAATATCTTTCAACGCCATTGATTGTAGACTGTATTATTTGTTGTAAAAATAATTAAGGACTCAAACTAAACAAACTTTATCTATTACAGATGCACGTGGAACTCTACAGTGACGACGATTCATCTCAGGTTCAAGGTATTCCAGCTAAGGTATATTTGAGATTGAGACATCTTAGTGCTTCGAACTTCAAGGATGGATATGGGAATGTCAAGAAATTTCGACAGAAGTTGGCATCAGAGCGTACGTTTTTCTTCGACCGTTTCGAAATAACCAACACCGCAAAATGTAATGAGGGAAAGAAAAAAGGCGAAAGTAAGTATTGCAGTGGACTCCTGCGGTTGTTTTGGAGTTTTCACGTGCGCACGAACATCTCTTTGTCTTGCCTTATACCTTTGTATTAGCTTTCCTCCCGAACGGCTTTGTGTGTTACCCTCTGAGAACATCATATTATTTTCCTGTGATATTGAATGTTTTCCTTCCAAAACTTCCAAAGATCAAATAATACCTTACCTCAATTTTCATAGCTTTTGCAAGCCTCGTGATGTCGATGAAAGAGGATTTTAATCGCACAAATTAACTTTGATTTCTTTCCTGTCGGAACAGAAAGCAAATCGTCACACATGCAAAGAAAAGTGACAACGTCCCTTTAAATTAGCTAGCGTTGCTTATTCTTATTTTAGTAAACTTTGCATTTTCGTTTTCTACTATCGTTTTTACTTAAATTTCAAGTAAAAATGGTAGGTCCAGTTTGAGGAGCAGCAGCCCCTCGATGGTGAAACAATTTGAAAACGGTATAGTGTGGTGTGAACCGAAAACACTTCATCTGCTTTCAAGGCGAAAACGCCGTATTCAAATATATTTAGCTCAGTCTGGACATAGCCTTGATTGGTTGCATGTTTATCAATAAAAAGAAGAAACCTATAGCACTGCAGCGTGATCGGCAGATATTCTATTAGATGTTTAACGAGACAATAATTTGCTATGAAATGCCCAACCTCTACCCCAATATAGATGTGGTCTTTTTTCCTAATTTGACCTGCAGGAATCTGTCTGAGGCGACCTGGTGCCAACTATGGCGACATAGTACGCCAACAAGTCCGCCATCTTGGATTTCTTGAATTTTGAAGTTTTTCAAAACCATCAAGAAATCTCAAAAACTATTTCGAGAGGCAGTATAATGATGCTAAATCCATCAAGATTTTGCAATAAATTCGAAAATTTTATCAGTCAACCATTCTATGAAACGTCACGTAAGTGAAGCGATTGGCATCCTCCAACACCCCATTCCTTTGCTTTTTCAGAGGTTTATAGTAATATTGAGCGAGTGGTATTTATGACATAATTCGAAGTCACCGTGGGTAGTTTTTTTTTGCCTCCCACACGACGTAGTCTGAAAAGCCTGAAGAGGGTCAAAATGTGTTTACGTGGATTGTAAGAACTCTTTTTAATCGAACTCTCATGCCCTAACCTCGGGTTCGATCATTTCTCCAGAGAATCCTATTTACTGCATGGACAAAAGCGACACTCGCCTTAAGCCGATGTGCTGTCATTACCTCAGCGATCTTAAGTGCCAGGGGGAATTACAGCTTGGAGCAGAAGCGTGCAAAAGTCTGTTTGGAACGTACGAGCTATCCATGCCAATTGACGACACATTGGACTGCACCGACAGTGGTGGTGTAGTGACAGATAAAAATTGCAAAGACTTTCAAGTAAGAGACATTCTAATCAACCGTTCAGTTGACTAACGATAGAGGTATTGCTGACAACATGAAACAGGCAGTTGAAGGGCCCTAGGCAGCCACGCCTTTGTTATTGTTTACATGAGAGTTTTACATTTTACGTGGAGCGTGGCGAAACGAAAGAGATCACTGAGAAACTTGGTAAAGATAATTTAAACACGTCCAGTAACATAACTTACATTAATGCAATAAGATCACGCTTCACCATACAATTTCCACAATTGCGATGTCATCGAAAATGGCGGAGGTTGACTGGGGCCCTTTAACGCAAAATGTACAAAAAAGAGCCCATGAAAGAAAAATGGCGACCTCGCATTTTGAAAAACTTGTTCGCTTATGTTTGCAAGTTTATCAATTCTAATCCGTTTAGCAGCTCATTTCGTTTTTAATTACGTAGTTTGTTTTAAGATAATTATTTTTATCAATCCACAGCGGAACATGTTTACCAAGATGAATGTGTGGGCTGTTTATTTCTACTGGTCTGGTGGATACCCCAAGGGTCCAGATGACGGGAGGTGTACCAACAGCGATAAACCTAGCAAGTCCAAGGTTCCGTGGTTCAAACGACCTGTGCCATCTCTTAAACACAAATCCCACAAATTCTAGGATTTGTCGCAAAATTAAGAAAATTCTAAGTGATTCAATAAAATATAATTGAATATAAATTGTTCCTTTTTTCTTTGCTTGAAGTATAAGAATTGTTCCTGCAGTTAAGAACTGTTTAAGACCTAAACAAACACCATCGCCTTGGCTGTATTGGGACTACCATAACCAAAGGAGTAGAAGAGAGTGTGTATTATGGAGGTGCTCCTATTGCAGAGGTTGAGCCTTCAAGCCCGACTTACTCATAGCTGCCGGTGCTTACCTCCAGTATCAACCCGTTTCGGGTCACGTGGCCATTCGTCCCGAAAAAGTCACCGAGAAGAGCACTGACGTCATACAATACGGTGAAGACCTGGGAGAAAAGCAGTAAAGGAACTAGGCAACCATAAGGCCAATGCATTCCCACTTGCAAAGGTGGAGTTCCCGAATTTTGTTCTCTTTTGGATCAAATTAATTGTCCGTAATAAGGGGGTGTCTGTATTTTTGGAAGGTGGTCGTGGGTGGGAATGTAAAATACCCTGAAGAAGCTTAAAGACGTCTTATGTTGACGATACCATTCCGAGGTTGGCGATGACGCAGATGTTGATGGCTTGGCGGAAAAAACGAAATATGACCTCCCGTTGTAAGGACGCCAATGGATACATAAGCTCAATATTTTGTATTCGAGCCCTTTCAGGGATAAAGAACAAAATTTCAAATGGGACCAAAATTTGGTGAATGCGAACCTTGAGATATAAGGCCCTGTACTTTGGGAGAGGTGAGATTTTGATCAGCAAATAACACATCGTTTTCTCAAATATCCCTGAGTAAGTGTAGCAAAGATGAACAAATTTTTGTACTACGTTTTGACCTATGTTAACACAAATGTAACCCTTTCAATTTTGATGTAAAATGGTAAGTTCAGCGTAGAAAAATTATGAAAAAAGGTGCTTCAGCGTTTTTCCGCCTCTGGCTAGATACAAATGAGACCTCAAATGGCTAGATGTTAAGGAGAAGTACCGCAGTTTAAGAGTTGTGGCCGGGCCGGCCAGTTTTGCTCACGAGTGAGACTTGTTGCAGTTTTTACAGACGTATTCACAAACAGAACCGCGGGGTAAAATAGGTGAAATTTTGCGTGTGTGTTCAGTAAGACGGATGACTCAAACAAACAAAAACGTCTGGTACGAGATGTGATCGATGTCCGCTGGTGTATGATAATTTTCACCGAGAACCAATTCCATTTTGTGGCACTCTCCGGTGGTTTCACCTGACTTCACGTGGAACGTAAGGACCATTTCATCACCGACAAAGCGAGCGCAAGGAAACATTTTTTTTATGTCTAACACCTTTGACTGTATGCCTGCTAAAGGTGTGACCGAGATTCGAAAGCCGTGCGTTTCTGTTTAAACAGATTTCTTCATCTTCGTTATTCATGAACAGAAAAAGTTGGAGACACGAATCGCGGACCTTTAAAGCGCTGAAATGCTGCGCATGGTAAGGATATGTGGATGGTTACAAAAGGTGACAAATAACAAGCCAAACCACACAAATTAAACACGTTCCTAGACAAGTCACATTACCAGTCGACGTTTAGGGTGGCAAAATTTCAAGCAAACCATACAACAGTGGGCGTGTGATGACGTAACCCAGAGCTGTCTGTCACTCCATGTTACCATCACCACGTGTCCAGCTATTCAAGCTAGCCCAGCATCGCAAGCCATGCTGTAGAAGATTCCCTGTTGAGCCAACAATGCTTGCGGTGTGTCAAACTCCATTACGAAGCCTTTATGCTTGAGATGCACCATGATCCTGACAACAAAAGGAAAAAACAACACGATTTCCAATACACTCGGGGGATGCGCACGTTCACACATACAACAGTTACATGCCGCACACAGAAAGGGCGGGCGAAGCATAAAGTAACTTGGTTCGTTTTTATCTAAATTGTTCCCTCCAAAACCCCCAACCTACCCCCCCCCCCCCCCCGCCTCAAAAATTGGTTTCGACAAAGAATCCGATTACTTCTCTTTTTTTCTACAACAATTAAGAAATATACAGCCTTTCAACTGCAACTTACTCTTAGCTCTCGGCAATTAACTTGTTTTCTTTAGCATGAAGCAGCCGTTCCCAAAAAGCACTTGTTAACAAAAGGCCTTTCCCTTCCTCGCTAGAGATATTTTGCTTCTCTTATTCGAGAGTAAAAAGGGTAAATAAACCAATCAGAATCCTTTTCTGTGGATATTTTGCGTGACATAATTTGACATCCGCAAAACGGCCTATGTAGTCTTCCACGATGGCGAAAAACTGAAAAAAAAACCTCAAATGAAGGGGAGTGTTTAAGACATACAAGACACTTCTGTATCTCAGTTTTTTTTTACTTCAGAAAATAGCTAAGTAATAGTTTTGCACCCTATATAACAAAGAACTTTCTCATAGATATTATGTAGATATTGCGTATATAGACTTCAATCAGCAATAATATACATAATATTATGCATTGTTTTGAAATATAACGAAATTATGAGTTTCAGTATAAATGTCACCAGACAACAAACAAAAATAACAAATAGCTTCGAAGACTTACTTCAAAATAAGTTGCAAAATGATCTTTTCAGAACTATGTCTTTGTTCGCCAAGTTTAAAGATCTGTACATAAACTGTATCCCTACAATTACAATAGTGGGGCTAACTAATAACTAAGGTGACAATGATGCTTCGTTTGTAACTAAAAGCAATTTTATTACAAGACAAGTTGTACGAAATATCGTTACGAGTAGAAGAACGTTTAAGTTAGAAAGTATACACCTTATTCATAAATGGCGGACGCGCGCGGAAAAACTGGTAGCTAGACATGAAAACGAGGCGTTTTAGGAGAAACAACTTTCGTTTCACAAGCTTTTCAGAAGGAATTTTGCGTGTTTCCTAGTTTAGAACCTATTTTTTAGCCGAATGGGGGCATTTAGAGTGTTCTTCGTGATCAATTTTGAAATAAGTAAACTCAATGAGAGTTTTGTGACCGGTTATACACAAGGGAACTGTTGATCCGAAGGGAAGAGAGTTCAGTGAATGTTTTTTGTTTCCTGAAGGACTCGCATCTTCGACAGGAATGGCTAATGAAACTATGGTGAAATGTTGGCCCTCATTTCAAGCTTACAGAGGCTTCAAAGGTATGCTCTTTGCATTTTGCAAACGTCGCTTTTTGCTACAAGGTGCTTCAGTTGTTCCTAGTGTTGGTGGATGGCGCTTTCGAGGAGAAGTTCACCAAGGAAACCTCGAGAACCAAGCTCCTTAACACAAAGCCATTTTTGCCTGCGATCCTTTCTTCACATCATTCATTCTCGTACCCAGAGGCCGCGATCCTGTTGGTCAGCACCAAGAATCACGACCTCTGACCGTCTCCAAAACCGGAAGTCCGCGAATCACGGACTCATTGTCGAATCTGACAATTCTAATTGGCTGAAAACTACAGAACGAGTTCTCTGCGCATGCTCAACAGCTGGGGGTGGCCAGAGGTCGTGATTCTTGGTGCTGACCAAAAGGATCGCGGCCTCTGGGGACGAGAATGCACATCATTAGGGTAAAAATGCATAGAGCACACCTTGGTAGCCTCTGTAAGCTTGAAATGCGGGCCAACATTTCGCCGTATATTCGCAAGCCATTCCTGTCAAAGAAGTGAGTCCTTCGGGAAACCAAAAACTCCAACCCTATTCCCTTCCGGATCAACAGTTCCCATCTGTGTACAACCGGACGCACAACAATAGATATTTGATTTAAAACTCATATTGAGCTCACTTAAATTGATCACGAAAAATGCTCTAAACGTCCCGGTTGGCTTAAAAAAAGCTTCTAAACTATGAAACACGCAAAATTCCTTCGGAAACGCTTGTCAAACGAAAGTTGTTTATCCTAAAACGCCTCGTTTCCATGATTAGTACCAGGTTGTCCGCGCGTGCCCGCCATTTATGAATAAGGTATATGGTCCACAAGAAAATAAAACATAGAAAATAAAAACGCGTAAATTATGTAACAACAACAATCACTGAATCACCGTTGGTCGTCCACACATTCCTTTGTTATCATTTCAATCGAACGACTACTACCATACTTATAACGACTCCCAGATATAATATTTGCGAGTTAAAAATCAAGCGCACACAACCGAAAAATAAAACAAGACTATGTATCTTGTCAGTTAGCTGACAAGTACCGATATATTCAATTCTGCTCCGAAGAATTGAAAGATTTGTTTGTAACGACAAAGTTAACTATGAGCAGACAGGTTTTGTTCCTGGAACCCTACGCCATGTTAAGTTATATGAAAGTCAGGGAGGGACGGGGGGGAGTGAGAAAAAGAGACTGCTCGCCATTTAGCCATTACTTTGTGATGTCGCATGGGAACACTTCCCACCTGAGAGCATCGAGTCACACTGGTATGTTCTCCCCTTACGGTAAGTTCGATTTTGTATGTGTTGGTAAGGGTCTAGAGTTAACGCCAGACATTTCACTGTTACCAATCGAAACCAAAACACACCAAAACCACGCAAAATATTATTAAAGTCCGCGCGCGATTTAATAGAAAGTACGATTATTAAACCGGAAATTCTTCATCGCTGATGTGAACAGATTCTTTTTTGACGCGCTTTGCCAGAATTCGCTTTGCGATTTCATGTTGTCATCACGACGTGTCCAGCTTTTCAAGCTAGCCCGGCATCACGAGCCATGTTGTAGAAGATTCCTTGTTGAGCCAACAGCGCCTGCGGTGTGTCAAACTCCATCATGAAACCTTTATCAAGCACCATGATCCTGAAAAAGGAAACAAGTTCAAAACATTACCATTTGAATTCTTCCAAAACATCATGGATGTCTACAGGAAAGGCTCAGAGAGTCACACAAATCATTGGAAGTTTTCTTATCCAAAAGACCCCCATAACTAACGAAAGATATATACATGGCCTAGTGAAAAATGTAAGCTAATCAAGGGCTCTTGTGAGCCAGCTCATGGGATGAATTGGATTAATTCAGGTTTAATGCATAAACTAATGTCTAACATCAAGTGAGTGAGCGAGTGCCATTGAAGACATAGAGTCTAGCACAGATATGTCATCCATGAGCTGGTCTGCCTTCTGCCAGTTGGGATTCTAAACCCTGTTATGTTACAATATGTGTTTGTTTCTTAACATTGGCACTGAAAAGCCCCATTGAGGATGCAAATGCTGCAATCAGATTAGCTGAGGTATCGCACGCTGTGGAGTGGCCTCAGGTTAAGGCTTGAAATCGTCTTCAACATGGTGAACGTTTCCTCGTTTCTCTGAAGTTCCAAAAGCGGATTTAAAACTATTGCTGAGTAATTAATTTTCCAGAAGACTAATAAAAAAAGCAGCTCTCCATGGCAGACAGGCCTTGTGCAAATATCCAACAATTGAACGCAAAGGAAGACATGAAAAAAAAAAAACAGAATAATTCCGACCTGGTGTAGTCCATGATGGTGTTGAGCCTGTGCGCGATGGTGAACACCGTGCGGTCAGCGAACTCACGCCGAATCGTTTGTTGAATGAGTTCATCAGTTTCCAGATCCACCGCGGCCGTGGCTTCATCGAGAACCAGGATCTTACTTTTACGTAGCAGCGCACGCGCTAAACACACCAACTGCCGCTGACCGACACTGTGGGAGGAGTCAAAAGAGATTTAGCCACTGAAACCTTCAATAGCTCTCAATGTTATCTTCTCTCCATTCAATCAACAGACATCCCTCTATAATAAAAACAGCAAAATACCTCAAATTTTCTCCTCCTTCACTCACAGGGTGCAGAAGCCCTTCTTCCAGTCCTGATACGAAGTTCTTTAAGTGACTCATTTCAAGAATCTTCCACAGCTCCTCGTCTGTATAACTGTCGAACGGATCCAGATTGACACGGAGGGTCCCAGAGAATAGGACTGGGTCCTACAGAGTAAAAATAAATACATGAAAGAACTGGAAACAGTGTTCATTCGGTTTATTTCTTTAGTGATTAAATGTCGGACTAATTTTGAGCCTCTTGTTGATTTACGAATAGCTTTGTATATCGCAAAAATATCTACAATGTCACATTCAAAGAACTTCCTTAAACTGCCATAAACGTTAAGAAATAGAGCAAGTAATAGCCCATTTGGAGGGGGGGTCCGAAAACCGCAAAACCGCACAAAATTACGCCAAAAAACCGCAAACTGCATCGGATTTTTTCCCGAATACCGAAACCGCACGTACATGGAGGACGCAATATAAAAGCTGACGTCAGCAAGACTTGTGATATATTCTGATAACATTGTGCGTTAATATTAAACATACCATCATAACGCCAACGGTATATTGTACTACACTATTATACTCTATTTACTACTAACCAAATGTCGACCGTTCTAAGGAGTGTTATCACCGCAGACACTTTTTTTCACCGAAAACCGCGACTTAAAGGTTGTAATATCCGCAAACTGCTTAGTGTTTTAAAACCGCAATACCGCGAGTTACAACAAAAATTACCGCAAAACCACACCAAAAATAACGCAAAACCGGATCACCGCAAACCCTTACGCCCCCCTCCTTTTGGAAGTTTACGTCAGACTTCCCTTTTTCACCACCAAGCCTCAATTTCGAAGTGCAAATACGTAAATTTTATTTTGAACCAATTCCCAAAGTAGAAAAAATGAAAAGAATACCATGTTAAAATCGCATAAAGATGATAGAGGAATCGGAAATCTTTGCATAAACAAGGCTTGGTGGTGAAGTTTGAGCATATGACGTCATCATGCATAAGGCCTGTTGATCTCATTATTAACAATAATTATTGTTAATTAATGTCTACTAGGGGCTT
>OX393570.1:5785957-5835957 GCA_947652115.1 Blastomussa wellsi | reverse complement strand
CTTAAAATTTGGGAAAACCTAAAAATAATAGTTTGCTAAGGACGAAAAACACCAAAGGAGTGATACTAAACCAAAAAGGAACAAGTATGACTGGGGATGGAAAAGATTGAAACCGATTGGAAAACGAGGATGGTTTTCGGCGAAGTTGCATTTTTAACCGTGTACTGATGGCTACAAATAGGCAAATACGTACCTGAAGGGCGTATGTGATGGACAAACCAACGAGACCGCTCTGCAGTGAATCGCGGTAAATAACAGCAAATAGAGCAGCGAAAAATATGATCAAGTTGCCAACAAACTCAAGGTGAACAGCCAGCCATCTAAAAGAAAACAAAGCATCTCGTTAATTAGATATCACGAACAACTCTGCGGCATAAACTACAATTATTTGCGAATCCTTTTAGAAATGGCAACAGAGTTATTACAAGCATGGATATCCATGTTGCAAGCCACGAGTCAAATTGTAAATAACAGTTATATAGAGCTAAACGTACGAAAAATGAAAGCTAAATGCAAGCAGACCAGAGTGCAACTAAGCGAAAGCAAAATAAGAAAACTGCAGCCTAAGTGGGGAGCTTCTAAGCTAATTGGTATACAGGCAAACCGTGACAATAACCTACTTTGTGTAAAAATCACCTTGACTCATTTACTCGTCACTCGTAGATTCATTTTAATAATAAAACAAGGGGCCTCGATTTACGCAAAAAGTCGTTAGCGACTGCTGATGTCGGGAGGCCCAGAAAAGCATGCAATGATGTTACGTAGCAAGAGAGCATAGTGTTCTGCGCGTTTTAGTTTCGATTTAAGAATGGCTGTGATTTGATCTTGATTCGAAGGTAGAGGCTGTGGAACTTAGGGGGACATTATTTTCCTGGCGACCTAGACAGAGCGAGTTTAAATTGAGTGTCGTAACACCCAAACCAGAATAAAACGTGCGCGCACGAATCACTTCTGATTGGTCGAAAAAGTGGCGCGAGATTTTTAAACCAATCACTGAGCGTTGTAATGAAAAACAAAGTAATTCGCAAAATAGGCCATTTCCGAGTTCCCTTTTACCTCGCTTTCAAAATGAGTCTACGTGCGACACTATTCATATGGAAATAAGAGGGGGTAGGTTTCTAAAGAAACTGTGGTGCTGCGTCTGTGGGAAATATAACAATATAATTTGGTTTTATCAACTGGGTTGATAATGTGAATTGGCCAACGTAAAGAGATTCAAGAGCTGACGTGGCCACCGTAAAGAGATTCAAGAGCTGACGTTTCGAGCGTTAGCCCTTCGTCGGAGCGAATCCGACGGATTCGCTCCGACGAAGGGCTAACGCTCGAAACGTCAGCTCTTGAATCTCTTTACGGTGGCCAATTCACATTATCAACCCAGTTGATAAAACCAAATCATATGGAAATAAGCTTGTTTTGCATGAGAATGAAGATGCAGGTAAAACACACTTTCATTTGAATGGTTTCGCAGATAAAATCGTTTTGAAGCTGAGGCAAAAGAGAACTCGGAAATGGCCTATTACTTTCGACACTCAATTGAAAACCGGTCTAACAGTAATCGACAGTAACGTTCAAGACTGAGAGTTTATTTCAAGCATGAACTAAAAGTTAACTAAAAGCTAAGTCAGATTGTGAAATATGAGCGTAATTTGAGTAAAGGGAAGTCGATGGTGGGATTGTGCAGGGTCATTGTATCTTTTTCATCGGTCATCACACAAAGCACATTTTTATTACATTGTAAGATTTCGGACGGTCTTCTACGCAGAAGCTCTAAACGCTCGTCACGCAGTCATTCACAATTTGGGAAAGATTATGTTACAACCCCAAAGGGCTGGCAGTCAGCAACCTCGTCCCCATGGCTATCCGCGTGGTGTAGGGCATCACGCAGATAGCTCTGGGAACGAGGTTGGGGGATGTCGGACTTCTCTTCTGAGTGAAGTGCACGTCCAAATATGGCGAACTATATTGAGTATTTTCTGACCAAATATGGACATCGTGACACTCACGTTGCATGGCGACCCAAACAACGCCTGTAAAGGAGACTGCTTCCTGCAGCAATCTTGTAACTTACTTCTTACCTGTTGGAGGACATTGAAGGGTAGTAAGAGACTTGGTTTTCATCCACTAGGAAATAGTTTCCACGAATGAAGCGCTGCTGTTGGGCAAAGGCCCGGATGGTGGAAGTGCCATTGATAGTCTCCAGGAAATTGTTGTATATTGGTGAGCGGCTAACAGATTCAATACGCTTGAGTTGACGCGAGCTTGCCACATAAATTCTCTGAAAAAGAGAATGGAAATCGTGTGACCTCTACCTAGAATAGGCTACGCAGATTTTTTGCTGTAGCCTTATAATTTCTGGGATTTCGTGGACAATGACCAAGCTCTTTGCTCCTTTAGTTTTCACGCACAAGAAACAGCCAATATTGGCATATGTTGGGAGATTGGAAGGCCAATTTCAGAGTAAAGGTAGAAACGTCAAACGAAGAAGACTGTACAGTGAAACCTCGATTTAACGTTTAGCCAAGGGACTGGGGAAATTGGTTCGTTACATCGAGGGTTCGTTATATCGAGAACCTCGATATAACGAATTTGCGGAAAAACGACCAAAATATTCGTTATATCGACTCAGAGGTATAGTTAATAATTGTTTTTATTTAATGGTGTTACGTTGCGCTACCCAGTATTTTTGTATCTGAGCGATTAGTGTAAATAACTTTTGAGATGAAGCTAGTCCAAGCTACAGTGCACTGTACAGATTTGTACATCGCTATGGCGCTTTGGAACTAAACAGGTCAATAAAATCCAACTGACTTGTCAAATGCGATATTTCGTTGTATCAGGGTATAGCGTTCGTTATAAAGAGGTTTTCATTATATCGAGGTGATGTCCCATTCATTCCATTCCATACATACTGTAACTTTGGCCGGGCTGAACAATATTGTTCGTTTAATATACCGAGGACTTTGTCATACAGAGGTTCCACTATATTTGGAGGAAGTAAGACAAAGCAGTACTATACCTGAACAAAAATATACAAGGCTGCTAAAGGAAGGATCACCACCAGGAAGATGGGTGTAGCAAAACTAATTGCAAACATTGTACCAATGACCGTGCAAAATGTTCTAAAGAACATGGTTAAACTTCTGGGAACCATGTCATCGATGCCACTTATGTCCTTGGAAAAGCGGTTCATGATTCTCCCTTGGGGGGTGGTCTCAAAGAACGACATGGGAGAGTGCATGATGTTGACCAGCATTCTCTGGTGGAGGTGTCGCGATGCAATTCGTGACCCGGTCGCCATGGCTAAGGACGAGAAGAGCACAAAGAGGGCTTGAGAGAAGCCTAAGACGCCATAAACACCTAGAAAAAGATCGCGCTCTTCGTCTGACCCCACATTTGTGGAGCTCCACCTTGCGAGCCAGATTCCTGACGAGACGGCAGAGGCTTCGGCGAGTATTACAAAAAACACAATGCAAAAGGAAAACAGAACTGTGAGAGACTTGGCGTATTCCCAAAACACTGACAGCTTCACCTGAAAGAACACGGTACGAAAAACAGCCAGGTATTAAATTTTGTATTCACTGCTTGCACAAAGGTTCTATCAGACTTTATAGTTCACCACTAAATTTTCTCCGATTCTGATTGGTCTAAATTGTTCACGTGACACGATAGTGTTCATCCGCGGAGGGCATTATCAGTGCATAGTGCCCGTCCGAGGAAAATACCCAGATGGATAGTGCCCGTCCGTGAAATGTTTTTGTTAACAAGCAGTCTTTCGGTAAAAAATCAAACGCTATTTGGTTTATCTGTATTTCGAGGGTTTCTTACCTGATTTTCGTGTATTCGTACGTTTCGGCTTGCAGCAAAAAACTCAAGATGCTAGTTTGTGAATGTGCGCGCGGAAGAAAATTTAGTGGTGAACAATAAAGACAATAGAGTGTTTGTCTCGGAACTATCGGTCTCATAGTTGCCCCTTGGAAATTTGATGTTCTTAAAACTAGCATATTTGCCCTTGAAGCTTCGCTTCCCGGGCCACTATTTGTTTTAAGAACATCAAATTTCCGCGGGGCAACTATCAGCCGATAGTTCCTCGACAGAAACACTCTATTGTTTAAGCAGCATTTGCATTAGAACACTAACTGTAAGATTCTCGTGTCCAAACACTTATCTCTAGTTAGCAAGAGCAGTTTCTATATTCACATTCTTCTCATAACATTGACTGAGGCAAGGTGGCCTAATGCTGGTTACTCGGGAGGGGGGGGTACACCCTACTGGTCCGTGCCGCGGTATAGGATGTAGTTTTCTGAGGTTCTCGCTCCGCTCCGCTCCTTAAAATAATAGGGTATCATTTTTGTTCCTTTTGACATTGTTCCTGGTGTGATCCGAAGATAAAGTACCCAAATTGTATCATCTAAAATTGTTGTGCGCAAACGGGAAACTAAACGAAAAAGAAACGGTCTTTTTTAAATGAACAATTCGTTAAGACTATTAACGCTCAACACTAACGAAATAATGTTGATCCGTTCATATCATTCTTAGTTTTCGTTTTTTCCGTGAATAGGGTGACATTTTACGGTTTGGGGCTTAAACAGGTTATCAAATTCTGTTTTCTTTATCCTTAAGTAGGGTCAGGGTTTGCAAACCTTCGCGACATACAACTATCTGAAATCTAGGTAGCACGGAGTAGAATTAATATTCCTGGTCGCTTCTTGGTAAGGATAGCGGGATAAGCTATATATGGGCTATTAAGGTATGTGCCGCGGGATAGGGTATGGTTTTTTGAGGTTCCCGTTCATTAAATAGGGTATCATTTTTGCTTCTTTTAGCATCTTTCACGGTGTGATCACCTTTAGGGCACCTAAATTGTATTCTTCGGCTATTTTGCAATTTCCAGTGCGTAAAAACAAGATAAACGAAAAAGAAACGGCCTGTCAAGCTAAAAACGTTACGGAACGTCAAAATATTGACACCTTCCAAAGGTGCCATTTTTTGGTCCTTAAATAGGGTAGCAAATGCCGTTTACTTTATCCTTAAATAGGGTGAGGGTTTAAGAACCTTCGCGGCACACACCTATCCAAAAATTAAGGTAGTACCCCCCCCCCCCCCAAGGGATGGGCCCCTAGGCTCGCATGCAGACTAATCACCTTGACCTTCAAATGGAAAAGTCGAACATGAATGTAGAGAGGGGTGGGTATTTTAAATGTTTATTATCAAGCTATATAACAACCTGCCCAGTTTTGGATTTCTCCTCCTCGATCATCTTGTCAGCCATTTCCTGGTCCGGTCTTGTAAACTGGCAATCGAGATCTGCAGTATCAACAGTTATAACCGACATGCTATCAGCTCGTTTTCCGCGAGGTGCATCCGTATGGCTGAGATGACTGTCCAATCGCTCTATGCTTTGCCTTCCACTCCAGTGACCATCCTCGATGTCTTCCATTACCGGCTCTGGAATCGGATCCTCGGCTGTAAATGAACATTAAAAGAGCTAGGTCATCGTTCGAGCACTTTGCTAAACTTTTCAAAATCGTCAATTCCAATCCGTTTCAATCTTCTCCATGCATCCTGAGCCATCCTTGTTCCTTTTTGGTTTTGCATCACCCCTTTGTTGTTTTCCTTCCTTAGCAAACTATTATTTTTAGGTTTCCTGAATTTTAAGGGTAATTTAGGTTGTCGACGAAATAACTCAAAATTTCGAAACCACAGAATTATGCACCTGCCAATGGTAATCCCGAGGAGGGGGGGGGGGGGCTTCCCAAGGGATTTTGACTACATACCTACTGTACATACATTACCTTTATTTGTACACGGTAAAAACATCAGTTAAACAATACATAAAACTAAAAACAACTGATTTACATGTTTGCCGTGTGGGAGTGCTAGGACGACATTATACGATTCGGAATATTTTTGAACTGAGGAAAAGATCTTGTCACTCTAGCATCATGAGGAAGGCTGTTGCACAATTGAGGTGCATTAGAGCGAGTTTCAATTTAGTGTCGTAAAACCAAAACCAAAGTAATTACTTTGGCCAATCACAAATGACGGAGACAATCAAGCGAACCAATCAAAACTTGAAGAAAAACACGTAGCCGACAAAAAGTGCGGGAAAACGTGCGCGCGCGAGTCACGATTGGTTGAAAAAGTAGCGAGCGATGTTGAAAGCAATAGACCTATTCGGCTAGTGTGTTTTCACCCTTGTTGCTACCCAATTCTGATCATGTGATGATTCATTTGGAAGGTTACAATTGTTCTTTTCGTACATACTCCCATGCACTCAGTTGCATGTGACAAACTGCCGTCGCTAACGATCAAGTGAAAACTAGACTGTGGGAGTTGCAAGGAGAAACGGAAAATAAACCAATCACATTGCTAGTTTCAGGAACTCCGAGTACTTCCTTTCTGATTGCGACTCCGACAATCCAGTGTTCTGTTCACTAGAATGTAAGCGACGGAGTCATTAAGCGAAATCGAAACTCTGCTTACGACTCCATCGATTTGATTTTCAGTTGATCATATAACGCTTGATTGAAATCAATAAAAAAAATAATAAAATAACGCTTGCGACTCCGACAATCTAGTTTTCACTAGAGCGTAAGCGACGGAGTCATAAGGGGAATCGGAACTCTGCCAACGACTTCGCTTACGACTCGCTAGTGAAAACCGGGCTGAAGAGAACCTCCCCCTGTTTACTTTCAATGGCACAAATTTATGGATTATACCTTTTTTTCTATTTTGTACTCTGGTACATTTTACAGCAAACGAACTCACCATATCCAAGCTTTGTCTGTTCTTCCGTTGCATACGTTTTCAGGAACTCTGCAAAGGCGCCCTTGTTCTTTACAAGTTCCATGTAAGTACCAACCTGAAAGTACAGCAAAACTCTTCATCCGAAAATGGCCCAATTTATACTAGAGACGGATCATCTGTCAAGACAGATCAACGTCTACACGAATCATCCGTCTAGTATAAATACGGGACGAACTTTGGGACTATATCATTCTCATTCTAAATCATTCTCCCAAATCATTCTAAGCAACATATAGCAGTCTACGGCCTTTCCCTTCACCAAGGAAGCACGGAAAGCCGCAAAACTCTAGAACAAAAATTTATTTTCCAAATCGGCACTCTTAATCCTCATGGTATCAACGAACGCTTTTCATTCAACTGATTTATTCTGTTGTTTTTTTCACGTTACCAGGCACCAGCCAATAGCGAAGCTCCATCTTTCTGTATAAACCACACACGACCCGGCCACAATTCCTTGATTCGCTCCGACGAAGGGCTAACGCTCGAAACGTCAGCACTTGAATCTCTTTACGGTGGCCAATTCACATTATCAACCCAGTTGATAAAACCAAATTATATCGTGATAAGTTGTCTGGACGGACGATCTGTCTGTTTACCCGTATTTATACCCAGACGAATTATCGGACAGATTACCGTTCTCTGCCTAAATTAATTCCAGACGGATTATCTGTCTCTAGTATAAATCGCGCCAATATAAAAATTAGCCAGTCACTGGTCATTCAGTAACGAAAAGTTTACGTCAGCTCATTTTCTAGTCCTCCTATGAACACAGCACAACGATTCCAACCGGCATTCTAACCTGGAACACACGAAACAGTAGTAGACGAAACCCAAACAATACAAACCTCTGATATTCTGCCATCTTGTAAAACAATGATCTGATCAACTTGAGGAAGAAATGCAATACCGTGGGTCACAAGAACACGTGTCTGGTAAAAAGAATGGCATTTATAAAAATTTCTAAGTAGACTAAGATAACATAGACTATAACAGGGTAGGGGTTCTTAGAGGCCAGCGGCACATACCCAGCAAAACTAGGGGCATAGCCAGGGTCTTTCAACGGGGGGAGGGGGGAGGCACACTGCTATGTCACTATGTTGATTCAGATTCGCATGTTTCGCCACCTGAATATTGTATGTTGTTTACTTAAAAAGTCTCTCAAGGGGGAGGGGGGTCACAGGTACCCCGGGACCCCCAACTCGCTACACCCTTGCAAGTACCCCTGGGGCTCCCAGCCACAATGACTTATTCAAAGACTATCCAAACTCTGACCGAGTCTGCTAGTGAGCAAGGCTGTATCACCCAAGACTGTATCACCCACGGTTTTTGCAAAATTACCTTCTTTCTAAGCTTTCCTCGGGGTCCAATGACTTTATCAAAGATGTGTTTTCCAACATGTGAATCCACAGCGCTGAGTGGATCATCCAACAAGTAGACATCAGCGTTAAAATACACAGAACGTGCCAAGCTCACACGCTGCTTTTGCCCACCACTAAGGTTTATGCCCTACAAAAAAAGATAAACTTTGAGCATACAACAGAAATCAAATATTTGTCTGCCCCACGCCCGTGACAACAGGAAATTACATCTTCCTCACTTTATTTACCGAACTTAACATTTTCATCTTTCTTTCTCTCTGCAAAGGACACGTTCGATACTGCTAAATCTAACAGTACGTCGGGCATACGCCACACAACGAAGACATTTGAGCAAATTATAAAATGTCAGCGTCATTTAAAGGGGCATTTGCAAAACTAAAACAGTTTGTTCTGTCAGGACTTTTTTTAGCTCAATATAAAAGTGGTAGAAACTTTTACAGAACGATATCTTCGAATATCGAATTTCCTGTTTTTGCCTTGTCGAAAATCGTCGCTAGCGTTTACCCGACATTACCAAAACGGCGTTTTTGCTTCTCCGAAAACAACAGGCATTACATTTTCCATGTTACAGGGATCATACTCCTTGTAGCTTTCTAATGGGCATGACTTTTCACAGTTATTCATGATCCAAAATTGGCCATTTTCTTTGAACTCTTTTTTCTTTTCCTTCTAAGGAACAAAAGCTCCTAAACTTGGGAAAGATCAAGGGAGTTTTTTATGCCCTCGTAACAACAGAAATTTAAATCACATTTTTCTCCGTTTCTGCCTTGAAAGACCCTAGAAACGCTAAAATGCTTAGTATTGCTCAAGATACCTTTTCGCCAATCTCAGTCAGATCTCCTCCAGGCAAGATATCAAGATCTGTTTGAAGTGCGCAGGTGTAAATTGTTTTGGCATAACGCTTGCTAACGAACGTCCTTCCAAACAGAATATTCTCTCTCAGAGTAGCATTCTGAATCCAGGCTTGCTGAGGTACGTATGCTACAGAACCCTGAAAGAAAACATTGGGTAATTAATTTATGCTCAACAGTACATATACAGATTCAGAAATGGGCGATTTGTCAGAAAGATCCAGCAACCCCGAGGAAATAGAAACTGAGAACGATTTTTGGCACCCAAATGACGTCAGAGGTTGTTGTCATGTGGTACTTTGACCGCGCGATTCAAATTCAACCATTTTTGAGGGCAAAATGGACTTTTCAAGGACTTCTGCAAATATTTAAACTTTCTTCAACGACTTTTCAAGGGGTTGATGCTTTTTCAAGAACTTTTCAAGGCCTGTGCGAACCATGAATTAATGTGCGAACCATGAATTAATATTTTCACAGCTTATTAATGTTTTCACAGCTTACAGTTTCTTTACAGCAGAAGTGAATTAATCCCTAACAATTAAGATATCATTCATAAGTAGACTCCATTGTTAAAGAACAATCACAAGCATGCAAATGACTTTTGCAGGGAAATTGCCTTTGAAAATTTCGCACCCATATGCGAAAACGTGGCAATAGGTGTTATTTCATATTGGAATTTCTTTTGTTTGTTCCCACTCTGATGCTCTAACTACCTTGTTCACTTAATCAGTATCGCAAAAATCCCGAAAATCCCGAGTTCAAAAAAGTTTATGCACTTATGTATGTATGTACAGGCTACCATGAGTACATCCTGAAAGAATGATGCAAACATCTTTCGGAAATGTCAAAGGATTTTCACAGAAAATGTGAAACTCAGTGCTGAACATCGAATTTATTGTCGACCCGTCGAATTTATTCTGGACACAGGCACGAGTTCACAACTCGAAAGCGATTGGTTCATAGACAATAGAGTTTATTAGGTTTGCACATACGCCGAAACGTGAAACTGTCCCTTCAAGAGTTTCAGTGTTGTTTCATGCACCTTAACATAGACCTTTCCATCCAGTTTTTCAGTTTCCCCAAGCAGAGCAGAAAGCAAGGTAGATTTTCCACATCCAACCTGGCCAACAACTGCGACAAGCGAACCGCTTGGAATATTTACGTTGATACTGAAACGAACACAAAAACAGAGCAATATCAATACTGACAAGCAACAGTCCAAATAACAAGGTGAATCACTTAACAGGAAATGAAGAATTTAAGAAACTCACTTTGTTAAGGTAGATTTGCCACTTGCGTCCCAGCTGAATGTTCCATTTTCAATATGAATTGCTTGTGTACTGACTACAAATGAATTCATTGGCATTTTTAAAAGAAATTTCAATCTCATTGTCACTAATAAACAATTATTGGATGAGGTTTTTGTGATATCCGTAATAATCAAGGTCGAGGTATTTGTTATCAGCCGAAGCCAAAGGCTGAAGCTGACGACACTAACCAAGACCTTGTTTATTCCGTCTATCAGAAAAACCGAATCTAATAATTGTTTTATTATATATTTTTATCTTCAAGCAATTTCTCAATTTCTTGCTGGATCGATCAAGCGAATCAACAAGCCGTATTTTTACTTTGCTGTACGTAAATAAGACATTGCTCTTGGAAATCATGCATTCCACGTGCAACCTACAGATTATTCATGTTTTGAAGAATCTGTAGGTTCCGCTGTTCCCTGGAATTAACTGTAGGCTTTTAGCCAATGAGAAGACAGATGGTGACTACAATGTATAATAACATCAATTAGTGAACACTCTTTTGGAGGGGGGGGGGGGATGGGGGCTTATTCGAGGCTGGGTGATTATTAACTTTTCCTCCCTACTGCAAGGTGGGTGCTAATTCGAGGTGGGTGCTTATTTGAGGTTGGGTGCTTAATTGAATAAATGCGGTATGTCTGTTTCAATTCAATTTCAATCAGCTGCAGTGCTTAACACTAAGTTTCTGTAACAGGAAGGAGTGGAAAAAATGGTACTCCTTGCATATTAGGATAAATATAGTGGTGTACACACTGCAGTTAGCCAAGCCTTTCAACAGATACCTGGGATGAACAGGCCACTTCTTAGTTTCTTTTTACCACTGTGTCAGAACGGGTCTTTGAGTAAAGCTATTCATACATGTATCATAAATAAATGTGTTTTAGCTGAATGTTTATGTTCATTCAAACTCATTTGTATATGACCTGTTCTGCACAAGCACTCGCTTTGAAACAGAGGCAAAAGGAAACTCATAAATAGCCTATTAACCATGATGAGATGATATCAAGGCATTCAATTCAAACAATTAATGTCAAAACTCACTGTGCTCTGGCATGCTCCTTTCCACATTATCTGAATCAAGTTCATCTAGGCTTAGAAATTTTGTCAAACGCTTTAAAGATACTCGGGCCTAATTATAACAAACAGGAAAGATTAAAATTTTGACATTCTAGCTAGTTAATCCATGTTTTGAATGGTAACTGTTGTGTAGACAACATCCTGTCTTCGCTGTTATAATCAACAGTAGTTACAAAGTCAGTTTTTACAGGACTTCTTGTAAATCTCTAAATGTTTATATTGTAATTTGCTCAGGCTGTCAGACTCTTATAGGCCACTTCGGAAAATACCATTAGATAATACTCTTTGTTTGGTCTCCAACATTTTGCATAAGCATTGTTTTTTTTGTTTTCTCTTGGGACCATTGTAAGTCCCAAGAGAACTGGAAATAATGCTTATGCAGAATTTTTGGGGGGACAAACAAAGAGTATTATGGTATTTTCCGAAGTGGCCTATTGAATTGCTTACTAACAGAACAACATGGCCTAACAGTTCTTGGTCATTTGCAATAAAAAGCAAAAAAGTGTTCTGCATGTATCTGATTGGCAGTAGTACCTCAACAAAATCAATGCAAGAAAATGATCGGTCCCAACAACATACCACCAACACACAATATTCTTCCACTGCTACAGCTTAACAATCCTCTGCATATGCATTGCAGCCTCTGCTATCATAATGGTGCTACAACCACAGACAAAAGTGTCGTGAAGCTTTGAACTTTTCTTTCTCCCCTCCCCCCCCCCCCCTCCCCTATTCAATGTTGAGCTACCAGCAACCCATGGAGGTATTAGCAACCTTATTTGATTGTAAAGTTAGGTCCCACTGCTTCTGTTTGTAAACTGTCAAAACGTACTTTAACTGGGTGAACTATATTATTACAGCATTCCCAACTACTTTTGTCTGTGGTTGCAGGTATTGATTTGAGCCATTGCAAGTACGAATGCAGTGCGTGCAAAGGGTCATAGTAGAACTTCTTAATCATCAATCCGTAGGGACACCTTGTGCTCCTTGCAAATTATAAATCCTACAAATCTAAGATTATGGGACTGCAATGCATGCTAGAGGTTTTAGTCTTCTGGAAGCATGTTCCTCTGCATGAACTGAGAACCTAAAGTATGATATCAGGGATGTTTTGAAATGATTACAGACCTGCGTTGTGCACAAAATGTTCCAGCTACATACCCATTTGAAAGTTTAT
Organism: Blastomussa wellsi; assembly: GCA_947652115.1. Classification (NCBI taxonomy): domain Eukaryota; kingdom Metazoa; phylum Cnidaria; class Anthozoa; order Scleractinia; family Plerogyridae; genus Blastomussa; species Blastomussa wellsi. The sequence goes on along the minus strand of OX393570.1, from coordinate 5,823,356 downwards.
GATGCCAGAAATAGTTTACTGTTGATAAGGATACACCATTACCTGAATGAGGCTAATTATCACATTTGGAAGCATGACAAGGGGAAAGCGTAGAATATTGAAGAGTGAAATGGCGACAAATGCTTTGGAGGCTGTCAGTTCATTACCAGTCAGTACATAGATGGCAAAAGTAGCTAAGGACACCTGTCACAGAAAATAATACAAATTAACACTTCCTTAGCTTGCTTGGTTGCCAGAAAACAAAACTGTTTTAACTGCATCTTATATATTATGTTCCTACATAATGTTACTTCGGATCAATCATTGTTTCTGGGAAAAAACCCACCCGCTGCCACCCCCCCCCCCCAGCCCATGTTTTTCAGTGACTTGTGGCTTTAGTGAAGAGACCAGGATTAGAGGCAGCATATGTGGCGGGGGGGGGGGGGGGGGGGTCCAGAAACCATGATTGTTCCGTTACTTCTTCTTCAAACTCTGAAGCTAAAAACCCTACTATCTCTATATCACAATCACCAGACTTGCTACTGCAGTCATTTGCAATTTTCCTTCTCCCTGCTTTAATGCAGCAACACTGCCTTGAAGGATGATCTGTAACGTCACTCTAATTAAACATTTCCATTATCTACAGTTACTGTCCGTGATGAATGCCTTAGTTTATTACTCACCATAAATGGAGCACATGTGAAGGTAAACATAAAAGTTGCATTGAGGTAAGCACTATTTCTTAAGAACCGCAACTCCCTTTTGCGAAATTTGGAGACCATTTTCATAAACGATGTTTCCCATGCATACAGTTTCAGGACCTATGGAGAGAACATAATATGTGTATTTAACGTACACCTAGCCCCAAAATATTTTTTCGCAACAAAAACCTTTTCATCAGTTCGAAACTTGCTAGACCTTTCGTTTCTCCTTTTTACTAAATGCTGACTTTTATATAGCAATCAAAAGTTACAAAAACTGCACATTACCAAGTAAGAAGGGGTGTGGGTCTGGACTTAACATGCATGCAAATCAGTTTATGATGTCTACCCATGAACAGACCCACACCCCTTCTGACATGTCGTGCAACAAATGGTGCACAGTGTTTAGTAACTTTTGAATGCTATAAATAGTCAGCATTCGGTAAAAAGGAGGGACGAAAGGTGTAATGCATTTCCAACTGATGCAAAATCCTATTTCAGTGAAAAAATATTTTGGGGTTAGGTGCACTGTAAGTATATTCACACAGTCAAATGTATGTATATCCTCTCAAACAGCACATCACAGTCTGCTCTCGGCCAAAGCGCCTGTGTAAATCTCAGTATTTCAGCTGGGAAAATTAGCAAGTAGCCCACTCTTAGATACATCCCTGCATCACAAGGTTCCTCCCCTCAATAGCATTAATTCAGCCAGTACCCATTCCAATTAAAATACTTGCAGTGGATGGAGAGAGAGATTACAAGTTAGAGTAAGAACAACACATAACAACCCTACCATCATTTCACCCAGACCACCAGTCTGGAGTTGTGAAACATACATACAACCTTTATTTATAAACAATAAAAATTTCAAAGCTAACAAGCTTGTGGGGGTCATGTACTAAAATAAAAATATACAAATGCTAAGGACAATTAAGAAAAACAATTAAAGATAAAAATCATTCTTATAAAAAAAATGTCATCTTTTTTTGGAGGGGGGGAGAGAAGGGGGAAGGGGGGAGAGAAATCTCCTACAGTACAGATAGCATACCTTGATTCCATTCAGAATCTCATTCATCATCTTGATACGCAAGTCTTTAGCACCCATTTGCTTGACCTAGAAAATTAAGGCATTGGAGAATGAATAAGCTCGTTCTGACAGATTGCAGTGCTGGTCTTTGCATACAAAGCATACCTCTTGTCGTAAAACTATTGTTTCAAAATGTGCAGCTTATTGTACATTAAAAACATTTTCCACTCGCAGACATTCTTTCTGAAGGCAGTTAGGATTTCACTGATCGGTCATTGTACGAAGTCCTACTATTATTTGCCTTGCTGTAATGACGGTGATGCTGTGCACAGGCCACAGTCATGGCTATGGCCACAGCAATGTCAATGGTGAAGGCGACAATGAGGATGACGATGACGATGACGACCACTATGATGATGATGATAAGATGATGATGAACACCTCCAGTCAGAACATGTGCAGCATTAATGCATCAGAGTATCCACCAGTTGTTCAATCAATAGCACAATTTGCGGTTAGAATGACCATTATTTTGAAATATTAATAAAATTACATAAAAATTGGGGTACATATTAAATAGACTAAGCATGTCAAATGCAGTAAAATTGCAAAGTTCCGTGGATATAATTATGATTGAAACTTGATGAAATATTTAACACAAATTCAAAATTGTGCTTTTTACAAAGAAATGCATGGGCAGTGTACCTGTACGCCATGAACTTCGTTGTAAAAATTTGGTTGGAAACAAACTCTTCAAAAACTTTGCATATTTGCAATGTAGAGCTACAGCTGTAAAAGTGGTGTGGCAATTCTATTCATGAACTAGGTTTTTCATTTAATTAATTGTTTAAAAAATATGACCCTAACTGCAACTTGTGAGCTATAATTTGATAAATGCATCATATAGTAGCTGCTTTATATTTATATCATGCAAGCATAAACTTGCCTGAAGTTTTCTTGAAAGTCGGCTGACAAGGATATTCGACGGAATCAAGAGAAGCATAACTCCAACACCAGCCAAAATTGACACACCCATTGTATTGTACAAAAAGTACAATGCAATAGTAATTTGGAGAGGGCCTGACCATATTATGTTCACATAGCTAAGCAGATCCATGAGTCTCTGGGCATCCACTGACATCAAGTTGACCATTTCTCCAGCTGTAGACTCCTTACGTGAGTTATTGTTCAGGAGAAGGGCCTAAAAAGTACATGTATTTACAAAACTATAGTAAACATGTAACAGTTCAGGACAAGATCACAGTCTGGTAGAGCAGGATAAAAGCTGGCTATTAATGAAGGCTTAATTTTTAAACATTAATACATTGAGTGAGCTTGTTCCAAAATGAGTAAGACACTGAACATAATCGCACACGATGGGGTGTCACGTGACTACAGGTTTTGGTGGGAATTTATAACAATCAGCATTTTTGGGTTCCGATCCTGGTTTTGTAAGTCGGCTTCAGTCCGGTCCGGTCCGAACCGGTCCTGTATAAGGGTCTCGCAAAATTTAACTCAAATTTCACAGGTCTCTCAGTCTCATTTTTTTAGTGGTTCCATTGCCATTTTGGCATCTCAACCTTGGTCTCACAATCCAAAATCTTAAAAAGTCTCACAGCAGACACTGTCTCATAAAGTGTCACATTTACCATTCCCGAACCCCTATTTCAGATTTTTTCCAGGCCTGAAAATCCTTGTAAAGCACTGCTGTTTATGATGATGAAATCTGGGTATTTCCATACCTTTGAATATACCATTCCTATGACAGCAGTTCTCACTTTCATTCCAAGGGTGAAAACAATATGAAAGTACCGCTGAATGGCAAGAGACTGGACTATCGCAACCACAAACATGCCGAAGCCATAAACGTACCCTCGCCACACATTGTCATTATCTTTATCTTCTACATATGTGATTAACAATCTGCAAAAAAACATTTATTAATGCTGAAGCAAGAATTAATCCCTGGTTTTTTAACATGAATTACTGTAGTTATAGTGGCTAGGAATATTAATTTTGTTGCTCTTTCCCACAAGGCTGGGTTGTTCAAAGCCGATTAAGCTAATCCAGTGGATTGATGTGAATAAATATGATTTAAGTTTTGTAACTTTCCAGAATACAGAACTTAAGAAGAGCTTATCAAGACTTAAGCTCTCAAGTTCAAAAACCTAACAACACTCGATAGAAGCATTCTTGTAAGGTTTGACATTGACCTTTTTGAGAATGTTTGAAATTAAAAGTGGAAACACTTAGAGAAAATGAGTTAACGAAAAGCGAGAAGCATCAAATAATACACAAAAATGTTTACATTTATTGCTCAAACTTTGAGTGGAATCCGTCATAAATAGTAATAACTATTTGAACATAATATTAAGAAAATTTTCAACAATACATCTAGGACACACCTTATCCAACACCAATACAACCATCATTTGGTGTGTCTAAAACGTGTATTTGAAACTAAAAGCCTAAAAGTGGAGCTCCGTATTTTTTGTTGAGAATGGCCATGAAAAATTAATTTAAAAATCCTGCCAGAACCCAGGGAAAAAAATTGGACCTGAGCCCACGATCAATGAAAAACAATACCTGGTCAGTGGTCATGCAATACAGGTCAGCAGACACCTTCTTTTGACAGCTGTCAATTGACCATGACATGGCAAAGATGTAAGCTTACGGTAACCTTTTAAAATGGACTGTAGCCGCCATATTGATATTGGGGCGACGTCGTTCACACATGTATGTGCGTATGAATATTATGTACGTACATACTTTTCACACACCCACGAGTTGTGCCGCTTGCCATTTTGACCACGAAAAATGAAAGACATGGTTCTCCTGTTTGTACTTTATATGCATGCTTGGTTTCTATGGTTATGGGGCTCCTCTCTATGGCCCTCTGGGCTGCTGGAGCTCCACTATCATAACACTTTTCGTAAACATTCCCATTCCATGCACTGTGATACTAAATATAAAAATTAATAATTATTATTAACTTTGACATCTGTTATTTTATTACCTCAGCAGCTGTGGTTGTAGAAACTGGATGAAATCATTGATCAATTTAAAGACAATCGCTAACAGAAATTGATCCCAAAATAGCATAAACATTATTCGTGACAGGGATGGTTTCTTCTCTTTTTTCTGTTTCTTTGAAGAAAACTTCACCTCCTCCTCATCAGCATCATCGCCTGCCTTAAGTTCAGCTTTCTCATTGTCAACAGGCTCTACAGTTGGTGAACCTGCAGCAGCTCTACGTTAAACAGAAGCAAAAAGGCATGCTTCACTTTTCTTGAACCAAACTCAACTATTAACCTAAATTCATGTATGTGCAGCAATTGACAATTGCAACTTTTCCAACTGTTGGGGAATTCTAACAATTATTATGAATTCAAATTCATGAAGTCAAAGCTCAGATTGGTCTATTCAATATATGTTAGCTGGCTTCTGATGTTAGTGAAAGCACTGACTGAGGCTCACAGATTGAAGTATGTGGGCATTTTGTTCATTTTCAGTTGACATTGAAATTGTCGCACAAACAATGATTAAATGAAACCTTTCTGAAAATGGCATTAAAAACACTTGGGCTAGTGAAAAACCTGGGAAAAATGTGGAATAGTCAACTTAACAGTTCTTAAAATAAATCAAATGGAAGATTACATCTATTTTGTAACTGAGTGAAAATTAAACACTTTTGGCTCAAAACTTATGATACAATGTATGTCACCTGTCTTGACTTGCCAGGATTTGATAACTTACAGTAACTCATTTTTACATGATACAGGAACGTTAATTAACATGTATGTTCAAACAAAATTTTTCTAGTAGATAAAGATCGTCCCTGATCACCTGATAGAATTTTCAGCTTCTTCCCACTTCTTTATAAATGGCGGAACAATTGCCGAAGATCTGTTCCTTTTGTTAAGAGCCCACAAATCTGTGTCTGTCAGTGGCCTCTTGAAACCAGTAAAAATCAGCCTGTAGAAAGGTCAAGAAATCATTAACTAAAAGTAAACTAGACATTTATAGTCAGGAAATGTTTTATCATAGAGTTTCAAAGACAAAAAGGTTGAAGCCATTTTGTTACAATTACCAGGCTGAGAAATACATGTATGATCCTTATTATTATCGGTACATGCAAATAATTATGTCAACCCGCATCTTCAGAGACCAAATAAACTCAGAAGCTGGACTATAAAAAACATACCTTCACGATATTCAATATTTTTACGCAGTTGCTGATTTCCCAGAAATTTCTTGAGAATAATATTTTCACAGTTGTGAATTTACTCGTGCATAGGATTTAGGATTTAAAAAACAATATTCAATGTTTGTTACGTGGTTGCCGATTTCCCGGAAATTTCTTGAGAAAATCTAACAGTTGTGAATTTACTCCAGCGGAAGATTTTAGTAGAAGCCAAAAACTACCAATTAATTAACTGCCAATTTCTAATTCTGTGTGCTCGCTTGGAGTTTGTGTTTTGCCAAAAGCTATCCTCAGGTTTTGATTGGATAATTCGCATGGAAGATTGTGTCTGAATAAATTTAGTGGTCACAACTTTGGGCTCCTTGCCTTATTTTGTCTAAGCACAATCAACGAAAAAAAAAATAGATTTTTTTATAAACTTGTACATACCTAGTAAGCCAGGAAAATGAAAACCTGGAGAAGATATTTGCTGAATCTTCGGGGCAGGGTTTCTGTAAAAGGAAACAAACAGTCATTTATATTTAGAAGAACAAATTAGGTAACTATATACACCACTAATTTTGAAAAACTCACTCTATTTTCTGTTTCTACTGGTGCATCAGGAAAGAACTTTAAATCAACTGATGTATTCACAAGAGCTGCTGTCAATTCTGCACCTTTATCTATCTCATCTTCCCTGCAAATAGACAGTCACATGTAAGTATTTACTATTCAAAATTAAAAATGAATGGATTTGTTATAAGTATATTTACTTAATTACTATCCACATAAATGACTTAAGTCTTGCTTTAACTTAAGCCACTGATGAATGCGCTGGCTGTAACCGCTTCGGGTGTCAAACTTGGGAATGCTATCTCATTAGTATGCAGCACGAAAAGTTGGCTTTCACCCATACCTTTAACCTGGGTCAAAGGTGGCAAAGGCTGCCCTTGACTTGTGTAAAAAATGAAAAGCGAAATATGAAAAGTGAAGTGTCTTTGAATTTTGCAAAGGTGACTTTGACACATGTCAAATCTGTCATAACTTTCACACAAGTCAAATCTCATGTAAAGGCAATGTCAAAGGACTTTTTTACTTTTGACATCTGTGTCAAAGATAGTCATCCATATTTGTCACACTTTTGACTCAAATCAAAAGTTGGACAAAGCCAATTTTCAGTGCCGTGTCAGCATTCAATCCTGAGCATACATGTATATTAATATAATTTGGTTTTATCAACTGGGTTGATAACGTCAATTGGCCACCGTAAAGAGATTCAAGAGCTGACGTTTCGAGCGTTAGCCCTTCGTCGGAGCGAATCAAGGAATTGTGCGTCGTGTGTTTTTATATACAGAAAGATGGAGCTTCGCTATTGGCTGGTGCCTGGTAACGTGAAAACTTCGGAATAAATTAGTTGAATGAAAAGCGTTCGTTGATACCGTGAGGATTAAGAGTGCCGATTTGAAAAATAAATTTTTGTACTAGGGTTTTACGGCTTTCCGTGTTTCCTTGGTGAAGGGAAAGGCCGCAGACTGCCATATGTTGCTTAGATTGAAGTGTCTCGCGACCGGTTTCGATGCATTTTTGTCGTCTTTCTCTACGTCACGAAGGTGTTCTCGGAAACGGTCGCCAAGTCGTCTCCCTGTTTCGCCGATCAACCCAGTTGATAAAACCAAATTATATTGTTATACTTCCCACCGACGCAGCACCACAGTTTCTTTAGAAACTTACCCCCTCTATACATGTATATTGCCTGCCTAAAAAGAATAGACCAATTCTGACATATTAATATTCTAACATGTCACACAGGCTTAGGGGAATAAAACAAAAGATTTTGCATCGAGGCTTAGGGATGAATAAATAATTTCTTTTGTTTTATTCCCCTAAGCCTCGGTGCCATGTTAGAATTTTAATATATCGGAATTGGTCTATTCTTATTTAAACTTACTCTTCATTAGTTATATCATCTTTCAGTGGCACCACACATGTGCTAGGGATGTATCCTTTCTCTCCACTGCTGACATGTTTCACGTACAGCCACCAGTCCACATCCCTCCCTAGCACCTCAAACTTCTCTCCACACGCAACAGGCAACTGTGCTGACAGATCGGGAGCAGTATCAACAGCTTGCTGCAACTCAAGATCATCTTCCTCATTTGGTTTGTGTTCGCTGACTGCTATTACTAACAAATCTTTTTTGTCTTTGGCCATTACTGAATTGATCACAGTTAAAGCCCAGTGTTATCTTTAAGAGGAAACTGAGGGAAAATCACAACAATATAAATCATACTTAGCCATAATTTCATCCATCATATCATAGTCAGGGGGAGGTAGTCCAACCCAAAAGACAGTACTAGACCCTTTGAAGCTGGGCCATCTTGTCACCTACTTTTCATAAAATTATGGGCTATAACATAAAGAAAGAATCTCTCTTTTTGATAAAAAATAACATTTTAATAACAACACCTTTGCAAGTCATGACAAAAGCTGCCATCTATACATACATGTATATTGTTTTCTGTCTGAAAGTCAACATTCAAAAAACAAAGGAGAATACATGTATACATGTACTTCTAAACCCTAGCCTGCAGTGCAGGTGTTATTTGGAGCAGATCACACGATATAACTTTTGGCCATGTATCCCGCCATCTTGGTTTACATGTTTGATGAGTAGGGGCAGATTGGGTATGATGTGGGGACGTAGAAATGCAAAAAAATAAAATTGGTACAATGTGGGGCGGGGTAAAGGAAAAATAACACCCCTCCTGCTCTGCTAACTTTTTGTGACTTCTCGTCACTCCCTTGGGGTCACTTTTGACTCACTCCAGTACCCTAGCTAAGAGATACTCATCCAAGATGGCGATCATAATCACAAACAAAGGACTATTCAGCGCTCTGACCAGAAAACACACCCACTCTGCAAGCTGTCCAAACCCTGGCAAAAGCTACACCTTCTTCTACTTCTTTGAAAATTGCTATCGGTACTAAAATGTGCAAGTGCAATTACTAGGTTGCACATACATTGTAACATTTGCCTTTCTTTTGGCAGCATTTCTACCTTTCAGGTATGCTAGCTACTTTGTAAACAACAGTCTGAATCCAGTTTTTTTTTTAATCCATTTCACTTTCTGTTTCTATCTTCAATGTATATTATAAAGCACTTTTTCAGTTGTGCAATAAATATCTTATAATTTTAGCCCAGGACTATGTATCCTGCTAGCAGAGCCTAGATGAAAAAGACTCTGCAAGCTAGCATGGTTCGGAACATAATTACTGGGAGAATATCGGTGTCCGGTCTTTTTGCAGCCAGTCTGCAATGCAATCAAATCCTCGGGTCTCACAGTACAAAGCATGCATGTACACAAAACTGCATAAAATGAAGAGCAATCATTTGAAGTGGAAATACGACAGAAGAGACAGATAAATGAAGAAAAACTTTATTGGAAGAATAAATCACTGCAGTAGAAGAAAGCTCATTTTCAATTATAGTTTTTCAGTTCAATGGACCGTCCAGAAGTCCTGAAGTTGGAAGTGAGCAGTGTTGTATGTATGCAGGCAAGTCTGCTGTTTTCGTTAAAATTATGGATGTGATACACGTGGTCTTAAAATGTCCACTGTGGCAAAGAAAAGGATGGGAAGTTATTTGAAAGTGGACCTTTGAGCGAATAATTTTATGCAAACATCATGTTTGGCCGCGAGAAAGTGACCAAGGTGTTTGGCTTCCACAACAAAGAACGTGGTTTGAGAAGCCAATAGCACGCATATTTTTCTCCTAAAAGTAAAATGTGGCTCATGCTTACCTCAAACCGAGAAAACGAGAAATCACCCTCCAGTTCTCGTCAAAACAACACGATTTCAAAACAAGATGATCGCGTGCAGCATGCAGCTGCAAACTGTGCACCCGTCCTTTTGTCTACATAATCGATCAATCTTCGTACAAAATTCGAGACTTGCCGAAGAAATCCGAAGAAGTAATAAGATGCGCCTCGTGAAAACACTTGTGCTGCATTGCAGCGCGCGTTCAGGTACGGGAGGAGCTGGCTCGACAAGGTCACTGTAGCTGTAGCGTTGTGGCTTTCTTTTCAGAGCTGCAAACAAGCTGATTCCTTTATATTTCGCAGTTGCCTCTGTTGATCGAGCTGAGTAAATTTGGTTAACGAGGCAAGGCGTTTCGTTCTGTCTGTTTCATCGCTTGGTCGTTATCTCTCGCGTCCGTCCCAACCTGAAGAGCGTTTGAATTGGTGGTAAGTTCACGATCTATTTTGCTCAATCAAGACTTCATTTGGAGAATAATTTTTACAGCGCGACTGCATTGTGCTCGTAAACAGCAAAGCCGCAAAACCAAAGCTTATATTCAATATTCTGAAATGGTGTTCTCCGAATTGAACGTGAGTACTTCCCACCGTCGTTGATGAAAATTAATCGATTGAGTATGGTGCTGTAGAAGTTTTAACTTTTCTGACGAAACCGTTTCTTTATGTTTGGTTTGTACTTGCTTGGTTGCTATCTATTCATGAAACTGACTTTCAAGTTTTATCTTTTCATCGGTCATAAATCCCTGCAGCATCATATTTATGACTTTTGTCACACAATGATAAACAACCTGCCGAACTCGCGCGTTGAGTAATGCAAGGTCAATCAATTTCATTGTCACTTTCGGCAAAGAGGAAGAAAGTAGTCGAAATAATTGTATTGTGCTAGCAAAAAGTTTTAAGAGTTTGTATATAAAGTGTTAAGATGAAAATATAATGTCTCAGTATAGCCTGACTTTGATTGACCCTTGATTACGCTTTTTCTCTCTGCGTTTTCGGCGACCATCGTAGGCGGGCTTTGTTCAAGTTTCTTCTTGTCAATTTCATAAGTTTTCACCCTGGTTTCTAATAATTTCAATACACTGTTTGTTTTTAATTAAGTCGATATCTCCCAATTTACAACGGAATATAGTAGTCAATTGCAAATATCATAAACTCTTGGGAACCTGGCAAAATATCACTCTTAAGTAGGTTTTGATATTTTCGCACAAGGCTTGATTTATTTCCTCAAGTTACAAGCTTATGGTTCTTTGAAGAAAAACAGAACAGGAGAACGTGTTACAGTACACACATAGTAAAATTATAAAGAAATTATTATTGGTCCATCTGCCTGCATGTATTTGTATTTCAAAGAATTGTAATTCAGTTTTTGAATATCGTTTCCTTATTTTAGCTTAAACTGATCTCACTTAAATGAAATCTTGTCTGTGATAAGATTGTTTATGATTTTGTGGGTGAAGTACTTTTCAAAATTTATTTTATACTCTGCGAACAGCAATGTACGTAGCACTCAGGTTTTTGCAGGTGATTTGACTGTTATAAAATATTTATCAGTGTGAAATTAAATATTCAAGCTACTATTAATCTTTCCTTTAAAATTGTAATAAATTATTGCCGTTTAGCCAATGGGATGCGTTTTGTGGGTACATTTATGAAACCTTTTGGACTAAGTCCAACATATTAAACCAGCAATGATAAATATACGGTACCCCTTATAAAAAGAGGAAGTTTCAATTTTTCTGCTTTCACTTTCATCCTTGCCAAAATAATTCATTTTTCAACTGTGAAACTCAATTTGACTACAGTATAAGCTTTTCTTCAATTCCAAGTAGAGGTTTGAGTTAAATTTGTTATTATTTTAAGACAAAGTGTTCTTTTTTATATCATGTTACCTTCAAATATGTTCATTCAAATACAAGAAGATGAATGGCAATTTCAATTCTGAACATTTTATTAATAATTGATTTGTAAGTTGACAATTTGTAGTATTATGTTCATAAACCATTCCCTTTTTCCTACAAGCAATACACATTCGTAACAATGACTTGCCACATATTTCATTAATTAATGTTAAAAAATATAGTCTAACTGGTGATATCTCATTCATTTGCTTCAGACAATGGCTGAAAATAGCAAAGAGAGCAATAAAGATGAACTTGGGGCTGCATACCTTCAAGAAATGTATGAAGTTGGAGGAACCCCTGAAGATGTATGTATAAATTCAAGTTTTATTTGAGTTCTGGGGGATGCTTGTATATTTTGTTGCATATACTGTAGATATATCATTGTGGTTGTTGTTTTGTTCAATCTTTGTTACAAAAAAAGTTCCTAGGGAAGACATTTGTTTACAAACATTGCTTTAAGTTTGTTATTTAAATTACCAACAAGTTTTTAAAGAAAAGAGCTCTTTGTTTCACCAGCCACTAGTTTTCTGGCTGGCATATTAATAACAATTATGTGACATCACTGACATCTTCCCTCACATATCTCTTAATTAGCTGCATGCAAATTAATGTGGTGCTTTCAATAAGCACTCATCTGATAGCTGACAAAATGCATTGGCTGCTACTCTCGGAGTCTCTGTATTTACATGTATTTGGCGTAGCACAGTGTAGCTCACTAAGAGTTCCCTGTAGCTCAGTTGATTGGAGTGCCCAACTGCTGTGAGAGAGGCCAGGTTTGAATCTTGGTATGGACTCAGGGTAGCCTCAGGTTACCTCAGGGTATGGACGACAGCAGAACATAAACTCAATCCATATGATTCCAGAGCTGCAATTTGGAGTGAACCCAGGCCACACTGGTCAGAGGACAGCAATCTCACCACTTCTCCCTTAATTAAGCCTTGAAATTTTTTGTTGTCACCAATACTGCATGCGTGCTGTAGGAATGTAAGGTGTATCAGTGATTATTTAACAATTATCCTGCGAAATCGCACAGAATATCGCCTGATACTTAACCAACATGGCTATAGGCCGAGTTGGCTAAAATCAGGCGATATTCCACAAGATTGAGCCGGATAATTGTTATATTATTCAACAAATTGTCAACGAAGTGCCTTTTCCAGTTGGAAAAGTTGCTGCTATGCGGTGCTTTGAAAGACTTCAACTGAATTATCATAACTTACGTATATCATAGAATATCCGTCAGCAGCAGTTGACGGATATATATATGGGCAACGTGACAATTTTTTGAATAAATAACAATTATTCCATGAGCCCGCGTTGGATATGAAGTGATAAAATAACCAACGAGCGCGTAGCGCGAGTTGGTTATAATCACTTCATATCCAACAAGGGCGAATGGAATAATTGTTTTAGTAAATTCTCAAACCATATCTCTTGAATTTTTGTGGGAGACAGCTCCTGAAACCTGCCAGTGTAGGCCATTATAGAGGGCTGAAGTTAAAAACTTCGTGTGGAAAATTTTTAAACTTGGCGCACTATTTTCCATATGACGTAAAACTTCGACTATTGGCTCATAGTCAGAGTTTTTTAGCCAATCAAAAAGCTAGAAATGCAATAGTCGGAGCTGAGAATATACTAATAATGTTTATTATTCTTCATTTGAATTGTATGCTAGTATGGGCGGGCTGACAGCTACAGAGCTGCTATAACACCCCTTGTGAAACATGCTCCAGAAAAAGACAAAAAGAAGGGAAAGAAGGCTGACAAGAAGGACAAGCTGGAAGATCTAAAGCAGGAATTGGAAATGGTATACTTTATTAACAACAATATTTTAATCAATTATCAGTGGCAATGGCAATATTAATATTGTTCCAGATTAAATTTTCATTCTGCTGGGTCCCCACACCAAATTTAATTGTAAAATGGTCTTGTAGTAATTAAGCTATGTTTGGAATTACCTCACGAAACTGGCCATATTTTTTTAATCAAGCCAAAATTTGAAGTGAATTTAATAATTAATAAAATTAATTAATTGTTAGGCAAGTCCATTGACAGGGGAATGCACATCTATGGACATACATGTATATAACTACTCAAGTCTACATGTATATCTGCACAGCCTTTCTGTAATACATTCTATACATGTATCATAAATTTTAGCACATAAATTGTGTTGGGGTAACATTTTAATCATCTTTACATGTTGTAAACAGTGCTGCATGTTACATAAATTAGAAGGTACACCTGTATGGTTAAAGAGACCCTGTCACACCTGATACTGCGTATATCATATTTTAATAAGTATGGCCTGTAGCCTGCTGCAATCATGCTTTATTGTCTTGCAATAGAAGGAGAAAAATGCTAAAAGTGGTGAAATCAAAGAAATGTCAACCAAGAAGAAAAATAGCTATTAAAAGATTCAAAATTTCACCAGGATTTCAGCTTTGAATTCTGGACATCCTGTCCAGAAATCAGCTTTGATGAATTGCAATCCTTTTCCATCCTTGTAATTCTCTACTACTTCCCTAAAATACCTGTTTTATCCTGTTCTGTGGAATATTTTTATCAAATTTATTCGTGTATTTGGTGGCATTTGGCACAATAATATGCAAATTAAAACATAAAAATTTCTATAATCAGGCGTGACAGTATGCCTTTAATTAAACATGCCTGGACATTGTGTTTTCTCTTTTTCAAGGAATGGCATAAGATACCACTTGATGATCTTGAAAACCAGCTCAGCACTGATCTACAGAAAGTAAGAAAAACTAATTCCCTCTTTTAGTCTCACTCTCTTAATGTAAAATTTAAACCCAAAAAAGCATATTCCGTTAAAGAAAACAAGTGAACTCTGCTAAGAAGCGCTGTGGTTTCTTTCACCAACTTCAATACTTGCATGTAGAACCATGTGCAGTTTACCTTGTATAGGATACCACTACATGGTTGTCTGCTTAGTTGCTTGAATTAATATGATTGCATGGTCACTTAAACCGATTTTGTTATGCCTTTTTTCACTTAGAACTGTTGTTTATGCTATTTGCGTCCGCAGGGTCACACGCAAGCAAAGGCTGATGAGCTCTATGAGCGTAACGGTCCTAATGCTCTGACTCCACCACCGACCACCCCTGAGTGGGTAAAGTTCTGCAGGCAGTTGTTCAGTGGTTTCGCCATGCTGTTGTGGATTGGAGCTATTCTTTGTTTTATCACTTTTGGAATCAAAGTGTCTACAGTAGAAGAACCAGATAAGGATGATGTAAGTTATAATTGGCGGTCAGGAAAATATTCACTTCAGATATACCGAGTTTGTTATCTCTAAAAAATTAACAGGGCAGTACATGGTACAACAAATTGTACAACTTGCGATTCAAGTCAAAAGTGCGACAAATATGGATGACTATATTTCACCACGCCTTTGCATGAGATTTGACACTCGTCCAAGTTACGATGTATAAATGATTTGACATGCATCAAAGTCACCTTTGCAAAGGCAGACACATTTCACTCAGCTTTGACATACCTTTGATAAACGTCAAAGGCGTTCTACCTTTGCCACCTTTGACCGAAGGGTAAAGGTTTGGCAAAAACGGCCTTTGCCACCTTTGACCTGGTTAAAGGTATGGGTCAAAGCCAACTTTTCGTGCCATGGTACTTAATTACGAGTTACATTACATATCCAGGACGTCTGACAGGCTGTGTGATGGAATGTGATGTCTGACATCGTTGCTGTTTTGTGGCTTAGTCAGATGCATGTCATTTCACAGGAAAAAATTGCAGCCCTGTCTACAATGATCCTGGTTATTGTTATCTCAGCCAATCAGATAAAAGCCAGATTTTTACTCTTCCCTGGGATGATACGTGGGGAACAATGGCATGATTGCAGGTGTGCCCCTTTGGTGTCAGCATACCAGATTCCACTTATCTATTCACCAATAGAAAATAACTGAGGAATACTACACTACTTTTTCTTTCTTTCTTTTTCAGCTGTATCTTGGAATAGTTCTTGCCACGGTAGTTATCATTACTGGATGTTTCTCATACTACCAGGTCAGCTGAGATATAAAACCAACTACATGTGTAACTCAATATAAAGTTTGATTAAAAATAATCTTTCTTAATTTTAACCCACATGCAGGGCTGCTGATAATTCGCGGGGAAAAAATCCATTTGTGAAGTTCAAAACATTCTTGCTTCTTCGATCGTGTCCTGCACGGTCATATAAACAGGTGCCTGCATTACTACGGACAGCAGTTTCCTTTCACACTGTGTATAGTGTTAACGAAAAGTATTCACATTGTGGCCAGTGCCCAGTTTTTCGCAACATTAATCGAATACGAGTTTTTGGTACGTTGTTTACTCGTGGAAGTGATGAAATTTACGGCAAGTAAACAGCTGCAATAGTAAAGATACGCTTCAAATATGTTGTACCGACATGTATTTGGTAGGATTTGTAGCGAATTTCGCGGTATTTTGCGTGTTTTTGTCAATTTCGCTGGATTTCACGGATATACCTGAATTTCGCGGCTCTGCGACCGTGCAAAATATCAGAAGCCCTGCGCATGTAACCCATTCAATTCCTACAGTAATTGGAACTACTTGGCATAAATTGAATTGGTGGACTTGTGTGAAGTTAAAGCACTTTTTGTTGCACAATTAATGTATCTTTCAAACTGAAACAGTAAGAAGTCATGCTGGGAAAACATTCGTCTTGTTATGAATTTAAAAAGCTTGAGGTGTACATGTATGTGTAAAATACAGGCAAGGGTAACCTGTGACATGTATATGCATGAACCATGGCTGCAAATGTTTTCCCCGTGAAATGAAATGTGTCTGACTAAGTCACCATTTTCACTGAGATTTCATCGGATATAGGCAAATTCTGATCAGTGATTTCCAGTGTCAACTGTATATCGCATGCCAATTGTTATGTTTATTTTTCCTGCATTTAGGAGGCCAAGAGCTCCAAGATCATGGAAAGTTTTAAGAAAATGGTTCCACAGGTAAAAATAATGTTAAAGGGCCCTTGTTAGCCATTTTCGATGGCATCGAAATTATGGAAATTGTATGGTGAAGCGCAATCGTATTGTATTGCTGTAGGTCATGTTACCTGAAGTGTTTAAATTACCTTTAGCAAGTTTCTCAAGGGATTTCTTTCGTTTTGAGACGATCCGCGTAAAATATAATACGGAAATTCTCACATGTAAACAATAACAGAGGTGTGGCTGAGAAGGGCTCTTTAAGTTGCGTGCTTTGTAGCCAGTAATCACTTTATGCATGTTCACGGGATATGTGGTGGGTTGCCCAATGGTTAGTGCATTGGTCTTTGGATCAAGTGGTACGGATTCAAGCCCTGGCCAATTAATACTCCTAGTCAATTCATGCTAAAGAAATTAGGATAAGCTTGAGCATAGCTAGTTTCTGTGTCACAATATTTTGAGTTTTTTGTTGCGATGAACCAAATCTAGGAAACCTAAAAATAATAGTTTACTAAGTAAGAAAAACAAAAAAAGAAGTGATGCTAAACCAAAAAGGAACAAAGATGGTTAAGGATAGAGAAGATTGAGAAGGGATATTGTAAATGGCGATTGAGGCACAAACAGTGACGTAGCTCCTTTAAATTCAAATTAGAATGTATGGTCATTAAACAGTTGGTGTTGTACATGAACATTTCTATTGAGTCTTGCGCTTCCTTCAGTTTTTGAGCAAGACTGTACTATGCATGTATATTTGACTGTAAAGAACATATGACAATCCGCATATTTGCCTTGTGTCAGTGATTTTGACAACAAATGACAAATTTAAAACTTGGATGGAAACTAATTATATTTCAGAATAAGTAATTTATACCGTCATCAGACTATACATTAGCCATTTTCCATCCAAGTTTGTCATTTGTTGTCAACATCATTAACTCAATGCAAATATTTGGATTGTCCTTTATCCTTTATGTACAGTACTAAAACAAGCGTTTGTCTATAAAATGACTGCACAGTACTTCACCCAGATTCCCCGATTTTAAAGGAAAAAGTGCTTAACTGGGATGATGTTTTGGCGACACACTGGGACTGGGACCCCGATATCTTTGGACTGTGTGGAAGTGTTCAAAACGACATCAGGAATCTTCAGACAACTTTGGAAATGACTGTTTGGGTCTTCTTTGAAAACCCACGGGTGGTGAAAATGTCATACCTT
This sequence comes from Blastomussa wellsi, assembly GCA_947652115.1. Taxonomy (NCBI): domain Eukaryota; kingdom Metazoa; phylum Cnidaria; class Anthozoa; order Scleractinia; family Plerogyridae; genus Blastomussa; species Blastomussa wellsi. The sequence goes on along the minus strand of OX393570.1, from coordinate 5,805,561 downwards.
TGACTCCAAAAAAGTTGGCAGATAAACTCTCAGGAAAAATAATGGTAACCATGTTATTTCAAACCCTAACCATTATCTTGAACATTTTTACCTCCTTTAATTTGCAAGTTGGAGATAGAAGGGTCATACTACTGTAGGACGCCAGTAAATTATTACGAAATTAACGGAATTATATTTTAGTTTTTTCTTAATAATTAGAATGCTTTGAATTGCACCTTTGGGAGTACTAGTGAAGTACATTTATAAATAATTTTATTATATAAACGCAAAAACACGATACTGTATCTTTACACATGAAGATAACATGTTATCTTCACATGTGAAGATATCACCATTGCTATGGTTATGCAATAAATCACACCTTTAGCAGCAAAAAAGAAAAGGTTTGTAGTTCAATGTTGTTTATATTTATAATACATATATAATTTTTTATTACATGGCCGCTTGAAGACAAAAAACTTCTCTTCTTGTGTTGAAACATGAAATATCTTCCAACACTCAAAGAGAAATTTTGTATCTCTGTGCAGCCATGTAATATCCTCTCTCTATATATATACATATCATTAATTTCATTTCTGATACCCTCTGACATCGAGCCTGTGCTAATAAAATACCTATTCATCTAAATTCCTTAGTGCTCATTAAATCTTCATTTTTTTTTAGGAAGCCACTGTCCTTCGTAATGGGGAAAAGCACAATATCAATGCTGAAAAGCTTGTGTTGGGAGACATCATCTTTGTTAAGTTTGGAGACAGAGTACCGGCTGATATTCGTGTGATTGAAGCTCGTGGTTTCAAGGTATGTAAAAGTATAGTTGCACTATACACTGGTAGAAACGACAGATGCAGTCAAGCCTCACTAACCACTGGTATGCTTCCGTTAGGTGGTCACCTCTCACATGTGGACACTGTACTAATTTATAGAACTTTCTATCAGTCCGGAATATCCCAATATATTGGGACAAGCGTGACGTGTGTTTCAACCAATGAGAATACAAGTTGTGACCCGAGTGTCGTGTTTCAAAACAAGTCTTAAAATACAAGATGGCGGACAGAGCGAGAAATCGCGACGGCTTTTACCGACTATTTACTGTGTTTCTCTGCAGAGGATATATGTTTTCATTCGAAAAAGAACAAAAGTCTGTTTGAATTACGACAAGAGATGAATTTGTCTGTTCGAATTTGATAGCGGAAACGTTTCAAAATGTTTCATTTCGACACGAAGTCAGGAACAAATGCGGATTATTAGTCTTTGGTGCTATACTATGGATTTGGTAAGCATCTCTACTCTGTTTTTCCGCCTTTTTGGGTGGCCCGTTAATACGATTTATCTGTAAATGAAAATGTTAGGCTTCTTGGATCTGGACATCCCGTATTGTGCTATTAAGGCGACGAGTTTAAAATAAATCGAAATATAATGTACACGAGTCTTTCTGTATATTCTTTGATTGTTGTAATCCTTGTATTTTTTAATAAACTTAACCCTCCCCGAAACTGAAAGCCTCGCATTAAGAATACTACACATGTTTTTTTTTTTTTATTTCAAACCGTTTTAATCACAATTTTCATGTTCATATTCCACAAAATCATTATCATCATCATCATAGTTCTACCTGAACTGAGCATTAAACCCTACACTTAAAGTTCCATTTTTGAAATAAAAAGTTAAGAAATGCTTGCGTAGACAAAGGTAGTTTTTAAGTAGTTTTTAGTTGTTTTTAGGCCTGAAGCTTTGGTCTCTTGGCAGAATGCACCTGAAACAGATCACAGTTTAAATTAGTGTATTGCTCAGATAAATCAATTAGCATGAATAGTAACACGTAATTATTTTGGGAGAAAAATCAATACATTTATGATGCCATGTTTTTTTTTTTTTTCATGCTGCTCTTTGTGCAATTTTGCATTTTACTACTGTTTCCAGGCTCAACAAAGTTAACCACAGACAAAGAGTTTATGAATCTGTTATCACAACCAGGAAACAGGTTAAGATTTTATTGCTTAGATCTGTTCTTAACATTTCTTTATATTTGTTCCTGGTACAGTCAAGCTCTGTGAAATGCTAAAAAATGTAATTCTCCATTTGGAAAGTTTTATTTATGCACAACTCACTGCTCAAAGTAATGCAAAAAATATGACTCAAAATAATGGCTAAAAATGACTTTATATCAAGTACAGTGCTGCAAACAAACCTTGACTTCCATATTTTCATGGCCCTCAATATCTGGCAAGCGGGCTTGTAAGGTTTCCACTACCCTTTCTTCCATGCCTTGTTCAACTGGCAAAATCCACCTGCATGGAATCACTGCCCCACCACCAGCCTGCCTGTTGCGTTGCCACTTCTGTGTCGTCTGTGGTTTTCGACAGGCAGTAGGCTCCCCTGTTACTAAACTGTGAAGGATATAAAATTCAATACCCTTCTTTCAACATGGGAAGGCAAACTAAATATAAACTTTTAAGCCCTGGTCAAACGTTGCATGATATATAGTTGATGATATTTTAATCTCCACGAACTATCATGAAGTATCATTGACTATTATGGAGAATTTGAACAAGTTTAAAAGTGAAGTTATAGACCTGTTTAGCTACGTATGTAAATTGCCCATTGTAGATCAGATGATGCTCTCGAGGTAATTCTTCCTTTGTGTATCTGAAAATTATTCATTCATTTTCAAGAGGATATTTTAGAATTTGAAAGAAATAATTCTCAAAGGCACCATCACGTGGTCTACAATGGAACAACAAACAAACCAAGCTAAAGAGGTCTATTGTTTTCAGGTTTTCAAGGATTTATAAATTCCCAAAATTTATTCAGTTGACCCCATACCTTTAATAAAGTTGGAATGTTTCAACCTCAACCAATAGGGAGATCTAGGCATTTACAAATTGCACAATTGCAGGGTAATAAACATCTCTTTTAAGGTTTGAGGCTGTCAGAGAAGCGGATTGTTACATCTTATTTGGTACAAAGGAAAACACTAACCCATAAACAGACTTCACTTTGCCTTCCTGCAGCAGCTGGAAGAAAGTCTTGTTGAGGAAATATTGCACTCGACCTACAGTTTTCCCAACAACTTCTCTGACGGTGTATTCTTTCTTTTTGGATTTGCTTTTCATTACTGTGCTGAGTAGGTCCTCATCCAGATCATCAGGAACCTTACATAAGAGGGCATATTCGTCTTTTGCCGCACTCGATTCCTCCTTCTCTACAATTACGCGGCAGCCAACGGGCAACTTTATTCCGAACTCATGATACCTAACAATTGAAAAGCACGTTCAAAATTGCTCGTTTTCTTTTATAAATCCGCTTTCAAAAGGGGACAAAATAAATTCTTAAATGAACGTCGCTTACCCTTTAATCAAGCCATTTGAGATTTCCACGTGTTTCACCGCCATTTCTGAATCCTCCCCCTCGTCAAGAAAACTCTGGTCTATTACGAAATAAGACGCAGAGATAATTTGAGTCAAAGGCGATCTAGCGTATGTTATAGAAGGTGCACACATACTGACCTCGTTTTGCCATGCTTTACTGAAAATCCTGAAGTGATATTCTCTCAATAGTCTCTTCAAAACAGCACAAATCTAAGCTACGAACTCCACACCGGAAAAGAAGCATGTGACATTTTTTCGCGCGAGGTTTTCCCCGGGAAAGAAAATGCCCGCTTCCCATTGGCTTACACGGTAATTTATTGTGTCTATTGCATCTGTGATTGGCTGAAATGTTTGCACCGGATGTTTACATGTTGCGCTACCGCGGAGAGTCGATCGCTCGGCTGCTTGCAACAAAAGCAACAAAATGGCAACTGACGGGAATAGAAATTGTCCCGATATTTCAGAAAATGCTTCTGATCAAGGGGAAAAATCAAAGTAAGTGGGTTATTGAACGGTTAGTTTTGTTCCTGAAACCAGCTTTCTAAGATTGCTTAAGCAAGTACGCGCATCTCAATCGGGAACAAGAAGACATTCTTGCTTCGATGCTTTAATTTGTTACACAGGATTGCCTATTCGCAGACTACGTTCAAACGCTCTTGTTGACCTTTTCACGGCATTTTTCGCTTTCACAGGTCAGACACGAGTCAAGACAAGGGTGGTAAGAGGTCCAAAAAGGGTAAAGTTGTCGTCCAATTTAAAAGTAACTCTCGCGAGCGATCTAAAGTTTTGCACGCGAGAAGGAAAGGTCTAATGCAATCAGGATTTAAGTTACATACAATGACCGGCGCAGACGTCCTTGTCATAGTTCAGAACGACCGAGAGCGAAGGTTTTATGCAAGTGGACGACTGCGCGAAGAGTATCTCGGTGGGAAGTTACGTGGCACTGGCAAGGAGGAGGTGGTAGACGATGACAGTGGTGCAGTTGTTGGTCCCTTGGAGACAACCCCTAGCCCAAATACTAGCCAAACTAATGCTAACAGGGTGTCTGCAATAGTTGGTGTACAGCGATCCCGTAAACGCCTAAACATGAATTCATCTGTCTGTGGAGAAGTACCAGAACCAGTTAGAAAACTGCTGTCTAACAAGCCAATACCAGTTGTGCTAGACGCGGACAAAGGTGTAGGGACTCAAAAGGAGTAAAAACATAACCCAATAATGGACACAGAAAATCGAGCATACATTTTTTACATGTTATTGACTGAGAACCTGTTTATTGAGTTGTGGGTTCGGTTTATGTCACATTTAAAGCCTGTATAAATGAATTCCTTTTTACAATCAAAAACAAGACACGTGAAAATTTCATGTCAAGCCATTTGAAAATTATAAGAGTATTTACATACATTTTTGTACAATGAAACATTTTTAAACATTTCTTGGTATGAACTTCAAACAGGAACATTCAATATAATTAATATATACTTGGATTGCTAATAGTACATTCTTTGTACATTTCCGTTCCAGTTGTAAGATGGCATCAATCGCCATCGCTGAATTTAAATGAATAACAAATAGATTATTAATACAGTTGAAATAGTGATAAATCTCTAACTATATTGTTTTTAGAACCCACATGATTAAGAGGGCAATATTTTCATAAGCTGAATTTTACAAGTCAGCTTCCTTTTTTTGGTATGTACACTCTAAAATCTAATAATTATTACACGATTGGGTGCCACTGTAGGGCAAAGAAAACCTTTTGCATTTAGACAACTAGGAAAAAATTCCTTTTTCCTTGAACATGTAGTAGACCTGAGCACCATGGTTTTTTTTCTAATACCTATGGGTTGGGGGCAGGGCAGTGCCTTCTAGTTGGTAAATGGGGGCATGCAGCCCTTCAGGGTATGTTTTTTACGGCTCCTTGTCTTAAACAGGCTATCAAAAACACCTTTTGGTCTTTTCTGGAAAAATGTGTTAAATGTCTAAACAGGGTACCAAAATCAAAATTTATTGCCACTCCAGATAGGAACAAAAGAGATTTTTTGTCTAGACAGGGTTATGGTGTGAGTGAATAGGCCGCACCTCCCCACCCAATAGATTACTCTATACCCCCCTCCCCTTTTGGGGGCTTAGACCACAGCTTAGTGGTAGCAACTTGACAGAAATTTACAAGTGTCACCCTTCATCTTGTTGTTCATTTACATCACCCTCAACATTGGTGTCATCACTCTCAAGCTGCTGGGAGATGTCTTCATAAAGTGCGATTATCACTTCTTTTTTGGTTGATGACAACCTCTTCTGGATATGTGCCAGCCTTTCCTTAAAAAATTCTAGTGAGGAATTGTCCCCTAATCTAACAACAAGATTTTCAATCATTTTGACTAGATCTGCCTTCTTGATATTGGTAAGCTGGGATGCTGCCTCCTTCTCTTCCTGTGTTACATAGAGTGTTGTCAGGGGCAGGTCAGCTCTCTGTTTACCATTGACAAAAACCTCATCAAATACAATTTCTCTGTTGGCATCAGCAATACCAGTTAAATCAACCAGACGGTTGTCCAAAGGTTTCCCATCCAGAGACAAGTGGGGCTTCTCCTCAAATGGGTCGATCAAATAACTGAAAGTTTGAGTAGAAAGAGGGTTAATATTTGGTGCAATAAAATATACTCTATCTAACCATGAAGACAGAGAATGACTGGAAAGTAAGAGGAGAGGGACCTCAAAAAAGACAATATTTTACAGCGGATTGCATGACCCTAAACATGAAATTTCTAAAGGGAGATATGGGTTCAAACCCCCAAACGTCATCATAGGGCTGAAAATAGGAGATTTCCTGAAAAATCACCATGTGATCTTGTACACTGGTCTGCCTCCTTATAAATTATTGCAATTCCCATGAAATTTCAGCAAAAATGATAGATTTACATTACATGTGGGTGGTGTTGTATATTGCCCTTTTACTCAAACTTCTAAGTGATAAGCAAATTCTAACCTTTCACGCCGCAGTTTTACACGCCATGCTACAACCTCCTTACTCAAATTGTCTCTTCTTCTGGAAATTTGGGCTTCTTCTTTGGGATCCTTCATATCCAACCACTCAAATGTAGAACTCCTTAGCTTTAAATTAAAAGAAAAATAGATGCCATCTTACTTCCTGCATGGACCTGTTTACTTAAGGGTTTTAGCTGTTGTAGTAGTTGTTTTTGTAGGTGTCAAACTATCAAAAATGATCCATGTTCCATGTATTACTAAAGCTGCCTAGTAAAGCAGTGCTAAGCCTTAAAAATATTACCTTAACAAGCTCATCGTGGTTTCTGAATATGGTCAACCATTCTCTTGCAGTCATGGCACCGTTCTCCCAGCATTTCGAAGCTTTATTAACCTCTTCCAGCTGGGCATCAAGACCTTCCCCTTTTGAATTGTTGCCACTTGTGCTTACAGCCTCATACTTTTCAATAAACGCCTTTAGATCTGGTGGGTAGAGGGCTCGATCGCATCTACAGGTTTAAAAAGGATGTAGAAAAAAATATGTCAGGAGTAATTATGGCATTTGATTAGTGAACTGGAACCTCCACAATTGAGGCATCATTAAACAGAATAGCAAAACATTATTAATTTTGATCCAGGTTGTGTAATTTCCTGTTAAAGAGTACACTATTTGTCAGATAAACAACTTTATTTCATTAAAATTGTTGCTGATTTACATGTATCTTGTGGTTATAAAATTTAGGCAGGCAAGACATGATTAATTTCGATCATCAAAATATAAAAAACTCAAAATTGATGACAAAAAAGTGCTTGCATAAAAAAGGAGAGTCATTTAAAAAGTGGAATCGACCTTGCCATTTTGTGCCCCGTTGCTAAATTTGAATGCCCTCCTGTCAGAAATCTTAATGACTCCCCTAAAACATCATAAGTTTACCTGTCTTGAAGCTCAATTAGCTGATACTTTGAGGTAAATGGCCTGAAGCTAAACATTGGTGCAAATCCAGTCTGACCACTGTTGACAAATGCACTGTTGTTGCGCCTGATGCCAATGTGGTACATCCTCACAGAACCCATGTACCGCCAAGTTTGCTCGAACAAATATAGGTAGTTTCTACACCTCACGTTGGGCATCCAGTTGTATAGGTAGTCATTTACAGAGATGTCCATCTTGTTGGCCAACCTCTCACGCACATACGGCAGCAACAACTCACACCAGTTACCCCGCTCTAGGATGTCGAGCATCGTCATAGAATGATGGTGGTTTTTGGCACTTTTGGCATAATTCAGGGCACTTTCTGACGTAAAACCAAGTTCCTTTGCCAAACAGCTGATGAACACATCCCAGTTCACTGTAAAAAATGTCTTCAGCATGTTTATTTCAACATGAAGAGGACCTATGCGCAGCACTACCCAGTCAAACTCCTTAACACAACCAACACCAGCCTCGTCCTTGTGGACAACCTTCAAATGATTTGTCCATTCTTTTCCATAGAAGGACACAGCATGAGACTCAGATGCTTCTTTCTGGGAACAAGCGACACAAATGAATGTCTCTGCAATAATGCTGACAGCAATAAGGAAAGGAAGACCATCCATGGTCACACTAATCCACTCTCGGGAACCAGCACCACTAAAACCATAACGTGTTACATGTGCTGTGAAACCAACACGACGAAGCACTTCTGTAACAGCCTTTTGAGAATTGGGGTTAACAAAAACTGGATCCGAAACAGAAATTTTGACAGCATTGGGCCCATGGTTTGAGGGGACATGACTCCATTCAACAATAAATTCCTCATGAATTGTCTTAACTTCTGCGCGGAAACTGGACTCTTCCACATTCATTACAACCTCGTTCTCCCTAAATCTGTAATTGTACTTTTTCACTGGCTCAACAAGGGCAGTGCCCAGGATGTCTTCTCCCGTCAGCTTCCTCTCAGCCTCTTTTAAATCCACTCTACATTCCATGTTGATGCACTTTCGTTTTGTCTTTGGCATAACTGTTGCACAATTAGGACAAACACGGCTGTTTTCCTTCAGATTTATGTCCTCGACTTTTAAGTCAACATCATCTCTCACAAGACCATTCTCAACAACTTGTTCAGAAACAACCTCTTTAAGACACTCATGAATCAACAGCTTATTCTGAAAAAAAAAATACATCTTGTTATTGTTTGTTCTTTTAATCATCAAACTATCCAGGCATGTGTGTGTGCTTTTTTAGGGAAGGGGAACCGCAAATTTAAAGGAGTTTTGGGCAGGCATATAACTGCGAAAGCTGATATCAAGAGGAAACAAGCTTATAAAATGACTTTGAGACTATTATTAAATCTGAAATAAGAAAGCCACTCTATTAAGATCTGTGTTTTTCTTGAAAATAATGTTCATTGTGATAGCAAAACAATATTCTTAAACCAAGACAGGAATTGCATTGACAGGTATTCATTCACAGAATATCTAAAAAAAGTCCAATGTTTACAATGGAAAGTATGAATTTAACATGGCGAATCAACACTACTGCAGATGGATTCTCAGATGAGCATAACAGTGGCTATGTTATATTTACCTGCCCTCTCAGTAACTCCTGCATTTGATCAGTGAACTTGATTTCTCTTCTGAGTTGTTCGCGCAGAGCTTCGTCATTCTTTGCTTTGCAGAGACTATCCTCCCAGCATCTGCAATAATGAAACAGGTGTGATACTGTATGTAAGCAAAAACATGCAAAGATACATGTACTTGTAATAGGAACTCTGACTAAAGGATGTTATGTTTTATCCATTACATGATAAGAAAATTTTAATTAAATATGAATTTAAGCAATCAGTTATAATTCAACTACCAACAATAAAAATTGGCCAATTTAATGTTTGATATAAACTTGATTTTAGGGAAGATGTATTGGTGTAGTTTCATTGGTGCTACAATAGACTTGCATGTGTATCACTGAGCACTGAAATGGCTGTATTACCTTGGTGCAAGATCTGCTCTTGTTTGTAAGGTACCTCTGCAATCAACTTCAGCCTGACAAACACTTGTCACCACACTCACTCTCGCCTTTTGACCAACTTTAACTTTCCACTTTCGTTGAACGATCTGGTCGTTGTCAATCGCCACCATGCAGTCACCAGGGGGGAATTCTTTGGGTTCTGAGGTGAGATCCCTGGTCCAAACTTTTAAGGTCGGGTAAGAACCACCAGGAAGGACTTTGCCAAACATGTTGACTGTGAGCTTCGAGTTGCTTATAGCGAGGAGACTTATGTTGGTCATGAAGCTGCATGGCCCAACAAAGTTCATTCCTTGAAGATTGTACAAATGTTCAAGTGCTAAACAACGCTGAAATAGATTTTTCTCTGGGGATGCAAGACCATCCACAACTGCTTTAATCAACGGATTTCTCCTCACGAACCATTCTTCTGCATTAAAATTCTGCAAGGTTCCAAGGTCCTTGTACGTTTGAGAAAAAGACTGGCAGTCCTCCAGCACTTTGTGTTTTTGAAGTTGCACAAGTTCACGTACCACTTTTGCCAGCAGGTCTTCTGGCATTTTCCTGAATGAGTGAGTCAAGTCACTTTCACTGATGACATGCAATTTGCTACCAGTTTGGAGCACTAGTTCTACCAACTTGTTCGCAGGAAGAGATGAACAAAGTTCCATCAATATTGCCTGACGGTCATCTTGTGGTATCCTTTCCACACATTCGCCCAAGCAATCCATAGATATGCTATAGATTCGAGGTACATTTAATTGATCCTGTACATCCTCTGAAGCCGAGTCAGTGTCACTTCCATTCAAAGTCTCAAAGTTACTTGTACTTGTCCTTGGTTTTTTTGCCTTAGATGGCCTACCTGCAGATGGTTTCAGGCAGACTGTGCAACTGTCACTGTGAGGATACCATATTGAGGCCACAGTAGAAGTTTTAATTTTTCCTTCAAGATAATCACTCTTCCCACAAATGAGACGGCATTTCACACAAACAAAACTTGGATGGACGTTAGGAGAATCCAACAAAACAGACACTTGCCAAATCTGAGAAACCTCAGTAGCCAGTCTTGATGCTTCTATTTTTCGCGTGTGATCTTTTATTTTTTTGCCACAAATTCGACAAAGAGCCTGAAGTCTTTCACTGTGATTCTCCATCCCAATAGAAACCTATAGCACACGTAGAAAAAAAAAACAAAAACAAAATTAAACACCATAAACTCTCCAAACCAGAGAAGACTAGTGGCAAAAGCATGAGTAGATCATGTTACCCTCGAATGGCGGTTTTGGATAAATTTAGTACCTCAACTTCTAGAAAAGTCTACCATAAAGCTAGCTTGTCTACCATGCTGGCACTTGGCACGATGAAAGTTTATCGATTTAAGAACAGGCAAAAATTATTACGAGCTTCGTGAAAATTATGGAAGTATAAGAAAAATCGAAAATTCTTCACCCACCTTCAAACGAACCACCTACATCGTTGTCTTTCTTGGACTCAAACTCGCCAAAAAATCCTTCAAGACTCCTCTGAATGCATCCAAGATGGCCACCGAGTCTTGCTCTAAGCGATTACAAACTAAAAGTCCCGGATAAACGCCCACACGTGCCACAGAACAATAGGTTTTTGTCATTGATACGAGGTCTCGGAAAAAGGCCGCCATTTTGTATAGAACAATAGAAACGTGACGTCACGCTTGTCCCAATATATTGGGATATTCCGGACTGTCTATGGTAACCTATTATGTCACAAATGATAACAACGTGTTCACCAATGATTTGGCAGTTTTTTTTAATACCATGATTGTAGCGTCAACTGATAAAGAGTGTTGTAATGACTCGTCAGAATCTAAGTTTTGGATAGTGCTGGAAACTGTTTTGAGCCCTCTTAATGTTGCCATCCTGAGAGCTGGGACGATAGTACTCACACAGAGCCTTGCTCCCTACTGTCCTACAACAAAATTCATTGCCCTACAGACATATTTGCTGCTACAACTAACAACATCTGATGTTGTTAATGACTAGGTTGACAACTCTTCCCTCACTGGTGAATCAGAACCTCAAGCACGGACGCCAGAATTCTCTCACAACAATCCTCTTGAAACCAAGAACTTGGCATTCTTCTCCACAAATGCAGTCGAAGGTACCTGCACTGGAATAGTTGTCCAAACTGGTGATAACACCGTCATGGGACGAATTGCAAACTTAGCGAGTGGATTGGGATCAGGGAAGACTCCAATTGCTATTGAAGTTGCACATTTCATCCATATTATCACTGGAGTTGCCGTGACACTTGGAGTGACATTCTTTGTTCTGTCCTTGATCTTGGGATACTCGCCGATGACTGCCGTCATATTTTTGATTGGTATTATTGTTGCCAATGTACCTGAGGGACTCCTTGCAACTGTCACGGTAGGCAATATTATATTATAATAATCATAATAATTGTGATTTTTTTATAATCACACCTTTATAACCAATAATGACTTGGTTAAACATAAGCATACAAACACTGCAAACACATGCAACATAAGCATGCATGCACTAGTGAAATAAACTGTCCTTTCGTCCTTTTTGTTCTCCATGACGCCACTGTCGAGGTAATAAAAAATTACAAATTCTGTGATACTTACTTGCAGAATTTGTAATTTTATTTCCTTGACAATAGCGTCATGAAGACACCAATACACCTCTCTGAAGTTTAAAACCTACCTAATGACTGGAATGCATTTTTCACTGTCTTCAATCAAAGTTACTGTATAGCGAACCTTGAAAAACAGAAAGAAACAAAATGGAACCAAATTTGCCAATACTATTGGACGGAAGTAACCTTTTTAATTAGTTAAAGTAAAATTGTGTTTCCTGATACCGGTAGGTTCACTAACAAAAATAATAATTGAGAGCAGTCGAAAACAAAAACTGTTGATGGTGCAGAGCTCTTGTTATTGAAAGGTGCTCTGTTGTACAAAGTGTGTAACAGGAATTAAAAATATTTTATCATCTGTGCAGTTAGTCTCAGTCAGTTTGACTAACATTTTAGGAAACTTTGATTACAAATTTGTAGGTGTGTTTGACTCTGACTGCTAAGCGTATGGCAGCCAAAAACTGCTTGGTGAAGAACTTGGAGTCTGTCGAGACTCTTGGTAGTACATCAACCATCTGCTCTGACAAGACAGGAACCCTGACTCAAAACAGAATGACTGTGGGTAAGTGGAAGCTGGAGCATACATGTAAGTCGCACTTGGGCTAAAGTCACACTTTAGCTAAGTCACACTTTTTTACATGTAAGTTGTGCTTGGGCTAAAGTCACACATGGGCAAGTCACACTTGAGCTAAAGTCACACTTGGATTAAAGTCACTCCTGGGCTAAAGTCACACTTTGATTTAAGTCACACAAGTTTGAGCTAAAGTCTCTATGTTATTGTAAACAGAATATAATTGCATACATGTAATTTGTACTGTTAGTTTTAGGTGCAAGTATTGTGAGCTTCTTTGTTTAATTAAAAAAAGGAAAGAAGAAGAAAGTCACACTTAAGAAAAGTAGCACTTGGGTTTAAGTCGCACTTGGGCTTTAGTCACACTTAAGCTAAAGTCATACTTGGGATTAAGTCATTCCTGGGCTTAATTTGCTCTTAATTGAGCTTAAGTCACACTTGGGTTTAAGTAGCACTTGAGCTAAAGTCACACTTGGCTAAAGTTGCACTTGGGCTAAAGTCACACTAAACAATTTAGAACCAAGACAAAATTTCAAGGATTTGTGTGGAGCCACTGAAGCATGAATAAATTTAGTTTTCATAAATTTAGTTTTTGTGATGTCGTCACTTTAGCAACTATTGTTAGATGATGTAGTTATCTTTGCCTCTTCCTTTTAGCTCACATGTGGTTCGACAATAAAATATTTGAAGCTGACACTACAGAGGATCAGTCAGGAACTCCTATGGAAAAGGTACGGTAACCGTACTTGGATTAAATTGCAAGAATGGCATAATTTAGCTTTTTGAATTTGACATGATATTAGAAGTGCTTTATTGCAGACTGAAACGTGGGATGCCTTGGCTACAATTGCAGGCTTGTGCAATCGTGCTGAGTTCAAGATAGGCCAAGGTAGTGTTCCTGTACTCAAAAGGTGAGAATGTAGTGACATACAGCAACACTCTATTTGACAATTATTCAACAAGCGCACATTGAATATGAGATGTTAGATAGCCAATGAGGCGTGTAGTGTCGAGCAGGCTGTAACCATCTCATATCCAACAAGCATGAGTAAAAAATAATTTTGTTATTAAAAACGCCCAAAATGTATCGTACAAAAATTGCGACAAATGCATTCTTTTAATCTGCAAAAAATAGTAGATATGTTGTAGGTCAATGGTATATGAGCTCAGATAGCATTGTCTCTAAACCAAACTAAACTCAGGAAATGCAATATACCATAGCAAGTTTTTAAAGAAATAAATACCGTGTTGGGATAACCCTTGAATGGACTGGCAGTCTATTAAGGGGGGGGGGGGGGGGGTGGGAGCTGATGTGCCACTAGGCTTGTACACAGACTTAAAGGAGCTCCGTCACAATATTTTGAGTCATTTTTGCGACAAACCAAATTCCTCTTAAAATGTAGGAAACCTCTAAATAATAGTTTACCAAGGAACAGCAACCCCCAAAGAGGTGATACTCAAGAATAAATTATGCTTACAGTTTATAATTACAGCTTAAAATGCTTGACAATGTTTTGTTCACAACAGAGAGACAAATGGAGATGCCTCAGAATCAGCCCTATTAAAATGCATTGAACTTCAAGTGGGCAGTGTGTCTGAAATGCGAGAGAAAAACAAGAAAGTCGCTGAAATCCCATTCAACTCCACCAACAAATACCAGGTTTCCATCCATGAGCAAGCAAAGGATGATGATCCCCGTTACTTACTGGTGATGAAGGGTGCACCGGAACGCATTCTAGAGCGCTGCTCCACAATCCTTATAAATGGCAAGGAAGAGGTCTTGGATGACGACATGAAAGAAGCTTTTGAGAGAGCATATCTAGAACTGGGTGGCATGGGGGAACGTGTCTTGGGATTTTGCCACTATTTCCTCAATGTGGACGATTATCCTCCTGGATTTGAATTTATTACTGATGATGTAAGTTTAAACTCAGTCTTGTGTAATGGCAGTGGAATGCTGCTCTATTGATCGCCAAGATACACTGGGAAGTAAGTCGCTGTGAAATGCGGCGAAGGCAGTCGCAGCAACACTTTCCCTCTTGCGACACATTGAATTTCTGTGAAAATCTTTGTTACTGCGACAGATTTTTATTGTTGATCAGTCACAAATTCAAACTGTGTCATACAAGATGAGTTGTTAGTAAGAGTGACTTGTCCCCACAAAGTGTTGCAGCGACTTCTTTGGTGTAGTAGGGGAAAATCATGTGATACTGAGTGGCAAAATTCCCTTCTGTCCACAGCCTCCCAATTTCCCTCTTGAGAACTTGTGCTTTGTGGGTCTGATGTCCATGATTGATCCTCCGCGTGCTGCTGTTCCTGATGCTGTCAGCAAATGCCGCAGTGCAGGAATCAAAGTCATCATGGTCACTGGTGATCATCCAATCACAGCTAAGGCTATTGCAAGAGGCGTTGGAATTATATCTGAAGGTGAAAATTGACTTTTTTTTAACAGGCTTACTAACAGCAAGCTTCTGATATTGGCAGGGGTAATTTGCAGAATGCTGAATGCACTATGTGCTTGCGATTAGTTTCACTGATGTTTTCTTGGAGGTAGCTTTTATTTATTGGAAAAGTTCAAATACTATACAATGCTGCAAGCAAGCATGAATGAAACTAACCATAAGGTCAAGCAAACAGTGCATTTGCTGTTCAGCATTTTGCAAACTACCCATGCCATTCTGGTAATTTTTTCAAAAGAAAAGAAGAGACTAAGTTGATTTTTCACCATGCTAAAATTTGTGTTGTGATTTAAAAACTATTGATAAGCTGACAAGTTGATATTTCTGCAATTCCTTTTAACATGTCTTTTTAGAAACTGAGACTGTGGAGGACATTGCAGACAGGCTGGGTATTCCAGTGGCTGAGGTGAATCCTCGTGATGCGAAAGCAATTGTAGTGCATGGAGGACAACTCAAGGTACTTAATACAAATTGTTTTCATCAGTCAACAGCAAGAATTTAAGAACTGGTTCATGTTTAGCTTACGTGTATCGAGTTGTGGATGCATGCAGGAATTTTGGAGAACACCAAAGATGCGTAAGAGTTGATCCAGGTGATATCTGAGAGCAACCATGAAACCCGGTTGGAAAATTAAATGGTTCATATAATTCTGTTTGGAACATTTTGCAAATTATGGGCTACAGTTTGGGGTAATAAACTTGTTGTATTCCTTTCGATCTTCTCAGTGCATGTGAGCCATTTCCTTCTGTAAAGCCAAGATCAGTAACAAAATGTTTACGCATGAAATTTCAAGCCGGATGGTTTGTGTTTATGGTAGGCACCCCTGATCTCTTAAACTCTGCACATCATTGCAAAGTCCTTAATTTTCTTCATGGTTGATCAAAAGTCCTTGAAGATTCCATAACAGAGGGAAAGTCGGACAGAAAGTGTGGACAATTTTTTTGCCCTCAAATGAAATGCTAATGTTTTGTATTGACAGTGCACTATCATGTAGCACTGAAATATGACAGCTGACCTTGTGACAGTTTCGTCCAATCAAAATGCTGACTTAGGTGGGCAAGTCCTTTCACAGGAGAAATAGTTGTGTTGCACCCATGTATAAGTTGTCTAACGTCTTACGTGTACTATACTTACATTTGTGTTGATCAATGAATTTCTCAGGATATCTCAAGTGATAAGCTAGATGACATCCTAAACAACCACACAGAAATTGTATTTGCTAGAACCTCTCCACAACAAAAGTTGATCATTGTAGAAGGCTGCCAGCGACAGGGTGCCATTGTCGCGGTTACTGGAGATGGTGTGAATGACTCACCAGCCTTGAAGAAAGCTGACATAGGTTGGTAAAATCAGTTGCACCATCAAGTTTTCTTTGTTTGGATTTTGATGAAAATAGTGCATGATTTCCATCACAAGTTCTCTGATGTGAACGTTTTCAGTGTTACTATCTACAGTGTAAGTTGTAGTAGCCTAATGACAGAGCAAGAAGCCTGGGTTCATGCTGGGCCATTGTGATTCGCCAT
Source organism: Blastomussa wellsi (assembly GCA_947652115.1). NCBI lineage: Eukaryota > Metazoa > Cnidaria > Anthozoa > Scleractinia > Plerogyridae > Blastomussa > Blastomussa wellsi. The sequence goes on along the minus strand of OX393570.1, from coordinate 5,789,038 downwards.
TTTTACGTTGAGCGGGAGAGTGGGTCGAGTCGGTAGACGCAAAGCATGGTGGGGCGGGTTTAGGGGACGCGTTTCAAGATGGCGGCAAAGGAGAAGGCAGGTGATACGACAATAACGCTTACAGAACATAATGGCGTCCCCTAAACCCGCCCCACCATGCTTTGCGTCTACCGACTCGACCCACTCTCCCGCTCAACGTAAAAATGGCGAATAGTGTTTTGTTCTTAGTCAAGTCACTGTACTCGTACAGTGCTTCTCTTTGCGTAGGAGCATAAATGGGTACATAAGACAATGTATGGGCATTTCTCCAAGCAAAATAATTGTGACTGTAATAACCAGGTGTTCATAAGGCATGGTTCCACGGTTCCACTGTTCCACCATACAAGTTTTCAAATTGGTTATGCAACCTGACAAAATGCGTAAGTTACGATGTGGTTTGGGGGAGAGGGGTTAAAATATAAGGAGCCACCTGTTGTGTGTTATCCAGGGGAGTGGAGATATATATCCTGCCATTCCACAAACTACATGTAGTATTGTTGGTAAACTGTTGTGCTTACAGCAAGTTTGGGTACTGTTTATTGTCTTTTATATCCTTTTCTTTACGTTATTAATTTGGTGCAACACCAAGAAACTACCACTTAAGTTTATAATCAACATGTATTCCAATGGCTTACCATTAGGGTCTATGACACCTTGACTTTTGTTCCATGACTTCTACTCTATTTACCTGTTACTCTTCAGGAGTTGCTATGGGTATTGCTGGCTCAGATGTGTCCAAACAGGCAGCTGACATGATCTTGTTGGACGACAACTTTGCTTCCATTGTGACTGGAGTTGAAGAAGGTATGTGGACATCCTTGGTATCTGTCAGGATATGATGTCCAAGTCGTGGATTTTCCTTGTCTGGGACATCATGTAGCCATTTTGGCATATTGCTTAGAAGTATTTAATGTGTTTTCCCTTGTGTAGGGCGTGCATGTGGCTAATTTATTTATTTCAGCACTTGCATACATTTCAAGGATTTCAGAATACCGGTTTGTAACATTGGTGTTATGTATTACTGTCTGTTTATGATGAACTATCATGGATTTTCTCTGCTGAAAACTGACGAGAACACCATGCTGCCTTCCTTCTGACAACAGACAAGGTTTCAGAAAATGTGTTTTTTCATTACTACACATTTAACAACATATACACTCTGAAATTGAAAACCCAATTAATAGCATTGTCTATTTAGGTCGTTTGATTTTTGACAACTTAAAGAAATCCATTGCCTACACGCTGACCAGTAACATCCCTGAGATCACGCCGTTCTTGATGTTCATTATTGTCGGCATTCCTCAACCTCTCGGAGTTATAACGATCCTTTGTATTGACTTGGGGACTGATATGGTAAGTTCTATTATTCCCTAAACAGAAATTCAAAGGAGCTCTGCCAAGGTTCGTGCATTTTGAAAAATTTGGCAAAATCGTCATTTGTAATCCGTCTAATCTTCTCCATCTTTAACCATCCTTGTTCCTTTTTGGTTTAGTACCATCTCTTTGTTGTTTTTCTTCGTTAGTAAACTATTAATTATAGGTTTCCTACATTTTAATGGTAATTTGGTTTGTCGCAAAAAAATAACTCACAATATCGTGAGGTAGCTCCTTTAAGTCCTCTCATTACTTGCCATTCTTTTTAAGACAGACATCCAACTGTTCATTTTAGCGTGGTGCCTTGCTTTTAGAGTGTTAAGATACAGTAACATGACTGAAAAACGGCTCTCAAAGACAAACACCATGTTTTTCAGTAGATTTAAACCATCTTCAATATAGTTGTTTTATACTTGTGGCTTTTGTTTACTGAAAGTGACCTCTGGTTAAGTGAGTCTTCCTATCATCTGTGTTTGTAACAAACTTATCTTTCGCACTACTTTTCGTCTTCACCACAAGGTTCCTGCCATTTCCTTGGCTTATGAGAAGGCAGAGAGCGACATCATGAAGAGGAAGCCTCGTGACCCCCTACATGACAAACTTGTGAATGAAAGGTAGAGAAGCAAGAAGTTTTTTGTCAGAATGCCTAGTATCTAAATTTAGACGATAATGAATTGGTACCTTCTACAAAGATTTGTTAGTTTATTCCATATGAAGCTCAGTTGGTTTTATTGAAGTAGTCGTTGGTATTTGTTTCTTAAAACCCGTGAAAAATGATTTTTGCAACGGTGAACCGAAATACTATTCTAGAATTGTACTAAGAGATAAATAACTGATATTGTTGAATTTGGTATTACAATATTAGCACTGTTAAAGTGATGTTGTGACGAGGATTTTTACACACTCCGTTGCAACGTTATTAAACCGTTGCCGCAAAAATTGACCAGTGTGATCAGATATGGATCGCTACTTGATCCCTTAAAAATCTCCGTTAAAAAATCGCCTCGTGTATTATAACGAAGACGAAAGAAAAAAGCTTTGAGTTCGACCCTTGAAGCTATAAAAAATGCCTGAACATCACTAATCGCAGCCTTTTCCAGACGTAAACCGCCTTGCTAATATGTCCACTGTATTTCCTTCATCAGATTGATCGCCATGACTTATGGGCAAATTGGATTCATCCAGGTAAGCATTATGGAGCTTTGCACAAGATTTCTCGTGCCTCTGACTCTCGTAGGTTATGAGTGCATTTTTCGTTTTGTTTTGTTCTTTTCACTCCTGCCGTTACACGCACGTGTACTGAAAAAGAGGTTAAGTGGACTAGATAACTCCTAGTCGCTTAGTGTTACAGAAACCAAGATAAGCACAGGCCTGATGAGCCTCTAAGCCAGAATGCAGACCGCTAGATGGGATGTTAGTCCATCACACGGTTAAACTCGTTGTTACTTAGGGTAAAATGTTCTTGTTCCCCAAGAACAGAGCGTAGTGTTCCTACCAGGGCTGGAGGCCGAACTTCATGAGGCCACTACGCCTCTTATAAACGTACGTGAACTCTCCGCTAACAGTCGGGGGAAGTAGTTCCAGTTTCAGCAAATCTTCGTTGAAGCACTTAAGGGGTTTCCGACTTATTTTGTCCAATGAGAAACTTGCGCGAGAACTCGTGAATAC
>OX393570.1:5693457-5780957 GCA_947652115.1 Blastomussa wellsi | reverse complement strand
CTCTCTACAAAACAGTAAATCCAAACGTTATAACCCCCCCCCCCCCCCCCAACCTCCTCCCCTCTTCTCGAAAGTAAAAGACCCCCCTCCACTCTTAACTTTATTGCTCTCTGCTGACAGTGGATCAAAACAGTGTTTTTCGCTTGAGTGTCGGAAAGCAATTCGTGATTGCTTTGGGTTTGCTCGACTGTGAGATTGGTTAAAAAAACGCACGCGTCACTTTCTCAGCCAATCAAATTTTCCCGCGCTTTGCGCCGGCTACATAATTTTGCTCCGAGTTCTGATTGGTCTACTGGATTGTCTGTGACATGTTTGATTGACCAGAGCGGTTACTTGGGTTTTCAAAAGTCGTTTTACGACACTCGATTGAAAAACGCTTTGTCAGCTGAGAAATGACGCGTTTTATAACAGATCAATGTGATCGGTTTAATTTATTGATTTCTGAGGGGCTGAAATTTTATATGATAGCCGAGGTTCCAGGCCAGCACCACATCCAGAACTTTTTGCAGGCTTGTCACGGTCAGGAAAGACACGTAATTTTGTTAAACGACAGGGGAATCAAGCTGGTGTCCAAAAAAGTCAGTTTCCACGAACATTATGAAATGCGTTTTTGTTCGGAAAAGTATTCTGTTACGCGAAAGTAGACATATAGAGCCCTGCGAGTGAACTTAGCAGGTGCAGTTGTTTCGTTTTTTTTTTATCAAAATATCCAAAGGTTAGACAATCGTAACATGCTTGTTGATCCTACTGTGATGCCACGGGAGGAGAAAGGTAATGCCTATAGTAACTCGGAAATGGCCTATATTACTGTGAGTAAGTGGAATGTTGCTGAGAGGCAGCGCTGATAAGCTCATGAAAGAACATTGCCTTCCTCTTCGTAAGTAACCAAAAGTTCGTGACACTGAATACTTCAACAAGCGAACAATCTCATTTTCGACACATCAACAGAAGCTTATTTCTTCGCTAATCCCATCCTCTCAATCACTGAAGTCTCAGCTGCTCGTATCAGCGAGCCTATCAGCACTCGTAGAGCAAAATTAAACGGATAATATACAATGTGCAACAACGCTGTCCTTGCAGGCACCCGGGAACCGGCTCGTGCATCTCAATGGAACACGATGGAATGGTTGCCTCGTAACCAAATACTAACCAGTAGTTTATCAAACGTAGGTGCAACGTTCTTATGCCAAAGTGATTTTAAAGCGTTAATCCTGCTAACAATAAAGGATTTTAAAACCAAATCGTGTGTCCCCAAAGCCACTTGTTTCTCGTGCACAGGCCCAGCCAGCTAAGAGGGACAAGCGGCTCTGGGGACGAGAATGCTAGTCAATCAAATCTCTTTACTTGTCCCCAGAGCCCTAAACACTGATTTCTCGTCCTCAGGCTCAGCCGGCTATGAGGGACGAGCGGCTCTGGTGACGCAAATATGGCAAGGGAAGAAAAGAACCGGAAACGAGAAGCGAACAACTTTGAGAAAGTCTACCTTGGATCGAGGCCCTTCCCAAGTTGCCTTTATGCCTCGGTTTCAAGACGAGTCCTCGTGCGACTATGACTCATAATACACCATTCACATTGAAGCTAAAACACGTTTGAAAGCTGCTTAGTTCAACACGGCTTAAAATTGTTTTCGTCGTATTAGTTGCTAACTGATGATCTTTTTACTTAAAATTTGTATTCTTTTGCCGATTGTCGTTTTGTTAAAACCGGTTTCACTAAACACGTTTTGCTGGTGTGAATGGGTAAAAAAAACGAGTCCATGAAACCTGTTTTCTTACGAATGTTTTCGCACAAAGACTCGTTTTGACATAGAGACAAATGGTAATTCACAAATGGTTGTTGAAGTCAGTGGGGTCGTTAGACCTTTTACGCTTGGGCGTGTTTGTTTTTCCAATGCAGACCATGCCACATTCCCCAGAGAATTGTTCTCTTGTCCATCCAAAAATTATTTATTTTATTTAAACGCAAATATTTGAAAATTTGAAAGCAGGAATTCTCAAGAGTATCTTGTCTGTAACGGGCAACAAACCGCTCAGGCGAAAAAGGTCTAAGATACAGGAAACAATCCACACAGCATTGCAGATATGACCTTTAATGATAAAACGCTTGGCAAGTTCAATTTAGAAATCCAGCTCGTACGAACTAACAAGTTCAATAAACTTAACGTTTCATGTAAAGGCAACATCTGCCAGTGAAAAAAGGCCGCTATGAAATAGTTCCTCGAAGATAAAATTAATTAAGATGGGTTTAAAATCTGTCTTAACTAAGATGACAAATTTTGGAAAAGCTAGAAAACAGGGTTCATGCAGATTTCCTCGTGACTAAGCGAAGTTCTTTTGCATAACTAAACAGTACACCCAAATATTGCAAGGGTAACTTTGTACTAGACAATGTCCAAAATTTTCTAAAAACAAGCTTTCAAAATTTAGCCAAGAGCATGCAACATTTCCACAATTCCATGATATTTACTGGCATTGAGTGCAATTTTAAAATGTCATAACTTCTGATGACCGCATTAACCCTGTCCAATATTAAAAATACAATGAATTTAAAAGGCACTGTAATATGTAGATACCAACCTAACGCAAGCTTATATTGTCACATTTTGATCATGTACAAAACCTTCAGTGGTCATTGCTAGTATTCAATTTTAATTTTCATAGCATCGTAACTGAAATTGCTTTGAAAGCTTCTTTGACATTTGAATTTCCAGCGGCGGGCTTTATGACACACAGACGGCACATCAAATTCAATAATCTAAGTAAAACTATTGAAAATGGAAATTAAACACGAGTTTCGCCCATGTTGCATGTTGTTGGTTTTTGCTGTCGTTGTTGTTGTTGCTACTGCTGTTGTTGTTAATGTTGCTGCTATTGCTGTTGCTGTTGCCAAGTTGTTACTGTTGTCATGGCTGCTGTTGTTGCTGCTGCTGCTACTGCCGTTGCCGTTGCCGTTGCTGGTGTTGTTGATGTTGTTGCTGCTGCTAATGCTGCTGTTGTTGTTGTTGTTGTTGTTATTGTTGCTGCCGTTGTTGTTGTTCTTGTTGACGTTGCTGCTGCTGCTGCAGCCGTTATGGTAGTTGCTATCGTTGCTGTTGTTGTTGCTGCTGCTGTTGTTGTCGCTGCTGCTGTTGGTGTTGTTGTTGTTGTTGTTGCTGCTGCTGTTGTTGTTTGATCGTTGCTGCTGCTGTTGTTGTTGTTATTGCTGCTGCTGCTGTTGTTGTCGATGTTGTTGTATTATCGTTGTTCCTGCTGCTGCTGTTGTTGCTGCTGGTGCTGTTGTTGCTTTTGTTGCTGTTGTTGTTGTTGTTGCTGCTGCTGTTGTTGTTGTTGTTGTTGTTGTTTGTGTTGCTTCTGCTGCTGTTGTTGTTGTTGCTGCTGCTGTTGTTGTCGCTGCTGCTGTTGGTGGTGTTGTTGTTGTTGTTGTTGCTGCTGCTGTTGTTGTTTGATCGTTGCTGCTGCTGCTGTTGTTGTTATTGCTGCTGCTGCTGTTGTTGTTTGTGTTGCTTCTGCTGCTGTTGTTGTTGCTACTGCTGTTGTTGTTGTTTCTGCTGTTGTCCCATCGTTGCTGCTGTCGTTGCTGTAAGAGTTAGTACAGCCACAACTACTGTTGGCGTTGACCGGCAATTACCCTAGCTGTAATAACAATTACTACTAAACCAATAAATGTCCATTGATAATATACGCTGCAAGTATTCACAGAATTCTTACAGCATGTTCCCGCTAAATGATATGTAAACAAAAAATATGTTCCAAGAGGTTGACAGAATTATTCATAATTCTTTGTCTTCCGTAATTCAGAAAATTTAATTACACATTTGCTTGTGAGGTACAGATTGCAGAGGAAATGTTGCTACGCTCTGCTAACCTTCCAGAAATGTTGACTACGCTCTGCTAACCTTTCAGCTAAAACTCCCTCCGTTGACTATATCCTTTTGCAAATATATATTACAGTAGTAACATCATGTTACGAAATTACTTCGCAAGAAAATAAATTGCGCAGTTTCAAAAGTGTATATTATTAAAGTAACTTCTCGAAGTTAACAAGTGGACAACACAAAATAACGTTTTTACTAGTTTAACACTAAAATTCGTAAACTAACGGCACATCACACGGTTTCAGTAATACCTTCTAAAAATACCACAAAAAACCTCGAATCATTAAAATTCCAGACTCAATGTTTTACAACTTTTAGCCTGGAAAGTTATATTGAAATACCACCTACTCATTTTAATACAGACGTTACTAACAGACCTATTGTTTTGCTAGCGACTGTTTTTGCTAGCGAACGGATTGCCCATTCTGAATTAGACTGACAAAGAAAACCTATGTAATAATTAATGATATGTGGCCTGTGGTAACACGGCTGTTGGCCACAATCTGCTAAAATTTGTAGTCTAGTAGTAGGTCTCACGGTCCAGCCAACCTGAAAAGGTAAAGAAACAAGATTGGTTTTAATTTACCGTCTAAAGAAGCGAACTGTGTGCTTATTTTGATTCTTTTTATACCAACCTATCCCCAACCTCGCCCCAACCCGAGCAACAACCCCAAGTTAATTCTCGTCCCCAGCGCCGCTTGTCCTTCTTAGCCGGTCTGGCCTGTGCACGAGAAACACATGATTTGAATGGCTAGAATAAATGCCCATCACATTAGCCGCATTAAAATTCCTTTGTTGTTGGTTCGTTTCGCATAGCGGGCAAAAAAAAAACATTTTCCAACGTCCCCAGGCATAGATTTCGTTTGTTGCCCCGAAACCATTCACAATGACCAATTTAACGGTACTACTTCGAAAATTACATAATTATAGAAAAAAACAGTCAATTTATTTCCGTACTTGACATATCTTACATGTTTTAAAGGTGTTTAAGGACTGTTACGTCATATCACAATACTTACATCCTGGATATCTACGCAAAATGTAACGACGAATCTCGTCATATATCCAGATTACCAGACTGAAAGGCATCGCTGGAAACCACCACTGATAACTGAATTGAAAAAAAAAAATGGATTGGCAAATCAAGACTTGATCTTGAAACACAAAAGCGGAAAGAGGAGGGGGGAGGAGATGGGGGAGGGGGGAAGAAGGGAGAGGGGGAGGAGGGGGAGGGGGAGGAGGACGGGAGGAGGGGGTTGATTTGTTGTTCTTCCTAATGTACACTCCATTCCCTTATCCATTTAAATGCAGCAATCATAGTTTAGCTACTGAGATAATTCATATTGTAGAGGACTTTCATATGGTCCTGTTTACTGTGTTGTAGGAGGTGGTTCTACTCAATTTACCCTAGGATGAAACTCTAGTGCGTGTCGCAGATACACATTCAAACTGTTTACTATATTGAACATTGGCGTTACTAACAGACGGACAATTTTATTCTTGAGGGATGGGGGGGGGGGGTTGGGCAATTTTTCTAGGCAAAATATTTTTCACTTTCAGGTTGTGCAAGATTTTGTTAATATCATCACAGGACTTCGATAGTACAAAGTGCTTGTAAGATTTTTTCCCCATGGCTCCCTTTGTACGATAGTTCTTGCACAACTGCCCCACCCCACCCTCACCCCTTCAAAAATAAAATGGTCCGTCCCCAACTAAACCCTATTGCGTGTGACCATTCAGATGGAAGCTATATGGGGATTTATGCTGACGTCATTGTTTACATTTTTGCTCATTAGCATACGGCGTACAGAAGGCAACATGTTAGATATGGACTCCAAAAAGTTAAAGAGCTAGTGAAATTTAGTCTATGGTGAAATTTTTAGCTCTTTGCGTGTAATATTCAAGGAGAAATTGTCTTTCAAAAACTCCAAAATTTCTGGGTGGCAAAAGCGCTAATGAGCTCATACATTCTTTGTAAAATTTTGAGTTTTTGAATCCGCGTCAGACAAAAAGTATTCAATACATCGAGCTGAAATTCATTGGCAGAGTTAATCGTGCTATGAACTTTCAATATTCAGAACTGATTTTTTTGTAGCTCCGTCAGAAACTAAATCGCTTACGCTAACGAGGCAAATATTGTAAACAAGGATTCACCCTATTGAGCATCTCTTTCATGTGGTGGTGTTAACTGTGCTGTACACCGTGACTCTAACTTGAGCCTGTGAATGTAACCCAAGCGTGTAAGCGTGTAACCATTACGAACGATATTGAGAAGTACCGCCATATGCTAGCTACTGTTTATTATCCTGTATAAAGTGGTTTTAACTTAACATCTGTGAATGAAACCTGTGGTGTGGCCATTCAAATGAAAGCTAACGAGGGTGCTTCTTTAGGGCACTCTCCCCCGATCCCTCTCCCCTCTGACAGCGACACCTTTAGTGACTACATTATTTTTTCATATGCTGCCAAAAAGGTGTCAAAAGGTTCCATAAGAACAGTTTATGGCACTCTTGTCAAAGTTGTCAAAGTGCATGCATGATACTTACGCTAAAGGATACATGCGAAGTCCATTGGACATGCCAGGAGTGTAACTCAACAGTGCAGCTAATCCAGTTTCAAAGCACAGGCCGAAATTCAAGAACCAATTGCTGCAAATAAAGTAAGGTGAGTCAGCTTGACAATATAGGAATGGAAGGAACCTCAAATAACAGTATTTCCACGAGTGGAAAACAATAACAGTTCTCTGCAATATCAGCGAACTGAGTACCATGCTCACGACACTCGAACATGACATTAATGGTAAGGCAAATGCTGTGTATAGTGGTCAAGAGCTTGGCTTTTAAATAGCAGGTTTTTGATATTATATTTATATAATTAATCATAATTTTGATGGAATTGAAAATAATGAATTTCACTGATATAGAGGCGCGGCTGACTTGGGTCTTTCGATGTTTCCATAGTCAGTAGCTATGGTGTGTCTTGATGCGTTTCTCAACCTACTGAACAACGGGATCCGGTAACCTCACCACTGGGGAGTTTCGTCACCAACAAGCTCGCCAACACAAGTCAATCTGAGATACAAACCATAATACCAAGTATCACTCGTTCTATAAAGGTTTGCAGACAAATGCCAAGTTACATTTCGGTTCCACGTGTTTGACCTTCACGGTGACGAGTTTGTTGGTGACCGGTAACTTAAACGACCTTGATTGAGTTAATGCATGATACATACGTCATTCCTTGTGTGAAGACTGAGTTTCTCCTGGTTTTACAGATGATCAGATCTGCCCATTGCACAATCACAATACTGACGAAAAAGGCGGTGTGGCATGTGTACTCCAGGACTTTGCGTTGACCATAAGTCTGTAAGAAAAGTAGTAAAAAAAAATAGAAATTTGCCGTTACGATCCGCATTTTTCTATTGAATTGATTTATTCAGTTTGCACTGGTCTAGAGTCTCTAAAGAACGTCAATGTTATTTTTGAAGGCAGCTTTGCAGAACGTTTATATGATAATTAAACTCGTCATCAATAGATGAGCTTGGGATATGGTGCCTTAAGGACTGGTTGAGCCGGGCAACAACTAGCTCAGAAAAGGAGGTATCCATGGCAACCCTACGAGCCGTCACCACCAGGCACCTTTTACTTTGCCTAAATGTTATTCACTGACTTGCCAAGAAAATAAATTTGCCAAATAGATTGACCGTTGGAAACAGATCTAACCTACAACATATTCACGGTGTTTTCAGTTTAATCAGTGCTTCTGGCAAGATAAACCAAATCCCGCTCTGTGATTGGCTACCCGAGCGGTCAAGATGGAGCTATCTTGCCTGCTCGGGATTATTAGCTTTGTCCCGCAAGTACAATTTCTCTCAGGCGAAAGCTTTATCCCATATAATAAATCATTTATTGACCAAGCTTGTTTCGTTAAGATGGCTGGATATTGGCCTCATTCTTTTTTTTTTTTTGGTGTGTTTACAGACCTAGGTCGAGGTCCATACACCTTATTCCAAAATGGCCACTGATTTATGCACATACAAATTGGCCCTTGTTGCCTCATTCAAGATAAAATATTCTTTTGATTTTTGAACATAAATACAAGGCAAGAAGGGCTAATTTGAATACCAACAAAATAATATTAACATAGTAGCCATTTTGGAATAAGGTGTATAAACACGCAAAAAAAGAACTTGACCAGTATCCAGCCATCTTGACTTCACGCATGGTCAGTAACCCATATATGCTACACGGTCAATTTGGCAAAGCTGAATTGTGATCAGCCTTGTAGTGTCAATCAATTTTCAAGTTACACTTACCCATTCTTGTCCATAATAGTCTTGTAAATCGTGAACTTGTTTGTTATCCCATTGTTTTCTCAGACCAAACAACAGAAAAGGAAGAAATCCATTCTCTGCCATGATTACAAAGTACACAAAGAAGCCAGCTGCAGCCTAAAAACAAACAGGATAAATACATATAATCACATTACAACAAACAACATATCGGCCAGCTGATAGTTGCCCATTGGAAATTTGATGTTCTAAAAACAAATAGTTGCCTGAGAAGCAAAGCTTCGAGGGCAAATATGCTAGTTTTAAGAACATCAACTTTCCTATCAGACCGATAGTTCCGAGACAGAAATGTTCACTCTATTGTCTTTATTGTTCACCACTAAATTTTCTTCCATGTGCACATTCACAAACAAGAGTAAAGGAAAATCTAACAAGAAACCCTCTAAATGCAGGTCAATCAAATAGCATTTGAATGTTGTTGTAACCAAAAGTCTGCTTGTTAACGAAAATTTCACGGACGGGCAATATCCATCCGCATATTTTCCTCAGACAAGCACTAGCGCTGATAGTGCCCTCCACGGATTAACATGTGTTTAGTTTTGACCAATGAGAATCTGAGAAAATTTAGTGGTGAACTATAAGAGCTGATAGTGTCTCTCTGCTGATGAACACTATCAAATCACCTGATCCATTTAAACCAATCAAAATCGGACAAAAAATGTGGTGGTGAACTACAGGTCAATAAGGTGCAGCTGAGCTGAATATTTGATCATACCTTCTGATCATAAAAATATTATTTATCTTGCAATTGCTCAAAAAGTACATAACATGATAAACTTAACCAAGGAACAATAAAACTATTCATTTACCTGAATCATTCCAATTTGACCATAGGCCATGGCAATCAGCCTGAAAAGTAACAAAGCAGTCATTACACAAAGCACCGGTATTGGGCATTAAACATAACTGGCGCTATTAAAGGGCTGATAAATGTTTCCCTTAAGTTATTGTCATCTGTTATGTCAGAAGGAAGGCAGCATGGTGTTCTCGTCAGTTTTCAGATGAGAAAATCCATGATAGTTCATCATAAACAGAAACAATATGCACACAAGTACACACTTGCATTATTCATTTCGTAAAAATTAGAATGCTTGATATCAAGATTGAGCACTTAAAAAGTTCAAGCACTTATATCAGAGAGAATGTAAACAACTGCATGTTATCATAGGTGTACTGGCAATATTTTGTTGGGGGCTGTTGCGGGGGGGGGGGGGGGGGGGTGGTGGGGGGGAGGTGAACCATTTGCCCAACAAATTCTCCCAAGTTGCCTGTCCCAAATTTTCTCATGCTGCCCAAAAAACCTGATTTTCCCAACATTTGGGGGGGCTGCAGCGCCCCTGGCCCCTCCGCCCGTATCCTTATGCATGTTATGTATTGTATGTAGGATGTATTGCCAAGAAAAAAGTTTTTGTCACTAGTTATCAGTAAACGTTCCAGTAGAGCACTTCATAAATTTTTGAGTCATAATGCACTAATTAGACATGATCTGGTATACTATTCCGAGTTAAAAATAATGACAACTAACTGATCTAAACTTAAACCATTGGTAGCGAAATCTGTTTTTCTGCTTAAAGACCTGTTTGGCCGCCAATAAAAGTATGCTCTCACCTTTCATTTACAAGTTTGTCATTAATTGGATCACGAGGCTGACGCTTCATGATGTCTGACTCTGCTTTTTCATAAGCAAGTGAGATGGCAGGAACCTAGAACATGAAGGGAAAAAGAACTTTGTTCAGAATACATGCAAGGCAAAGGAAGACCACTGCAAGACAGTTTTCCTCAAACAAATCACAAACTAAAACAAACCTTGAATTCTAACAAATCTTGCAACACTAAAGCCTGGTTTTCACTAGCAACGGAGCCAGAGTCAGAGTCAGAGTCGTACGTGGAGTTGTAAGAACACTAAACAACCGAGCGAACAACCGAGCGAACATCGGAAATAGTAGTCATAAGCAGAGCCATGAGCATCAGAATGCTTCCATTTTCTACTGATTTCGCTATGACTCCGTCACTTACAATCTAGTGAAAACAAGATTGTCGGAGACTTTGCAAGCAGAAGCAGAAAAATAAGCCAATCACATTGCTAGTTTAGGCAGTCTGAGTACTTTCTGCTTTCTGTGACTCTGACAATCTAGTTTTCACACAATTTCAAGCAACAGGGTAATAAGTAGAATCAGAACTCTGCTTCCGTCAATTTGATTTTCGCTTGTTACAACTCCGACTCTGATCGCTAGTGAAGACCAGGCTAAGAAACGTTTCATTTATATATTTCAATTTAATGAGTTTAAGTCCTACATACCATGTCAGTACCCAAGTCGATACACAGAATGGTCACAGTGCCAAGAGGAAGAGGGATGTCCAAAATGATAAACATCAGAAAAGGACTGATCTCAGGGATGTTACTGGTCAGAGTGTAGGCAATGGACTTCTTCAAGTTGTCAAAGATCAAACGACCTGATATACAAAAGAACCAATATATAATGCATCAAGGCTTGAACATTTGCCACTGTAGATCACACTGTCTTATAATGCGGTTAAATGTATATTTAACAAAGTTAACAACAAAGAGCGGAAGCGGTCATCGGTTAGCAGTCTACATCTTAAGCTCACATGGTTCATTCAGTCACACAGCAGCATTCATCATGCAGCTTTGTCTGTCATCTTGTGTTGGGCATTTCAGCCGTCTTCTTCCCTCCCTCCCTTCCCTATTTCCACTATTTTTCAGTGTGACGGTGCCTGGATGCCTGGTATGGGGGTTCATGGCTGGGTTGCAGAGATTTATCAGCCATGGGAGTGGTACTCGGTCTAGGGGCTGGCTGCCAACAGTGGAAGCCCCTGGACACCCAAGGCACCCTTGGAATCTCTACTTAGTTGCAGTTGTCACAGTCTTCCGTAAAACCATGAACACCAGAAAAAATTTCTGGAGGGTTTATTGTGTAGTGACCAATCGCAGCAAAGTTCAGGACACGCGAACAAACCTCAAAACCACAAACTAATGACCATTGCTGTTTGCGGTTTAGTTTTCTCACACCTGATTGGCTATTTCTTCGTAACATAATAGCATTCCATAAACATTTCTGGTGTTCACGGTTTTACAGGAAAGACTGTAAATGCCTATTTATGCACATACAAATTGGCCCTTTTGTCTCATTTTTGAGTACACATTCTTTTGAAATTTTCTCACGCTATCAAGGTAAGGAAGGCCAATTAGCACGCATATAAGTGAATAACTATAATCGTAATTGGTTGCCATTTTGGAATATAGAAAGTCTTGCTATTGTCAAAAATAATTAAATTGATAAAATTGTGGAATGCGTTAAAACTTGCCTGTTGTGTCAGAAGGAAGGCAGCATGGTGTTCTCATCACCTTTCAGGTGAGAAATCCATGATAGTTCATCATAAACAGACAGTACCACAAGGGCAAAATCAGAAAATGATTTGTTTGTTGTGTCGGAAGTAGTTTATATTCTGTTTTGGAAAGAAAACTATTTAATATTTTCCAAACAAAGGTAACCCCCTTTAAATGATTCCAAACAGAACTCTGAAAGGGACATATGCCCAGATTAAATAAATAAATGAAATCCGAATTAATGCCACACAAAATGCTTTTTCACATACACATTGGGGTCAAAATTTGCAAAAAGATCTTTTAAAAAATCCCTAAAAGGAAAGTTATTTGATATACTTGAAACTGTTGTTGTTAAATCCCAGGCTTGGACATCATAGCTTAACAGAGTAACCAAATATGTCCACTTACCTTCTTCAACTCCAGTCACAATGGAAGCAAAGTTGTCATCCAACAAGATCATGTCAGCAGCCTGTTTAGAAACATCTGAGCCAGCAATACCCATAGCAACTCCTGAAATAAAAAGAGTGAATGAAATGAGGATTTTCATTCAGAAGACAGTGGGGTATTTATTGAGCAAAACTGACATATTAAAATTACACACCAATATCTGCTCTCTTCAAGGCTGGGGAATCGTTCACACCATCCCCAGTCACGGCAACAATGGAGCCCTGTCTCTGGCAGCCTTCTACAATGATCAGCTTTTGTTGTGGAGAGGTTCTAGCAAATACAATCTCTGTGTGGTGTGCCAGAATGTCATCAATATCGTCTCTGTTCATATCCTATGAACACAGCAATTACAGTCACGCAATTTATTGACTGAAAAATTTCTTTTTTCTAAGAGTGAAATGATGATTTTTAATGGCCAAACATTTAATCCAGTTTTTTTAACTTTTCAGTGAGATTTTCTGCTAATTTTTTACTGTACTCCAGTTTTAATGTCGACTCCACAAAGCAAAAGCAATAAAAATACTGGCAGGATTGGATTCTGTATTGGATTCTTTCCTGCTTTTTAAATCGGAAATAATTATTGGCTTTGAAGCAACCTGGAGAGTTCTTTCTGTCAATGTTGTCCACGTACCGTACTGGGATATACAGCACTGGCTAGTAAAATCTACTCAGCCATGCAAAATAAAAACAACAACGAACAACAACAACAATAATATATAATAAGTTTTGGTTGTTCAAGGTAACGAATAATTAAAAATTAATTATTTTGCATGAATAATTATTATTGAACTTACAGTATGAACAATTATCGAGCCCAAAAGTAAAGGTTTGTGCCATTTCAAGCTTTGTGTGCTGTAGATTTCTAACTAACCTTCAGCTGTTGCCCATGAACAATTATAGCTTTTGCTTGTCTTGGGTCAACCTCTTCTTTTGGAATGTTTAGACGTTCTGCTATGTCCTCTACTGTCTCCGTTCCTGAAACAACAAAAATACATGTAATGTCTTTCTTGCCGGCTGAGTTTGCGAAAGAGGCAAGAAATGAAGTTCTCTCACACTGAATGGAGACCTGGGTACGAGTGGGTGTCAGTTTACATGCTTGTCACATGGTTCAGTTTTTGTTTCTTGCCTTGAAAGTGCAACAGTTTTTCCCACCCCCCACCCCTTATAATAGTAAAAAGTGATTGAGAGAGCAATGAGAGAACAACGAACAGTCATGATTGTCATTTTTTTATTACGTATCTATGTTTTGTTTCTTGTGTAATAAAGTGCTGTTGCATTTTTCGTGTGGCAGGCAAATGGCATTCAGTGTGTGAGAATTATTTTTTCATTTCAAAAAGCCTGACACACTTTTGTTGATTGATGCCTTGTGAATAACACTGTGCAGTCATTTTGCTCGTACTACGACATCTGTTACCCGAATTCAAGAGAAGAAACCTTGGTTGTTTCATGTCTACACAGCTCCTGACACTTACTAAAAGGAAACATCAGTTAAACTATATTTTTATCGTACACTCTATTTACTAAGCTTTCTTCTGATATATAGTTTGTTAGGGGAGCAGGGATGGTGCAGTGGTGAGCAGGCTCGCCTCCCACCAATATGTCCCGGGTTCGATTCCCCAACCCGGGGTCATATGTGGGCTGAGTTTTTTGTTGGTTCTCATCCTTGCTCCGAGAGGTTTTCCTCCGGGTACTCTGGTTTTCCCCTCTCCTCAAAAACCAACATTTCCAAATTCCAATTCAATGTGGATTATACAGCCCCTGTTGATACCAGTCCTGCGAGTGACGGGGTCACCCTGTCTAAATATCAATTATTAAACTAGTGTGCATACAAATTTTTTCCCAAAGGACAACCGCGAAGGTGGGAAGAAACCTTAAAGCCACAAGCTTGTTGGGCTGTGTATTCCAGATCGAATTGGAATTTAGAAGTGTCAACTGTTTTTTATGGAGGGAGGAAAAGCAGAGAACCCAAAAAAAACCCTCGGAGCAAGGACGAGAACCAACAAAAAACTCAACCCACGTATGATGCCAGGTCCGAGAATCGAACCCAGGCGACATTGGTGGGAGGCAAGTGCTCTCACCACATCGCCATCACTGCTCCCATCCTTGCCTAAGCATTCTAAGATACTGGAAGATGTTTTAGGACAAACCTAACTATGAAGTTAAGTGAATTCACCTTCAGAAATAATTCCCACTCCTTTAGCAATGGCCTTAGCTGTGATTGGATGATCACCAGTCACCATGATGACTTTGATTCCTGCACTGCGGCATTTGCTGACAGCATCAGGAACAGCAGCACGTGGAGGGTCAATCATGGACATCAGACCAACAAAGCACAAGTTCTCAAGAGGGAAATTGGGCGGCTTGATGAAAAGGAAATAGAAAGTATGGAATACATGTAAGATAGAGAGCACTGCAGTCTTTGAGATTTTTTTTACCAACTCAGTGAAATGTAAGAAGGTTACATGTCAACCCTCCAAGTTGGGACCATTTTATTCGTCATGGTGACAAAAATTTTGGAGCTGGCGACTCAATTGCAACAAAAATCGCCAGCTGGCAACTAAAATTGAGAAGAAGGATTGAGCGCTTGAGCTAACTTTAGCGACCAAAATTTTGCACTGGGGACCAAACTTAAACAGTCAGTGGCCAAATGGCCACTAAGGGAAAAAATAAACTTGGAGGGTTGTTACATGTACATTGTTGTGGTATGTCATATATATGAAAGTTATGCGAATCTACAAAAAACTCAACACCTATCAATTTGCTTAAGATACTTAGAAACAATCTTTTTAAATGACATAAATATTTATTGAAAGCACTTCTCATAATAAACTATTAAATATTACAACATACACACTTTTTTATGATCTAAATGTTTCATTCTCCTTTCATAATTATTGACCCAAAAATCTAGCTGAAAATTAAATGGGGCTAAATGTAATTTAGGCAAGGTTAAACTCGAGACAATGCTGGCCAGCGGTTTCCCACTATTGTTAGGGGCGCCCCGATAGTATTTGCAGGGCCGTTTAGTGATTTACAGCTCTTGGGCAAAGGTCAAGCAATTGCTCGCGTGGTTTTACGTGCTGGATTGCTCTTGCTCGTTTTGTTCGCCTTGCATTTTGGTTGTGCTTCGTGCCTTGGACCTGTCCAAGTTCTTGCAGTCTTCATTATGGCCCAGCGGGCCACAAACAACAGCTCCCAGTCGCTCTTCGACGCTGCTTCCTCATCGTCGCTACCAACTAGCTCGACCGGGGAAGCTTCACTTGTTCAACCTACGACCTCGGCCAGTGGAGTCGGAGGCGGTACGCCGATCAACAGCATATCGCCGGAAATGATCGCCTTGATATCACAAACAGTGCAAGCGGCGATGGCTGCCGAACGAACAAATGCCGTTCAACCAGTGTTGCCTTCTTCCTCGGCTGTTGGAGCGGTTGGGGGCGTTCCCGTTTTGCCAAGCTCGTCGTCGCTCCCTCAACCGGCTGTCTCGTCCATGGCGAACCACGTTGTTACGATCCCGTCCACTACAGGTAGGCCAACTGCTTCTTTTGTAGTGCCCTCTTTTGTTTCAACCTTTGCTGCCCCTGCGATGTCATTTGGTTCAGCGCCATTAAGTTTGCCAGCGTCGTCGGCCGGGACGTTTAGCGTCCTCAACTCACACGCCCCACAATCCGCCATCCTGGCCGATCAACCGTTCGTCATCGGGACAGGCTTTTCTCCGGTCCCTTCGAAGCTGGTCTCCCAGATTGTAGCCGGGAAGTATATTGATCTGAACACCTTGATCCCCGAGAATTTGGAGACCAAAGATCCATCGCCACAGCTTTTGCTAGATGGTCATCTGTTGTACACACCTCAACCCAAGAAACCTCGACGCAAGATCGAGGATATCGCCACTTGGCTGGAGGCGTTTGCAGTTTTTGCCTTCATAGTGATATCCCACTTCCCTCACCGATCGAAGGACCTACTGCAATATCAGCTCCTCATTCTCCGCACTTATCGGGAGTTCAGCGGTCGAGTTTGGCTCCACTACGATAAGGCCTTTCGCGAACACGCCGCGGCCACGAGGCTTACTGACTGGTCCGAAATGAATTCACAGCTTTTTAATTTTCACGCAGCGGGCTCGGCCGCACGTCCACCTACGTCCACTAGTACCAACGATTGGGAACCCACTGGATCCAGTGGCAGTGTAGTGGAGTGCAGATCATGGAATAGGGGGCGCTGCACGGCTCCTCGGGCGGTGTGCAGGTACGCTCACCGTTGCTCGTCGTGCTCTGGCCCTCACCGTTCTATCGCTTGCACAAGCTCGTCAAAACGCAAGCGGAATGAGCGTCGTTCTTCTTCGCCGGGGGCTCCAAGGTCCTCTTCTAGCAACAAGCACCGTCGCACTTAACGCCAAATTTGCTACCCGTGTCCAGCAGTGTCTGTCTCTGTTCTGAATTGATCACTTGTACTTTGCAGCGGCCCTGCCGCAGTTATGCATTTACTCCTGTTTTTGCTGACACTTGTTGATTTATGCCCCTTTCATCCAGTATTTTATCATACTTGGCCAAATTTATGCTAGTCATCTTGTTTGACAACATTTCAATGAGTTTTTTTTTTTATGCGTGTGTGATTTTCTACTTAGGACCCCTGGCCGAGCTCCGCCTTGCAGTAGTTTTACATTTTACTGTCATGCTGATGTGTGTTATAGTTGTTGAGTGTGTGGTCCTAGCAGCAGTCGGGTTTGGCTGTTAGTTACCTTCTGCTTGCCATCCTAGCCTGTTTTTATTTATTTATTTATTTATTTATTTTTTCTTTCCTGTGCTTTCAACTAATTAGTACATTTGTAAGGTGTGCCTCCATTAAACATATTTGGTTTTTGGCTTTTGTTTTTCTTGGTTGCTTCTTGCGATGAGTGATGATTTTTCCGTTTTATTTTTATTTTCCTAGCTCTTTCCAGCCTTCATCCGGTTTCAGCAGTGAGCCCCCTCAACGCTGCAGAGTTCGCTAGAGCATTAGTGGGTCACCCAGACCAAGAGGCTGTCGCGTATGTCCTTAACGGTCTCCAGTTCGGTTTCCGTCTGGGTTTTAACCCACCTCGCAGACTTAAGTCAGCCAAAAAGAATAAGCTTTCGGCCTCGCCGCACCCTGGTGTCATTGACGACTATCTGGCTAACGAGGTGGCTCGCTGTCGGGTGGCTGGCCCATTTGAGGTTCCCCCTTTGCCAAATTTACACGTCAGCAGCTTTGGGGTGATCCCTAAAAGAGGCCAACCCGGGAAGTGGCGCCTTATTGTCGATCTCTCTTCCCCCAGTGGTTCGAGTGTTAATGACGGTATAAGTGCGGAAGAGTTTTCTATGCAGTACATTAAAGTTGACCAGATTATTGGCATGGTTGCTAAATATGGGCTAGGGGCCCTGATGGCAAAATTTGACGTAGAGGCCGCTTACCGCAACGTCGCAGTGCACCCTGACGATCGTTTCCTCTTAGGTATGCGGTGGCGGGGAATGTATTATGTTGACCTTGCACTCCCCTTCGGTCTTCGGTCCGCACCGTATATCTTCAATTCTGTCGCAACCATGGTGGAGTGGATTCTCTTGCACAAACATCACCTGACTGACCTTTTGCACTACTTGGATGACTTTATCACTGCGGGATCTCCCAGTTCTGATCAATGCGCCCGAAATTTGGCTACAGCACAAGCAGTCTGCCAGACGTTGGGGCTGCCTCTCCACCCCGCCAAGTGTGTAGGACCAGCCACACAGCTAGTGGTGCTTGGGATAGAGTTAGACTCCATAGAGATGTGCGCTCGCCTTCCGGAAGATAAGTTGGCGGCCCTAAGGCAACTAATTACCTCGTGGCGTTCTCGGCGGTGTACGTCACGCAGCCAGCTTGAGTCACTGATCGGCCATCTGCACCATGCGGCTAAAGTCGTTTGGCCTGGCCGGTCCTTCATTCGCCGCATGATTGATTTGCTCTGCTGTTTCCGCCGCCGGGATCACCCCATTCGTTTGAATTCCGAGTTCCATTTGGACCTACAGTGGTGGGATGAGTTTCTCTCATCATGGCACGGGGTGAGCTTTTGGCTCTTTCCAGGCATGTCAGCAGCGACTGACCTAGAGGTGACGTCCGACGCTGCTGGTTCCTTTGGCTTCGGAGCCTACTTCCAGCAGGAATGGTTTAGCGGTGCCTGGGCACCTTGCCAGTCTGGGCAATCAATCGCTTACAAGGAGTTATTTCCAATTGTTATTGCCGCTCATGTCTGGGGCCCATCGTGGACTCGGCAGCATGTTTTGTTTCGTTCCGACAATGAAGCAGTAGTCAACATCCTGGTCACCAGGACATCCAAGGTGGCCGGCCTAATGTTTCTTGTGCGCAAGCTCTTGTTAGCTGCCGCTCGTTTCAGTTTTACCTTTACAGCACAGCACGTTCCAGGCATTCACAATCAAATTGCTGACGCGTTGTCTCGCTTTCATTGGCAGGAGTTCAGGCGCTTGGCTCCGGAGGCTCAGTGTTCACCAGTGGCAATTCCCCTGGGCTTATGGGACGAATTGACCCAGCCGCTCTTGAGGCTGAATGCCAGCAGTTCCTGATGGAGGGCCTGGCATCTACCACTCGCAGCACTTACGCATCTGGTCAGAGACGGTTCTTGGTTTTTTGCAGGCAACTTGGGAAGCTAGGACCAGATGGATCGCCATGCCCGGTGGACGAGCAGACTTTGTGCCTGTTTGTGACTCACCTGGCTCAGTCTGTGCAGTATGCCACAATAAAGGTGTACCTTTCTGCTGTGCGTGCACTCCATATCGAGCAAGGATTCCCAGACCCACTCGTTGTTTGCTTACGTTTGCAGAGAGTTCTGCGAGGAATCAGGCGGACCCATGGGGATTCCAAGGCGGCTCGTCATCCGGTGACAGACCACACTCTGTTAGCGGCATTTAAGTTCTTGGACATGAATATCCCCGATCATTGCATGCTCTGGGCAGCCTGTACCTTGGCATACTTTGGCTTTCTGCGGTCCTCGGAATTTACAGTTACGAATCTGGCTACCTTTTCTCCAGAGGTGCATTTAAGTCTTGCGGATATTGCTATTGATTGCTACGAGGCCCCCACCTGTCTTCGTCTTCGTTTGAAGTCTTCCAAAACGGATCCTTTCAGAAAGGGTTGCTTTATCCATATCGGTAAGGGTTCTTACCCTTTGTGCGCAATTCAATCTCTCATGGCTTACCTCACCGTGCGGGGGAATAGGGATGGCCCCCTATTTTTGTTTCAAGACGGCAGGCCGTTATCTCGAGCTTTACTCACAGAATGGCTACGCAAGACGCTGTTATTGGCTGGCATTCCAGGAACTTTTTCAAGCCACAGTTTTCGTATAGGAGCAGCAACGGTGGCAGCCCGTAACGGTGTCCCCGACCACCTGATCCAGGCGCTCGGTCGTTGGACCAGCAATGCTTACCAACTGTACATTCGGACACCAACAGAATCTCTTGCACAACTTTCTAGTCAACTTGCTTAACGCTCTTTCCGGAGTTTTTCAGCATTGCGGTTACATGGGCATCGTGGATGTACCCTGGTACGCTTGGGGTGGCCGCCTCCCCATAAACACTGTCCTCGACAAGTACTCCCTGGCTTGGCGTGCTAAGGCTATCCTGTCCTGCGGCAGTGGCAGGCGCCTTTTCTCGCTTGAACCTGTCCGGCAGCTGTGACAGGTGCTTGCCTGCTTCATGTGTTAAGGTTACCTTGTCCCGCGGCAGTGACTGGTGCCTTCTCCTGCTGTCTGCTTAACCCTGTCCCGCGGCAGTGGCAGGCACTTCTCAGCCTCGCGCGTTCTGGCGGGCTTCGTGGACCCAGGCTGCTTCCTGGACTCAGCCACCTCCATGGACCACGCAGACTACGGGGATCCTGTCTCGCGGCAATGACAGGTCCTTTGTCGTTCTTCCAGCTCTGGACCAGGAGGGCTCATTCCAACCATTCTACCCATGGATCCAGGTGACGTCTCTGTTCCAGCCTTTCCTTTTTCAGACGGTAGGGCATGCCTGTCACGTGCGGTGAGTACAGCCTTTGTACCTTATTTTGTCATAGCATTTCTGGCTAGGATGGGGTTGGTGCTTGGGGTTTTTTGGGGGAACTCGGTCCCTTGACAGCCCTGTTCGCAGGCCCTTCGTTCTCCAAGCACCACTTGGAGTGTTTTCATTGGTGGTGGCCGCTCACAGGGTTGTCATGGTTACCTCACGCCCCCTTTTTGCTGGCGGCCCCCCACTGAGCCTTTATGGCACCACCCTCCACACTCATCTATTGGTGATGAGTTTAAATGGGGCTAAATGTAATTTAGGCAAGGTTAAACTCGAGACAATGCTGGCCAGCGGTTTCCCACTATTGTTAGGGGCGCACCGATAGTATTTGCAGGGCCGTTTAGTGATTTACAGCTCTTGGGCAAAGGTCAAGCAATTGCTCGCGTGGTTTTACGTGCTGGATTGCTCTTGCTCCCAGCCCCTCCCTCCCTTTGGTAAGTATTGGTAAGTATGGGTAAGGCCCAACTTGCCCGCTCTCCACTGATTTCTATCAGTGTGACGGTGCCTTGGTGGTGGTGGCCGCTCACAGGGTTGTCATGGTTACCTCACGCCCCCTTTTTGCTGGCGGCCCCCCACTGAGCCTTTATGGCACCACCCTCCACACTCATCTATTGGTGATGAGTTTAACCCAACCTAACTTTGTATTATTAAGTCAGAATTACATAAATTTCAGGCAACATGTCATCCCGTAAATTCCAGATGACAAGCCTGCCTGTGTAGATCATTCTTTGCTTTCTTTTAAAATTGGTAATAAATGGCATCACAGTACAGCTGTAACCTGTTCACTCATAAGCAACACAATATCCATGGTCAGAAGCACTATTTCTAAGTTGATGCAAAGACTCACCTCATCTGTGACAAACTCAAAGCCTGGTGGAAACTCCTCCAAAGGCAGAAGCAAATGGCAGAAACCAAGAACTCGTTCACCCATGCCTCCCAGCTCAAGGTATGCAACATTGAAAGCTTCCTTCATCTTCTCGTCAAGATCAACTTCTTCACCATTTATCAAAATGGTAGTGCAGCGATCAAGGATTCTTTCAGGAGCACCCTTCATGACAAGAATGTAGCGCTTGTCATCAGGATCAGGATTTTCATGGATCGAGACTTGGTACTTGTTGGTGGAGTTGAATGGAATTTCGGCAATTTTCTTGTGCTTTTCTCTCATGTCTTTGACGCTTCCCTCTGACAGTTCAATGTACTTCATCAAGGCTGATTCTGATGCATCTCCAGAACAGTCCCTGTCAGTCAAATACAAGATTATCACTAATATAAACTCGAGTTGTGAATGGCCCCTTCCAAGAGAGTACATGAAGAATTTCACAATAAAAACACTTTTATTATTTTCACAATCATTACATAATTCAGTTTCAACAGGGAACTTCGCTTCCTTTCTTGGACCAAAAATTCAAGAACCTTTAGGGGCTAAAATCCAATTTTTAAAGAACACGCTACTGTGTTATATTATGAACTTTAAAAAAAGATTCAGATTACTAAGCAAATACCTATGTGAAGTTGTAACAGGGAAAAGCTGCATGCCTGTGAATTAGCCTAAGATTCGTGGGGTTTCCAACAAGACATTTGCGCTTTAGAAAAGGTCTATATATAAGCACTGTGTTTTAGTAATGTATACCTCTTTAAAATTGGGATATTATCCTGATCTGCTTTGAACACTGCTCTGTTACAAAGTGCGGCAATACGAGCAAGAGCCGTCCAGGTAAGTGACGTCTGCACCAAAAAAACATATTCATGTCATACATCACTTATCACTACAGCTGGCCTGGTGTTATCAAGACAAAATAGAACTTTCACTGTATTCAACTAAAAGCTTGAAGCAAAACAAAGCAAGCCAGCATGTGGTTATGAATGAGAAAGCTTCCAAGGCTTTCAAAGATGTTGAGCTGAAGCCCAAATCATTACGACCATTTAGCACATTCTCAACTGACCTTATTGTGAGAAACTCCAGACTGATCTTCAGTCGTATCAGCTTCAATTGTTACACTGTCGAACCACATATGAGCTGAAAAAAATAGTATAAAACAAGTAAAAAGAGGGTAGCCTCAGGACTAATTTCAATATGATTTTACAGTGAATACCAAAAAACCGTGAACACCTAAAATTATTTCTGGAATGTTTATTGTTTCACGACCAATCAGAAGCAAGATGAAACCACAACATGCAACTGCAGCAAAGCGCAAGAGTAATTGTTACTACTAACAGTAAGTTCTATTTGAGATCTTATGCATTAGCAGAGAAAAAAGTATGAACGATATTCAACTGAAAAGAGATGTTGTATCGAACAAACAGAATCAGACACAACCAGGCAGCTAAGAGCTACTTGAATCATAACCTTTTTAATAAAATATCGGTCATGATTATTCTTTGCTTATGCGCAAGCTCAGAAATAGAAACACTAATGACAATTTCTTTTTAACGGTAATATTGTGGAAGACTAATCCAAACCTTTGCAGTTACGCCTTGTGGTTTCATCTCACATCTGATTAGACAAGAAACAACATTCCAGAAATAATTTTTGGTGTTCACAGTTTTTCGGGTGTCTGTAAAGGATTCATTGCTACACTAAAAACAAAAACTGTCTATACATCTATGGAAACCCAATTATAATGGTCTAGTTTTGTTGCTAAATATAATAGTACTTCATTGAAACTATTAACTTTTGTATGCTACTACAGATGTTATAGATGAAAAGTTTTCAAGCTATGCAATGAGAAAATTGCCAAAAATAACTCCTCATTATGATTTTGTCTTATGCATCTGACGGCATGATGAGAACTGCATGATGGCGATGGCGATGGCGATGGCGATGGCGATGGCGATGGCGATGGCGATGGCGATGGCGATGGCGATGGCAATGGCAATGGTAATGGCGATGGCAACAGCGATGGCGATGATAATGATGATGATTATCGTTTGATCTCCCTGCTGAAATTTTCAGTTCAGTTCTTTTAATACATCTGCAGGATGAGCATTTTGTGTACGATAACAGGCACAGGACAATGATTTTGGCATAATTTAACCAAAAAATAGCAAAATCACTGTCACAGTGCACCCCTTTACAAGCAAGTAGCTGGCTTTGATTTGGCTTATAATTTGGTTTTATCAACTGGGTTGATAATGTGAATTGGCCACCGTAAAGAGATTCAAGAGCTGACGTTTCGAGCGTTAGCCCTTCGTCGGAGCGAATCGGCTTAGTCTGATAGAAATTCGCAAGTTATAAACAACACTAGCAAATGTTGTCTTACCCACTGTCATTCTGTTTTGCGTCAGGGTTCCAGTCTTATCAGAACAGATTGTTGATGTACTGCCAAGGGTCTCTACAGCTTCAAGGTTCTTCACTAAACAGTTCTTGGAGGCCATTCTCTTGGCAGTCAGCGTCAAACATACCTTTAAACAGAAAGCCACAGAACACTTAAATAAAACAGTGTGTTTTATGTCCTTTTATTTTGCAACTGACAGGAGAGTGCAAACTGAAGAAAAATGCAGTCCCCCCCCCCCCGCCCCCCATCCACTCCCCGCAGTTTCGAAAATTTTCGACATTTTTTCCCCAAAGGAATTAGTTACAATAGGTAATAATTGCATTGCTATTTAATTCTATAAATTGGAGAATAATAAAGTTTAATGTAAGCATGATATTATTTCACAATTAGTGATGTGAATCCTTTGTAACTGCTTAACTTGCAAAACCATACAGCACCCTCAGTACTTTCACTAAGCACTGTCCACCAACGAAAAGTGTTAGCTACTTCACACTACTTTGCTCATGGAAATCGGCTAAATAAATTAAAGAAAGATTCTTTCAAACAGTTGATTACTCTAATCAAACCAGCTGTGTACTTTAAATTTTATTGAAACCCCTGTCAGCTCTGACTATACTTGGCAGGGCTGTCTGTTAAGAAAAACCCAGGCAAGTTCTTACAATACTTACAGTGACAGTTGCAAGAAGTCCTTCTGGTACGTTCGCCACGATGATACCGATTAAGAAAATAACAGCCTCGAGCCAGTAGTATTTCAAAATAAAAGCAATGATGAAAAACGACACACCCAGGAAAACAGCCACTCCAGTAATGATGTGAATGAAATGTTCAATTTCAATAGCGATTGGAGTCTTGTCACTTCCAAGACCACTAGCCAGGTTTGCAATACGTCCCATTACAGTGTCGTCTCCAGTCTGAACCGCAATACCCATACAGTTTCCTTCCAGTCCATTTGTTGAGAAGAAAGCAAGGTTTCTGGTCTCCAGAGGATTCACATTGGTACACTCAGGACCTCGGCTCTGTGGCTCAGATTCACCAGTGAGGGAAGAGTTGTCCACCTGTAAAAAATAAGGAATAATGTTTATTATTGGTAGAAAGTGGTAACTTCACTCATGAAGGTTGCCTGCCCACTGTTATCACCAAAGCTGTTAAGTGCATTTGAGAGGTGAACACCTATAGTTATAGGAAAAATGACAAAAATTCTGAGTTTGAAAGATCTCATTTGACAGATCTTCAACTAACTTCAGTTATAAAATGCATTTATTGGATTTGCTCATTCAGTCAAACACTGTAACTTTACCCAAAGTTTGTCCAGATTTCACCAAAAAAATATCAACAGCCACTGACACTAGTCTAAAAGGATTAATCACCTTAAACCCTCTGGCTTCTACTACTCTCAGATCAGCAGGTACTCTGTCACCACCCTTGACAAAAATAATATCACCAACAACAACTTGCTCTGCATTGATTGTGTATCTTTCGCCACCACGCAAGACGTGCGCCTCTTGTGGAACCAAATTCTTGAAGCTCTCCATAATTCTAGAACTCTTGGCCTCCTAAGAGATCAATATTAGTACAACACAGGGTTTTAGTCAGGATTTGTAAAACAGTATCTAATGTTCTATTGGGAATAGTTCACAGGGCTGCAAATAATTTTTTCCTGTGAAAAGACACATGTCTAACTAAATCATCAGGGATTAGCCGGCTACCGGCTAATTTCACTGGCTGAAAGAGAGCTTATCATCAGCTTAAATTTCACTAGAAAACAAAGACTCAAAGAAATTTTGCAGGAACAATGGTCAGAAAAGCCGGCTGAGCTTGTTTGTGAGCCGGCTTTGCAATTTCTTAGCTAAACAGCAGTGATGTCGGACATCTTATTACACAACTCCTTGATAAAGTGTTGTCAACACAAAACATTGACATTTGCCTCAATTTTTCGAAGGCATGAAAAATTGTCCAGACAATCTGTCTGACTACAGTTGGGATTTTATTTCATAAATTTTGGTCGGCCAATGTCCGATGTCCAAAGTTCTGTTATTTGCAGCCCTTGGTCACCACCCTTTTACCGTCCAATCTGGAGTCCAGCACACTAACCATTAGGCAGCCGCAGCTCCCATGCAAAGTCACTGCATATCAGGTACTTCCATGTTACTAAAAGAATCATTTACAACATACCTGATAATAGGAGAAAACTCCAGTTACAATAACGACAGCAGACAACACAATCCCAAGATACAACTGAAACAGACAGTAAAGTAAAGTAATATAAAGTTTAAAAACTGTAGATGCACAGTGTATAAAAAAACCTGCAGAGAACAAACCCATAATAATCACCACATTAGACAAATGTTGTAACTTGTGGACAGCATGTAATTTAGAATGTTTGTTGACAATATTGAATTTTCCCCTACACAAAATATATGCCAACAGGAAGAGCCCAGTGAAAGCAAGATCAATGTCCGTGAACTGAACTTCAAACGTTCATGAAGGATCGTGGGGAGAAATTCAATGTAGATCACTTACATTGTCTTTTGATGGTTCTTCTTCTGTAGCTATAAGAATGCCATAGGCAAGAAAACACAGAACAGCTCCAATCCACAGCAGCATAGCAAAGCCGCCAAACAACTGTCGACAAAACTTCACCCACTCTGGGGTGGTAGGCGGAGGAGTCAAGGCATTTGGACCATCCCGCTTGAGAATTTCCTCAGCTTTTTCTTTTGATAGTCCCTGAAGACGTACAAGCCATATATAGTCAAACACCTGAACCTAACAGAATTTGGCTTGTTCATTTCATTACAGGATGGCTACAGTGCGACCTCTATTAAGCAGCCACCTATTAGGCGGCCACCCTCCATTAAATGCCCACTTTCTAAAGTCCCGAATTATTTGTCCAATTTATATTTTACCTCTATTAAGCGGCCAACCTCTATCAAGCGCCACTTTTCAAAGTCCCGATGGTGGCCGCTTAATAGAGGTTGCACTGTATTTGCCAGCAGACAGTAAAATGATCAGAAAAATCAAATGTAAACGATCCAAACAACGTTAACATAAAAGTAACAAAATTCAGTCTACACCATATGTTTTGGTTTATTGTCAATTTATTGCATTTATTTCTTTGAATCCCAGATTCTTGTAATTATAACAATATTCACTTGCAAGTTCAACAGCAATAAAGGGTCCCAATAAAGATGAAAAGCATTTTGTTCCTGATGAGCCAAGTTCAAACTTTTTTTTACAGTTATAGAGATCAAATTTCTTCTATGTACAATATGTGAATGAAAGGTGAACTTTTTTTAAATGTTTCACAAGTTTCTTCAGGTACTGCATACTGCAGCTTGGATATATGCTATTTCAAACTTACAGTACGTAACCTGATATTTAGGTAGTAGAATACAAATGGTGTGCATTTAAAAATTGTTTTTTGTTTACAGTTTTCCCATCACTCTTACAAGGGTATAAACACAGTCAAGGGGTCACAGAATTAGAAACAGAAAATTTATTGAAGCAGATTGCTAAGATATTCATTGTGCAGTTTCAAGATGAACAACCTTAGATCCCTATGTTGTTCACAGAACAAATTATATTTATTTAACAGATACAAGTAATTTTAAGTGATGGTTTTGATCAACTACTGCATTGTATCTATTACTGATATCACCTGCATGGGCTTCAAAAAGAACACCTAACACATACAAACAAGCCAAGACTCGAATAAAACATGAATGGATTTGTTTCATTGCAAACATTATTATAATTAAGTTCTTGATTTAGCGAACTAATATAGTGCTGTTTGTACACAAATTGTTGACAAAGACAATTCAATGATCACGATGCATTTTACATCAGTCATCTGATTTCAATTTTAGCATCTTCAGAATTATTCTCCCCTGAGAAGACTTAACCTCCAAAATGGATGGACTATGACTATTTAGATTATAACGTGCAAATTCAAGTTGAAAGGACCATGTCATCTTCAGATCTTGTTTTTACCCGCAAAAGTCACAGCTGAGACATGGAAAATCAGATTTTCTAAATATAGAATTAAACAAAACAGGCACATACTGTATACCTCTGGATTTGTTAACTGAATAAAATAGCTTACCAAACAAAATCAACATTTCAATGCTAGAGGAGCGAAAAATCTACAGATGTACAGATATATACCCTTTTAAATTGCTTCAACAATTGCATCCAGGACAACAGACTATACTCATGAAATGTATTAAAATTAAAGAGGTCATTTTATGAACTTGTTTGATGAAGCAGTTAATGGTACGAAATATGTCAAAATATTTTCTGGGAAGCATCGATCTTTCTACAAGCTTTTCCTAACACGGATCGAAAATCACATCCAAAGATTGGAAACCATGAATAATATACGAGTTTAATAAAATCCCACGTTTGCTAAACGTTTCGTAAAACATGTACCGACCGGGTCACACCACTCGATCGACTCGCTCGTGCGAATCGGAAGGAAATACAGAAATCAACACAGATTACAATTTCCGTCCGGGCCACATGTACAGGCCGCGGCAAATTGAGAACAGTTTTCGACAATATTTATACAATTTAGGATTATTTCTACATTTCGGCCCTTAGAAATAAAATGTTTAATTTTTGAACATCGCTAGCTGATAAGGGAGCTCTGAAATACAGAAAGCAATTAAAAATAACAATGAAAGAACTTGAAATTTGCAAGTTTACTGAGCTGATTGAGCAAAACAAAAATATTATATATTAAGCTTACAGAGAGCCATTTCAGGCCATAATTATATCGGCCAAAATCGAACCAAAACTATGGAATTTGTTGTAACCGATCGAAACGAAATAAATTACCGTTTAATATAAAACAACAATCGAGTGACATAGGCAAGCGAAATTCACGAAGGTATAATAAGCGGGGATGTTTAACCGCAGTTTTGTGTACATTTTTAATGCCTCGAAACACGACAAAATTTGCATAGAGCGTAGTAAAGCCATCGATCGGTGGTTATTCACAGTAAAATTACATAAGCGATTCGACTCAACACGATTTCAATTCAAGAATACACAAATCGTTAATGGTTTGTCAACCTAACCAATACAATAAAAAAATCTTTAAGGGAAAACAGACAGCGATACAAATAAAATCTGTGCCTACCGTTTCAACGTTCGTTTCTAGACGACTGCAAACTTCGTCTTGGGAGATCGTATGCCAATCCTGTATACAAAATAAAAACACGAGGGTTTCAGTTACCAATACACTTAGACAAGGTCTCAGCAACGAAGTGCTTTCTTACAATTTCTAATTCCTTCTTCAGGTCTTCGAGGTTTTCTTTCTTTTCCTTTTTCTTAGCTTTCCACTTAGAAAGCTTCTTTGCCGGCTTTCCACCATCTTTGCCTTTGGGGGTCGCACCGTCATCTACGAGGGGTGTAGTAGCGACACGGTAGCTCTGACTTCTTCCAAACTAAGAAGGAAAACAATTCTTAACATTAGTCTCTGTAAGGAAGACAAAAAAGTATTTGAAGAAAACAAACGAGTTCCAAAACACCTCCTCCAAATCAGTAATGTCCGCCATATTGGAACACAACCGTGTGGAAACCCACGTGCAGCGATAATGACTGCCAATCATAAACCACGTGAGCAGTTATTGGAACGGGACAAGCACAACATGCCGGCGACGTGACCCGCACAAACTCATACATGACATATATTTTCCGATATAATTCAGGCAACGAATAAATTGGCAGCGATTGCTCGATAGCCGGCAATACTAACCGAGCAACAGTCAAAATGCAGAACACAGACTCTGAATATAAACTTGTAAAACTTTATATCAGAGTTCAAAAATGTCCCAAAGAAGAATAAGGCAGGATACGGGAATTAATTAATTTATTTACTTTTCTTTTCCTTTCAAACTAAACAAGAAAGGACTTGACTAAACCTGTCTGTTGACTGTGTTCATTACTGAAATAGCCTCATAATATGATCAAGCACAAGTCGCTTAAGAAAATAAAGAAAAATAAAACTAATGCTGAAAACTAATAGAGTCAAATGCCTATCTGGTAAACAATTTGTTAATATGTTTTAATTATTAATGAACATTAAATATATTTTTTATCATCTTCGAAACCGCTCAAAAATTTATCTTCTTTCCACTTCGGCTCCCTCCTGTCTACGATAAAGTACTTGTGTTAAAGGATACTTAAAAATATTTACGTAAGATCAGGTGATGTGATACTGACTTTGAAATACATAAAAGCCACAATCAAGCCAGCGAAAACATTGAAAATAATGTGTGCACACAGAACGTCTGAGACCAAATAGAAGAATTTGATTCCCCTTTTAAATATAAAACACTGATTTAAACTGTGCCCCGTTGAGGCCAGTTGAGACGACGCTGATTTAACACCGGCCATCAATACATTTTCAAATATTGCGAGAGTTTAAACAATAGATATTAAAATTGAATTCACATAGTGTTAAGAACTCGTAATTTTTGTCTCTAATATAAAATTTTGCCTTTTCAGTCCACGTGGTAACACCAATACAAAAAGTCATTTTGAGGCAAAGTGAGGCAATAAAACGAAACATTTTAAGAAATTTGGCCAGCAAGCATTTCACTTCATATAAGTGGTATTAAATCATGGCAAAGTCTCGTCTGACCTCGTCTTAGCCTTGTCTCCATGACGTTCACTCGACGTTTTTGATGCCTGTTACATTTCTTATGATAGGCCCTATGCCCCTGAATTTTACATGAAATATTTTCTGCTGTGTTAGGCCCTATGCACGACCCAGTCACATGGTACAAAATAACACCATGCTGGTGAGCAAGCTGCGCTCTGGGGCATGAAGTGGCTTTGTTTTGGATGTCCCAGCGCATAGCTTGCTCACCAGCAGGGTGCTATTTTGTACCATGTGACTGGGTCGTGCATAGGGCCTAACACATAGGGTCGTGCATAGGGTCGTGCAAAGGGCCTAACACAGCAGAAAATATTTTATGTAAAATTCAGAAATAAGCGAATATCAAACTAATATCTGTCCGAAAGATAAAAATCGAATGTATATAAGGTTTTAATTTTTAATTGTCAGAACACCACACTTGACATATTTCGATGAGGTCACTTCTAATTACTGACGTCATAAATCGCGTGATATTCATGTTGTCAACCACGTGATATTCATGTGCCCAACACACCGACACATGCAAATGTAATATCGACTGCAATATTAATCGAAAAAATTTCAAGCTCAGACTCATCCAATCCTGTATAAAAATGTAATTTGGTTTATCAAATTCAAGAGCTGACGTTTCGAGCGTCAGCCCTTCGTCGGAGCGAATGATTTGTTTAGCAATCTATGAACTCCCTGGAACAAAATAAAACCTTTTTAGGCTGAAGGTCTCTTAGCGTCGTCAAAAGTTTTGCACTAAGAGCGCTAGCCACAATGAAAAAAGATCCTTTGACAGCGAGTGAGTCAGCCGAATCCCCGATTGATTGCTTTTCCTGAAGTTACCGGTTTCGAACCGGTTTAACAAAGATACCTAGCTCTCTTTAACAGTTCTCAGCTAAGTTCATCTTGAAGCTCGTCAGATCAATCGCTTACTTTCGTGAGCAGATTGCTTTAACAAACTCCGGTTACGTAAGACACCGGCTTCGACAATACACCGACTCGCACATGTCGCCCGCCGGGATTAGATACTCATCCGTTATCATTAACGAAGACTAAGCCCAAATCTTGAAACATACTAGCACAGATATAGCATAAAAAAGAATCGTAGCTAAGCTTTCCTAACGAAATTTGCACGATTGACATAACATTGCAAAAAATAAAAAAAGGCTAACAGCTTCTTAGTTTAAAGAACCGAATGCGCTCATATCCAATAGCAACTACTTTACCAAGTTCTCTTTCTCCTCTGCATTCCCCTTTGCACCCTTACCACGCGCAGCCTTGCTCATGTTCTTTGCTTCCCAGCCGTGGAAAACAAGCCTGGACTGAAACGGTCGTCAGTTAAAACCACTGAGTGAGACGCCACAGATTCAGTCGACCGGCAGGAGTTCGTAGCACGCTTGAAGTGGCAAGTGGTAAAGCCCCTCGCTCGGTAGACGAGACTATACCATAAAGTCACTGGACCTTAGAGAATTACCGGTTCACCGAATACAGTATAACCAAATGAGCGACAAAGTCCAATGACAGAGCAGATAGTCGCGATATTGTTAGTTTGGTTTTCTCGACTTTTTATTTAAACCCAATATGCGTCAAACAACCAATATTATTCTTGTTATATACAAAACCTAGTATAACTACTAAAGAAAACACAAGGGGACTTAAAAGTTGTATTGGCCTTTCAAATTCTCTTCGTTTCAGTATGCTACGATTTGTTTTTTCGTTTTTGTTTTGTGAACCTGACGCCTCGACCTGACTTTCACGTGATGCGGAACCATTCCAAACGAAACAAAAAAGCATCCTTTCAAAAGTTTCCATGCACCGCTGATCTGCTCCTCCAGGCATTGCAAATTCTTAAACGCGAACAAAGACTTCTAAAGATGCCAATAATAATATTTTGGACAAAATGTCTCCACCACTTTCGACCCATAAGTTCAAAACACAATTTTAAAACTTCAGAACAACTTTCATGTTCGCAGATGAAATAGAGCTATTGATCAGTGAAAAGAACGATAGATTCTTGAGAAGTTTCAGCTTTAAGAAGTACTGGAATATTTATGAATATTTATGCTAATTTTGGTCTCATTGACCACGTGCGGTAGAGTGTTATGTCGTCCGAAGTCTGTTAGCTACAAATGACCTCAGTTGGGTCGACGGGAAATCGAGGTACGCGCGATGCAATTTCGCGCACTGACACTCTAAAAGAACATCTTATTTTGTGCCTCGATCGAACCAAGTTTATCTAACTAGACAGTTTAGCCAAGAATGTAGCAATTAGTATGCAAATTAACAATACAGCTAAGCTGGTTATTCTGAGATCCTCTTTTCATCATATCTGCATTCTGGCCGATGAGAAACTGGGGTCCCAGGCGCCAATAGCCTTAATTACACCAAAGAGAGCGAAATTATCATTGGTAGTTGCCTTGAAGCCGACGCAATACCAGCCATTAACAACTACATGCATAGCACTTGAAGTCGATAGTTTTCAATATTTTCCTAAGAGATCTGGAGCAATCGACGCATTTTTATTCACTCGAAATGCTTTTAAACGCACACTTTTCCAATATACGGCGATTTTTTGTGTGTTTATAAAGAGGCGAAAGATTTACTTAAACAGGAAATCTATATTCGGTGCAACCAAACTTAAAACTCAGTAAACCTTACATTAGCCTCTTAGGTGTAAATATAGGATTTATTAAGCTTTGTTCTTACCGATTCTGGCGTTCCGTCGACCTCGTACTGGTCCTGAACGTACAGTCCACCCAACAACTGCTTGTTTTCGGCCATCGATCACTGCTGGGTGGCAAAAAATCAAGCAAGAGAGGCGAGAATGTGATCACCTACTTCAAACGGGACGGTTGAACGGAATTATCTCAACATGGCGTAATTTATGCAAAAGCCCAAAATGAGCCTAATTTATGTTTTATTCATTGATAGAAAAACCAAATAAACAAAGCGTAATCAATGTTTGAATTCCGTTGTTTTCAGTGGATTGGTGGTGTGTTAGCTGTTCTGTATTCTGTAGCTGGCCTTGGGAGGTAGTGAGGGAAGACTGGAGTAGAGTGAGTAGATAGCTGGGGATTGGGGACTAAAAGAAAGTGCTTCTTCGAACGCAACGGCTTTTTTCGTCACCTATGTTTTTGCAATGACATAAAAAGTTGCAGTAATATCAAGCTCTGCGCTAAATTTCTAATTTCCAATTTTTATTTACGAAACTGTGACTTGCGTTTTAGAGTTACTTGCTCTAAATCTATATATTAGATGCTTGAGAACAGGCTACATACAAAAGCAATCAGTTATGTATTACAAAAGCAATTATTAAAGCTAAGTACCCTCGTAAAAATACTTTCCTCAAAATGATCCCGTCTCTGAAGATCGCGAATCATTGACCAAGGTTAATTATATAGATCACTTTGTCTTGCGACCTTTGGGTCTAAATGTACGTCACAGCCTAAAAGCATACACTTTAAATAGAAACCCCTCCGTATATAGCACTTAGCAGGGAAACTTGATTAAGATAATTAAAGCTAAACAAGAAAGAACTAAATTTCATTAAAGCTATCCGGTTGTTTAATTTCCTTATCTGACCTAGCGGTCTTTACATGTGCAGCGAAATCGTTACCTGAACAAAGTAAACGAAGCAAAGCAATTGCGTGTTCGTACCGGTGAATGCGGCACGTGCAGAGGAGCATTCAGTTTAAATATAACTGTTTAACTAAACTCTTCGTCATTTTGGATTTGAAAATATTGCCCGCGACGATGAATATCGGGAATTTGTTAATGATGGCGCTTATGTTGTGGCTTATAAAAAGCAAGACGTCACGTGACACAATTCTTTTTCTTGACTCAAGCTCTCTATAGATGTCGTCAACTGACTCGTCAGCTAATTGCTCAATTCATGAAGTATTGCACTTATGTCGTAATCCTAAGCGGACGGACAACATTATTTCACAGTAAAGTACTGTAATTTCAAGAAACTGAGGAGATCACAATTTCACAGTGAAACAAAGTTATAGGAATAGTGTAGGTTTCATGGTTTCACCCAAAATTGTATAAAAAGAGAAATCGGAACTAAGAAAAGCTTAAAAGCTTCTAAAACTACTAGGAAAGTAACTTAGAGACGCAATCACCGGAGTTCACGTAAAATATCAACCGCCTATTGAAAATATTGCAAACGTTCTGAAAACGAAATGGCGCTGCACGGAAGCATTTTTACTTCGAAAACAGGACAGTGACTGGAACATATTCAAATTTCAAATATTCAAATTTCAAAGAGATAAACCGTTCTTTTCGGGTAGAAATAAGCTAATAGCAATCGCAGTCCAAAGCCCCTAATTATTTTTTTCCCGAGAGCCTGTATTATATTAATTATTTAATTTTGAACCTTGATCTGGCGCCATCTTTGAATTAACGAGTAGAGGGTATAAGAACTTGTCAGCAAGATTATCTCACTGCAACCAAGAGGTGTTTGGACGACTCTACTTATTTCCCAATTTCAATCACACAAGCAGTTTAAGCTGCACTGCCTAATATATTAATGTATCGTAAAAAACGTTGTACGTGGTTATCCATCGTGCCGAACGCTAATCAATAAAATATTATTCGTTTGTCTCAATATAGTAGCTTCCGATGTGGATCGCGACGTTTCGACTAAATACTGCAGCTTGTCTTCTTTTACTAGGTGATAAGGTCGACTGGGTACGCGCAGCATCTATTAAACCATGATGCTCGGTTGTGATCAACCAATCACAGCTAAGCATCGTGCTCAAAGCTGCGCTTACCCCAACCTCGTTGCCAGGGGGCGGGAAGATGAGAGACCCTGGGAACGAGGTTGCGCTTACCCAGTCGCATGAAGAAGACTAGCTGCATTATGCAGCCGAAACGTCGCAGTCCACAAATAAAGGAAGTGACTACATCGTGAGGCAAACGAATAATATTTCATTATTAGTACTTTCACGATGCATGTTAATTTATCCACTACCGCGCCATGCCAGTCTCCTTGGTCAGCGGAAAGTCGTACAAAGACTGTCAAAAGCCAGTCACTAATAAAAGAGGTTTGTTCGGTACTATGTTATAAATTTTGCTTTTTTATTACACATGCGATGTATTGTGACATTCAAAATGATTTTCTTGAGCATTAAGCCTGAAGAGTAATAAATTTATGTTCAATCGGTCTGTGGTAAATCTCCATTACCGGAAAATAAGCGAAATTATCTTACCAGACAACCCACATAAAATATCACCGCCGGCTTTTTTGATATCTCATTTTCCAGACACAAATACTCGAGCGAAGAATTACAATGAAAGCGATTTTCTCCCGCTGGATCTTCAAGATGCAAATTAAACAAAACAACTAAAACATATTCAAGCTTTTCTTCGAATAGAAAGCTAGATAAGGGAATAAGGGAATAAGGGAATTCAATTATTTATAGAATTGGAGGACAAAGTTTTGCCCTCTGTAGCGGACATGTTGTGATTCGTACAACTATTTATGGCTTACTCAGCAAAATAAACATTGTCGAATTTGTCATTGAAAAGCAGAGTTAATTGGTCAAAATATGACTAATAAAGGTGTACCACATTGAGTTAACATTTTCTTCCGGTTTATTCTACAGCGGTTTGATAAATAAGCAATCCCAAATGAGCCCAAATCGGCATGAATACTTGAACTGACTCAAACTGTGGAAATGTATTAAGAATATTCAGGGACGGCGGAGCGTATTTGAAAGTGGGGGGGTTTGAAAATGAGCGCCAGTGGCGCAACTTTCTAGGGGGGTCGGGGAGCATCCTCCCCCAGAAAATTTTGAAATCTAGAGGCTCGGAAATGGTATTTTCAACGTTCTCTATGATATATTTCTTGAAAAAAGACAACCTGGATAAGTGTAAAATGACAGGTACTTTTTGTGCTACAGCAATATTTTAGAAGTTTTGAAAATACGAACCTTGCACTAAAACAAAAAATTGTCATTGTCGTAAAAAGTGTGTGGGGGGGGGGGGGGGGGGGGGCGGGGGGCTTCAGCCGCCCCAGTCCCCCGTCCGCCGTCCCTGATACTGAATGGAAATGGACTTCATTCAAAGATGAAATTCTGTCTGAACTAATGGAAACAGCTTGAGGCGACAAAAAATGGAAATGGAAATTACAGTAAGTTACCCAGAAAACAAGCCATGCACTTTGTTCTGTATTGAATTGTCTGTTTCTAAGGATATTATGCAACTAAAATTGTATGGTTAACCGATCAAATTTATGTCCTCAGATTTCCTTCCCTAAATCTGAATATAAATCTGTATATCTCTTCGGTGTAAATTTGAACCGCAAAATAAATAATCATGAAACCCATTTTCGAATCTTTTCTGTACAGCTACAAACAAACTTATAATCACTAAAAACCGGAGCGAGTATCTCTAAAACCAAACGAATACATTGCATGATGACAGCAAATTAAACTAGTTTCTTTGATCAGTTGCGATTATAATGAACAACATCATAGCTAACATGGGATTATAAAATACTAACTCCTTCTACCCAAGATTGCAAAATTCTTACCGATATGTTGTTCACTGCAGAATCTACTGCAACTCTTCTGCCAGTCGTCAAAGAACTTTCTTCATCGCAAAACCAACCTTAACAACACTGCAGTCGCTTCTGTCTCAATGAAAACGCCGTTTTTCAGTTCCCAAGCAAGTTTATTAAAAGCGGGGGACCCTTTCATTTATTTCAGCCAGTCAGAATCTGCATTTGCGTTTTCCCAGCTGGCGGTTTGCCACATGATGTACGCACCTGCTAGTCTTCCCCGCCCCCACTCCCTGCGTTACGTTTGAATATTGTAGTCCCCAGGCTTTTGCAATTTCGTCGAGGGGCCCAAGATTCCACTTTAGACGATTTTCGCGAAGTTTCGCAGACTTCGTGACTGAATGCATTTCTGGACATATTTCACATGGGATAGCTCAAAAATAAAAAATAAAACCGTCTGGACGAGTATATTTATTTCACCGAAAATTAAGACGACATTTTCACTCATGCAACTACTGTCTTTCACCAAACAACGACGCTATGCAGGAAAGGGCGATCAAAAATGAATTGAGACCCCGCTATAAAGAAAAAAGAATGAAAAACTTACGATCGCGACAGAATGAGTTTTAGTAACCAACAAGGCATTCGCTCTCTTTTCACGTTCGAGTGCCTTGCTTAAACACGAATGGAGATTGGCTTAGGCGTGCGCGCATAACCTCTTTTACGGAAGAGGCTATATAGTGGTTTGGTTCAGGCTACTCATGCATAGAGGGGGTAAGTTTCTAAAGAAACTGTGGTGCTGAATCGGTGGGAAGTATAACAATATAATTTGGTTTTATCAACTGGGTTGATAATATCAATTGGCCACCGTAAAGAGATTCAATTGCTGACGTTTCGAGCGTTAGCCCTCCGACGAAGGGCTAACGCTCGAAACGTCAGCAATTGAATCTCTTTACGGTGGCCAATTGACATTATCAACCCAGTTGATAAAACCAAATTATACTCATGCATAGCATTAGCAAATATTAGCGGTAGTGTAGCAGCTCTCGTAAGCTTGTAATTCTGCTTGTAACAGTTGCTATTGTTTTAGGGGCTAGGGGCATTGTTCCTGTTGTTTGTTCTATTGTTTTAGCTGCTACATCGCCCAATATTAGGAGCATACGTTCACAGCAAAAACCTTAGGACGATGCCTCTAGAATGGGTGATAAAAGGCGATTTATTGCAGGTTTGTTGCAAAGTTTTTCACAACCAGAATGACACTCTATTTA
The DNA here is from genome assembly GCA_947652115.1 of Blastomussa wellsi. Lineage (NCBI taxonomy): Eukaryota > Metazoa > Cnidaria > Anthozoa > Scleractinia > Plerogyridae > Blastomussa > Blastomussa wellsi. The sequence continues at coordinate 5,743,197 of OX393570.1, read as the reverse complement.
CTTTGTTTCTCCTGACAAGCGCCTTGAACCGAACACTTCTAAAAAGTCGACAGTATTCACTCATATTTTCCCCTCCCTCCCCACCCTAATTTGCCGCGTGATTGCTCTTCATTCAAAGCGTTTATTTTACAAACAAGCTGCATATTATACACATTTCCTTGTCCGTTTTCCATTTCACCATACCAAGTTTAAAGCAGTGAAAAATTCCTGTTTTTAACTTCACGTAAATTTGAGGTGCAAATTTGTGCAGAATAACACTCCATTTGAAATTATACTTGGGAACCAGATATCGGCAAAAAAGATATATCTTGATAAAACATTGGACCCTACAACGCATTTTGCCCTTTGCGTTTAACACATACTTAAGTGTAAAAGAAAAGAGAATCGGCAATTTTCCGCAAGATTCCTACCCCTTGCAAGAATTAAACATTCTGTCGAATTTCTCCTTTCTTAGGTAATATTTGATGCAGAAGTCAATTTCATTTAAAGATATTATCGACTTTCGTTAATCCTGAAAAAACAGTCACTTTGAACTTTGCAAAGGAACACTTTGATTCCGGTAAAAACATCCTGACTCAAATCGAAAATTTAAATAAAAATTAGACGTTAAAACTTCATTTATGTCATTAAAGTTCACTTATGTCATCCCAGTGTGCTTCATAGTTGAGGTTAATATTTCTTTTTGTGTCATTTAAGTTTAATATTTTTTAGTGAGAAATATGCCGCACTTGCTGCCGAATAACCATGCACTGATCACGATCAATGAACAGACTGTTGGTTTTCACTTCGATGTCATCTTCCAACCGTTCTTTGTTCCTTAGCAACGCCATTAAGGAAGCCTCGGCCTCGGCCAGACGCATGCGCAGGCGATCAATAGAGACGTTGATCTCTCCGACCTCTCCCACCAGACGATACTGCACAGGGTCGCGACACAGCTCAACGTTTGGTCTCAGGGAGCGTTTGTCTAGACGGGTGTGGGCAACTTTAAGAGGATTCTCTTTGTCCGCGATGGCTTGTCTGAGATCGCGCACGTTGTTCTCCATGGACGCTATCTCATCCATAACCTAAAGGAGACCATTTTGGCGTTAGTACCCAAAGCACTAATTAAAAGCAATGCTCTTTAAGAATTTTTCGCAAATGAATTTGCGCGAAGCCAGAGAAAACGCAGTAGTCACGCGAACTTACGAGCTCAATAAGCTTTTGCAAACGCGTCTAAAATAATTATTCAGCACACTTATTTCTTGTGATTAAAAAAACAAACGTTCTCCAATTGCTTAAAGGGAGCTACGGGAACTACAGATGCAAAAAGAGTAGAAAATAGAGGTTTGAAGAAAACCCGAACTGAAATTACTGAGTGAAAACGCCACTAAATTAAATTCGTACATGCTACATTTTCGTAACCTTATTTCTTCAGAATGTTTCAAGGGTGGTTCACCAAGAAAAAATTGACCAAAATTTCTGAAGTCTTACTTCCGTGGCAATATCCCACTTTTCTTTTCTTTGATGGCTTATTCCATCCGGGACTCGGATTTTTTCCGAGTTTCCTTTGATGCCATTTTTTTTGATGAATTTCTTTCATTACTCTCTTGGAGGTTGGTTGGTTGCATCTTTGACTGCATCATTTGACTGTGTAACTGCGCGATGTAGTTCCAGTCAAAACCCACATTTGATCCTTGCTGACCATGGAGTCTCCGACTAGACCCCGGAGGGTCGTGGGTTCAAATCCCATCTGGGACTCGGTATTTTTCCGAGTTTCCTTTGATGCCATTTCTTTTTTGATGTATTTCTTGACAATTCATGGTCATTTTCTTCCTTTTATAGTTATAAGTACTCTCGAATTTCCAGGAGAATTATTACGCTAATGAAAGAAGCGGGTGAAAACATGAAAATAAGCATAAAAAGCAATTTAAAACTTACGCTTGCCAATTCTTTCTCAAGCGATCTCTTAGCAGTCACCGTTTCTTCAATACGCTTGCTGAACTCATTATTCACGGTCTCGAAGATGTTCCTCAGATCAACATAGGTCTGCATCAAGATTCCGTTAATCTCTGATCGCAAAGCCACGGACGCCTTGCGTTCTCGCTCTGCTTTGGCAATGTTTTCTGAAGAGTAAGCTTCCCATTCATCTGGAGTGAACGAGCTGAAAATGCGAAGTGATGACAGATGAGCATGAACACGTTTAATTCTAACGCTCTGTTTCTTTTTAATCGACTGCTTCCAAGTAAAGGGGCAACAAGGATGACAGATACTGAAAAATTTAGCCTAAATTTTTTCAAGTTTTCAGTCAATTACAGTGCATCTCAATCTTCCCTATTTGAAGCTATCCTTGTTTGTCTTCAGTCTATAGTAACCTGTTTGATGTTTTCTTCTTTAGTGAACTACTACTAATAGACCCTTTGCATAAATGCTGCCCAAATTTGAATAACAATACTTGATACATCCTCTTCCTCGTGTGGACGTTTATGGGCAAAGGAATTTTACGTTAATTTAAGGCTAAGGATATGTATCAAGTATTGTTATTCAAATTTAGGCGCCATTTATGCAAAGGGTATTCCTTCGGTTTCATGGCTATTTCATACATCATCAAAGATGATTTATAGCTTCAGCCATGGCAACCAAGCCCCTTCAGAGCGATTTGTGGTAGAGGAGAGGCGAGCGTGACCTAGTCTGCCTAGTGGCGCTGGACTTCGTCCCGGGTTCACGTCCTCCCCCTGCCACTATCAAACCATTCTCGTCCCCATAGTCCTTTTCATTTCTCCTAGCCGGTGGGGCCTTGGCACGAGAAACGAAGGGAATTTCCCGTCCAAGATTCTTGGACTTCATGTATGTAGTATTGATGTTTCTACATGTTGTGTGCTGCAACATGGCGGCCGCGAACATGTTGACTTCCTTTTAACATTTCTTTGTTCTCAACCAGCCAATAGAAATTTCACTTTTTTAAAAATCCCATGTCCCAGAGCCCTTCGTTTCTTGTGCCAAGGTCCCGCCGGCTAATAGAAACGAAAAGGGCAATGGGGACGAGAATGCTATAAAACGGACTTGTCTTCGGCGGTCCCGAATTCAATTGCAACTATTCCACGCTTGTAAATTTAGCCAACTGGTCTGCCTCCTGCCAATTGGGATTTTTAACAACTTTCCGTCACTGATGGCCTGCTAGATAAATACTGATGAACGTTTCTGATTTTGGATATTCTTACAAGTCTTGAAGCCATACCTTGTCTAGGACGACTCAATATCCATACCCTGTTCAGGACAGGCCCGCTTAAAACCCCCACCCTTCCCGTATGATAGGCCAGATTTTCCTGAGTTTAAAAACAGTAGTATATGTATAATGATGTTGTTTCACTTCTCATCATACTTACTGTTGCTGGATTGTGACCGAGTGGGGCGCAAAATGAATGTCCTTGGAGAAGTTATTCATTGTGGAACATTTACCATCAATGCCAAGAGACCCATACTTGTCACCAAGATCTTTTTCCAGCAGAGTTTTAGCAGAGCGTAACAGCCTGAAAAAAAAGAAAAAGAAACATAATTTTTTGTTCGAACCAGGTAATCTGTATTACAATATTATTTCTAAACTACTGTATCTTATGAATCTAGCTGAGAATTTATTGTGAGGACTGAATGAGCCCGCGATAAGGTGCAGTTGCTTAGCAACATCATTTCATTCATTCGACCGCTTTAAAGAACAAGTATTACAAACTTTTCTTATGTTCTTCAATTCTACTATGTTAAAGAACTGCACGATCTCTGTGTGATCCATGCGCGATCTGTGTTTTAATAATTTTCGTGCAAATTTATGTGCTTCACCACAAAAGATGCCGATATCAAAAACTTCCAAATCGAGTCTCTAAACCGCAGTTTTATCCGCAAACCAAGATTTAGTTTCTAAAGTATGTGTAAAATCCGGACATGGTGTCAGTTAAAAATCCGGCGAAACTTGCAGCTGTATAGATATCTTCGTCAACAGAAACTGAAGTTCTTCCATTTTAATTTTGCGCAAAATCTAAGCAATCGTTTTCGTCACGATCACAAGACCGATTTAACTGAATTAAGACAATTAAACATATTTAAACTTACCACAATTGCTCATGGGCCTGATCCATTGTTTTCTTGAGCAAAGCTCGCACGTTTTCAATCATCTCAACCTCCTGGATGAAAAATAAACGAAAACAAAGCGGTGCAATCGAGAACTGCTCATTATCACCGACGATTTTTACAGAAATTTCGTCGCGTTCACAATGGAAGTGTCAAACAGGAAGGGATAGCAGCACATTTATAGCGAAGAACTTTTTAATTAGTTCCGGAATACACGCTAAAATTATCACGGCTCCTCTTGTTTCGTAAGTACATTTACAAACTGGAAGCGTACCGTACTCATACAAACATGCGAAGGTGAGTTGGTTGCCATAGCAACCAGTTCGTTTATCGGTGCAACGGGCCGAGGTCATAAACCATCTGTAGGAGATTGAATTACATGGTAAAGAAGGCGGGCGATATTTATGCTTTTTCATTCAGGAAACAAATTCTAAGCTTTCACAAACGAAATATTTTTTACATATCCACCTCAGGAACAACAGGCTGATATCATTTTAATCTAAGTTCATTGAACTGCAAACAATAGCCGGCGTTACTGACGCTCAATATGTTATTTTCTATTGACTACGTATATTCAAGCGAAATAGACACCTCTAACTGAAAGTTTGCCATTTTGAAGAGCGAACCACCGTTTTATTCGGTTTTTTGGTACGAGTTGCATTACAAGAATTTTAATGATTTCCCTGCGGGTTTTAATATTTAATAGTATGGCATGGGCAAAATATAAACACACAGTACCAAACCCTTTCATCGTCATCCGGTTAAAGAATAACCACAATGCATTCATTGAGCTTTGGCACCGAGAACTGGCTGATATTTTAAGGTGTTTTGGTGCTAGTTTAATTGAGTGAAAGCGTTAAATAAATTTCGACTGAAAATGGAAAAAATATCGCACAAGGGAAAACTCATCTATTTTCATAATGAAACCATCCCGAGTATTATAAATACTTCAAGTATTTAAAATGCCGATTGCCAAACAAAAGCCACCAGTCTTTCGGCCACCCCTCGAAAACCATTTGCAAAAATAATTAGCGAAACAAGAGGAGATAAGCGCCACACAGCATTTCACACAATGCTGGCATCAAGACTTTCAAGACTGCAACATAAAAGGCGGATATTACCTTGCTGATATGCGTCTCCACATTGTCGTGGACAAGATCGATCTTCACTCGCCTTTCTCTGTAATCCAGGCATTGCTTAGCGACGTTCAAAGGCCTTTCTGTCGCTGCCAAAGCTTTCTCTAACCGGCCAATGAAGGCTTGCAGTGCTTTGATCTCCGCCACAGTTTCTGCATGCTGCTTCTCAAGCTCTGTTTTCCAGTAGGTGATATCATGAATGCGGTGTTCAAGCTTCTTGTTCACGTCTGTCTGTGTTCGGTGCGTTAGCAGTGCCGTCTCTGTTCGAAGCCGTGAGCATTCATCTCGAAGTCTTTCCGCCGTCGCTCGTTCTTTCTCCCCGGAAGATACATTCAGAACGTTCGAGGTTCGCCATTGTTGCGGGGTATACTTGTGAATCGCTCGCTGGGTCACCGCAGTGTATGGCAAATGTTCCAATCCACTGGAAGACCCGTTCAGAATCTTGGAAGGGAATTCGAAAGACCGTGACAGTGGTCTTAAAGAATAATGCGGCGATGTATATGGTCTACCCGTTTGGAACGAAGCTGTGTATGTTGTTTCGTAAGGTCCGCCGGGCGGCCTTAGATACGGCGGAGCGTCGAAGGTCGATGAAGACAGATACTTAGCTGTTTCCACGAAAGATTGGGTCATCTCGCGTAGTATGACCACCGATGACTTCTTCTGTAAGAATTATAGAAAGAAAACTCGAAGGATTTTGCCAAGAAGTTCTTTTAGAACTCCCAGAAAGTTGCTATCGCGGAGTGTGAAAATATGTTTGTTTTGTGTAACCAAAGATCGCTTTATATCCGGTAGCGTCGTTGGTTGCTAAGAAACCGTGCGGCCACACCACTCGAGCGCCTATTGGTCCAAAAATAACAAGCTGTCGAAATTCGGCTCTCTGATTGGCTACAAGAAATCCACCGCCTCTGATACTTTCACTTCCGGTCGTCTGAAAATCCACGTGCTCGTCTGTTTTCTGTAGAAGGAAACATTTTTTCTTAGCAGAAATGAATTAGCATACATTCACATGGAAAAAGTTACAGTAAGAGAACAAAAATTAAAGAAATGAAAATTTTCTTTCGTTCTGTGGAAGAAAAACAATTCATTAATACTTTATAAACTTTAGCCTCCAATTAGAAGCCTTTCTTCGTGTTTATTGCAGCAGATCGATATTCTGTAAGCTAAGTAACTGCTAAGAATGTGTTATGGTCTGCGATAACTTAGCATTTAGCATTTAGCAACTTGAAAGCACTTCAAGAATTGCGTGAGAAAGAAAATATTATAGGACATTTCCCTGCAGCATTGTTTAAGTTTCCATCTTCTTCCCAGTTAATTTTGTTTGTGCTAATTTGAGTTCTTTAATTTATCTTTCGCCTGTTTTCAAGGCAGGTGGTAGCGAGTTTCTATAAATACTCCATTGTTAAAACTTTAAATCTTTCATTAGTATTGAGTAGCTGATATGCTATCGCGACTGGAGATTCAGAAAGCAAATGGATGTACGGCACATTGCCGATGATATTAGTTTTCAAGACAGCTGATACTAGATACAGTCCAGACACCTGTTTTATTTCCCAGGAAATAAAATACAAATATATGCAGTATGATGTTCAACAGACAACTTCACTAGCCGGAAAGAACGCAAAAGAAGAGTGAATTTTGTTTCTTGGCATAATCGTTTCAGAACACAATGCGACATCAGTTGAGAAACATTTTGTTTCGTGTGCACTTGTGCAAATATATCGCGTTGCAGTTTTAGTGCGTTAGCTATATAGCTTGACCATTATTTATCGTTGTAAATGTCCAAAACTATTTCCAAAACATATTTTAACGTTCACAACGAGTTATCATTCACAGAAGCACAAATAGATAAAAGACAAAAAGACTATACAAACAAAATTCGGATACATTTATGATTAAAACATATTAAACCAGTAGAGAAACTCGAGATAAGGTTACCGATATTTGGCAAATTTGGCAATTTTAACTCGCAACCTCATATCTGCTTGCCCTGCGTTACTAAGCGTGGCTCGTTATAAACAAACCCATCCTGGCAATAGCAACAGAACGCGGTCTATTTAATTTTCTATCGTCTAGTGTCATAAGTAAGTTGGCTGACAATACTGTGCCCGGATTTTTTAACACAGATCATGGAGCTCTTTGTTCTCGGACTAAATTCATTGCCAAGTAGACCAGATTGTCATTAGCGCGCACTAGTACAAAGTAATCTCTCAAATCCTTTGCTTTGTTTCTACGTAGTCTGGTTTCTACGCTAACGGTTAATTGCTTTGTTTTTATTTCTCTCTTGGTCTGCCCAACATCCAAATTGGTCGATAGCAACGTCAACATTCGTTATGCGTGCACAAAATTCTACGACAAACAGCAGGACTAGAAGGAAGAATCTTTATCCTTTCTGAAAACTAAGGACGTAATGATGACAACAATGGGGACTTGATGTGTTAATCTTTTTCTATGAGATGCAACAAACATTAAGTTCAAAAATATGTTTTGAACAGAACGTAAGTTGAGAATTAAGGCATTTCAACAATAGCAGCTTCTAACCAATAGCTAATACATCTCAAGACTTATCTCTGCTGGAACAGTTTTAAATGCCATAAGTTCATCGTTATACAACAAAAGAACCGTGCGGGTTGTCCACGGGTTGTCCAGAGCAACTGGAAGTCCGCTCTAATTTAAACTTGTATATATAGCTTCAAAGGATATTTAGAAAACTTTCTTAATTAACACAATTTTAGGAGGAAATATTGTTTTCAGGTTCGTAAATGGCATCGAGTTTTGCACCCACGATCTTTAATTTAAGCGCAGCGAACTGAAAGGTTCGTTTGTTTATAAATTCATTAAATAGTCAGCATAATTCATTTCGCACCAGTCTGTTGTATGTGTCAACATTTAACATAATAATCACGCTATCGCTTTAATTACCAAGCCGATGCGCGCAAAAATACAATATTATTACATTTGTACTTTTGTAATTTGCCGTACATAGTTCCTACATTCTCTCATAAACAGCAAGACTTTGCTGCATAAGAATTTAACTCAAGACAACATCGCCAACGAAACACTTTTTTGCCGTTGAAAACATGCGCGAAGAAATAAAGTAAACTTTAAGGCCTAATAAATATTTGATCAACTAATGAAGCAAACTTTAAAAGAACGCTTTGAACTGTCCAGTTATGGTGGAAGAACTCTGCTTTAGTTTCGCGAATCGCCAGGAATTCGTGCTTGCAGCTACACAGGAAAGGATTTATTTTAAATCTCTCAGTTTGTTGTGTTTCTTGAAAAGCCATTTATTAAGCCGGCTGTAATCCTCGCCGCTGAAATGTGGCAAACTTAGCGTTGCCTAGCAACGGTTTGGAGTATAACATTCGTTCACCACAAAATTCTGCGTACTGGATTTAATTTTATTCTCAGAATGGTTTCTTAATTGGTTTACATAATAAGCGGATGCTCGACTGATGAGCAGAAAAGTTGTCGTAAACTAAAAAGGCAGTCTCAGAAGCCTCGAAAGATGATGAAGTATGTTATGTGACGACATAAATTTACAAGCGCTATTTATGCTAATTAGCTATATCCCACACGAATGTGTCCAGCAAATCAAACAGGCTGATACCCAAAATGTTCCAATTATTTTTGTTCAATCGGAAGAAATACCCGAAAAATCCCGGGACTGAACGTACGTTATCAGATCATACATTTAAAACTCTCACTGCGCGCGTCGTTAGACCTGTTTTTGTCAGGCTTACCTGATGAGAAGAGTATATGATGCTATTTGATTTAAGACATTCAAATTAGATTAATTATTTGCAATTATAAACACAGATTCCAACAGTTATTAGGTAGGAAAATGGTGAGCTTACTCGTATCCAGCTTAATTATTGACGAATTTACATTGTGTATTTGGATTTACAAGGGAATGTTGTCCGAATTTAATGCCGCAGAATGGAAAGTTATCTCCAATAATGAGATTATTGTAATAAAGTAATTGGAAATAAAGCGATTTTCAATTGAGTGTCGTAAACCCAAAGTAACCACTCCGGCCAATCGCAAAGGAAATAGCTAATCCAACGAACCATTTAAAACTCGAAGCAAAACCATGTAGCCGGTGCGGCGAAGCGCGGGAAAACGTGCGAGTCGCTATTGGTTTTGGTTTTATTTCTGATTGGTTGAAAAAATAGCGCGATATTTTTAATCCAATCGCTTAGCGCGGTTATACAAAACCAAAGCAGACACGAATTTCTTTCGACACTCACTTGAAAATTACTTTCAGAAAAACGGTAATATCAGATGTCCATACCTTTTAGTTTCAAATGTTGCAAAACGCAGGACTACCTAGCCAAAACAGAGGTCATTAAACGTCATAAACATTATGACATCATCTTCGTTCTGGTAGGCGCGCGTTTGTAATCAAGTTAATTATATAATCATAACACCATTCTGATTAATAATGACGTCAATTATTCGGCATCTTGAAAAATTTAGCCTAAATTTTCAAACTCGTCATTTGCAATCTGTCTCAATATTCACCATCCTTAACCATAATTTTTCTTTTTTTGGTTTAGTATCACTTCTTTGGTGTTTTTTCTTCCTTAGCAACCTATTATTTTGAGGTTTCCTACATTTTATTGGTAGTTTGGCTCGTTACAAAAAATGACTCAAAATATCGCGACGTCGCTGCTTCAATCTTCATATTACTGTACGGACTTGTTTCAGGCGCTAAAATCATGTTATAGGCTTGTCCAGTCCCTCACCTCTCTCTTCCACTCTCTCTATATAGGGCACGCGGAAGAGAGATTTCAGGAACTGGGCTAGTAACTAAACGCAAGTCGATCAAAAACCTCACTTAAGATCCGGCTGTAATTCGCGTTTGCTTTGCTTTCGGTATTTAGGTGCTAATTGTACAAAGGAACTGATCGAAATTTTTAGTAACTTCCACATGTGGCGTAAAGTAAAGCAAATTATTGGAACAACTTCCAAATAGAGCAAATGTTTATTGAATAATATTAGAAAACAAGAAGTTAAAAATAGCAAGATAAATAGGTTATTCCAAGAATGACAAAAATAAACCTTTTTAAAATTAATCTACCCTCATAGAATTCTATATACCTAGTTGTAAAATTCATTAATAATTCATAAGGAGTAGATCCAATGCAAAGGTACTATTTAGGTCACATGAATGCTCTGTAAACCCCAATACAAATCAAGAGTAGAATTAACTTTTGATACAGATCTTTACTGATTAAAATGCAAAGCACAATGGAATCGAATAACAATACTTTGCATTCAATTTATTGTTTTCATTTCACAAGTACGATAAAATATGAGCGGGAGATCTGTATGGGCTTTACAATTGCTCGCCTATCGGCTCGCAATTGTAAATGCCCATACAGATCTCCCGCTCATATTTTATCTACTACTTATTTTCAGCCGGGACAACTTAATCTGCTATTGGACAGATATGCACTTGGCGTTCATCTACTAACACACTTGCAGCAATCGAGAGATATTTTCACCGACAAAACGTTAAAGGAAAATTTTATGTTTAAAAATGTCAAAAATAGTCATTTTAAGAGCTAATGTGTCCGCAGAGATGGAGACATCCATGAACATGTTTAAATAGATACTCAGTCCCAAGAGGTCAACGGCACTCGGTTTCGAGCGTTAAAAATACCCCACGGAATGGCTCAAAGAAATTCTCATTTTTGTCTGGCACGAGATTGGGAGAAGATAAACGTTCGGGCTCTGGCATGGGTTCCAAAAGATAATTTCTGCACTGCAGAACTACAAAGGCGTGTCCTGGCCTCCCAGAACAGTTTTGCCCCAAATCATGATGACAACCCAACGTAACTCAGTACCAAATAATATGAAATTCAGAAAATCTTAACCATTTAGTCAAATACTCTGTATAGGACACAGATCCTCACTCTTTATACGGCAACTACTTCTTTCGGTAATATTTCTGAGTTGTTAGTAACTACAGTAACCTATAGTTGACGAGATTCTATAGTTTCATCACCAGGTGTCGTTCAGAAACAATGTAATGATATTATAAAATAAACGATGCATTAACTTTTCATGATCTATTCTCATCAAAAACCTTGAAACCAAATATTAAAAGGGCTTTGTGCCCGTGATGAAAATATAAAATAGCATTCAGCAATAAACGATAACAATAAACTGAGAAGAAACAAGGATGGCTTCGAATGAGGAAGATCGAGAAGGATTGTAATTGACCAACTTGCGATGTGAAAATCACCATCATCATCACCGTTTCACGATGTGGCAACTATTGCAGAGCTCCTTTAATCATACGAAACATAAGCATGCAGCCCCAACGCTGTTGTCATTTTCGCTCGTAATACATGATTTATTCGATTTCTTTAAACAAAAGTCCTTATAAATAAGACAAACTATAGCCTGTACACATTATTGATTTATCCAGCTATAATATCATCTGTAGTCAGTGAACCTTGTTCGCTATACTTGACGCATTCTGATTTAGACGTTTACCCCAGCTCTTTGCCTTGTTCAAGTCCTCCTTTTGTTCTGCCATGAGCTTCTCCAAGAAGGAATATTCCACCTCTAAATTTTGATAACCCCAGCTCAAGTCCTCTATCCGCTGAAGAATATCATAATACCAGTGTTTCTTCAGGAAAAAGTCTTCTCGATGTGACTGTTGGGTTGCAAAGTCTAATGTAGGGTTAGCGATTTTCTCTTCCTTTAAGTCTTGTGTTGAATCTTTGCTTTTGATTACTGTAGAATCCTACGGTAAAAAAGGCCAGGACACATTTTCATAAAACGATTTGTCGTGTTCTTAAGTGCGCGTTCGTTTGGGATCAATCCGGAATAAGAAAAATTGGAATAATGCGAGTAAGCGTTTGTTTGGGAGCTATTCTCATTCCGGAATACCTGGATTTCCATTCTGGCTATTGGCCGGAATAGATTCCGGAATATATTCTTATTCCGGAATATCCCAAACGAACGCGCCCTTAAATGCAATGCTAAAATTCCTTAAGTTCATCTTGAAGCGTTTCTATGACCAAGGCATTTCAGGCTTTTACATGCGATAGCCTTAAACAGCAAACGAAAGACTTTCCTGCATGAATTGAGTCAAAGCAAAGCTGAAACCGAAACACCATCCTCGCGACGTTACATGTTTCTTTGAGGGAATTTAACATTTCATTCCTTATATTACTTATGCGTGGCTCAATTCTACATGTTACCATCCCCACCCCATCCCCCCGGGGCACAGCCCGGGCATTTGCCAGCTTATTAGCCATATATATTTTTGTTGTTTGTAATTTTTAGTTATTTGGAAATCATAGTCGATATACTACTTATTGTATAAGTCTCCAAATAATGTCTGTCTGTCTGTCTGTGTGTGTGTTCCCTGGCATTTTTTCTTATTTTGCGGTATATTCCCCACCTCAGGGCACACAGAAAAAGACAATTCCCAGCCCCCGGAACTGCTCGTCGACCGCAAGTACCTCATTTTGAGTACGAAATCGAGATAAAAATGCTGACTTCTGTAAAATTAATAGCAAAAGACGACGTTATTTCAAGACCTACATGTTTCTGAAAGCGATCACGAAGTCCCTCGCCTCTGGCGACGTAGCCACTTGTTACCGCGACGTTGTTACACGTCTACTCACTTTTCTAGACTATATAAATCATGAATAACTGAGACTACATTCACAGTAGTACAAGAAATCATGACGACTACATTTTATAAAGAAAACGGAAGGAAAAAAATATAAGCCGTACGTCTCACCACTTCTTCGAAAGAATAGGGAAGAAAGGAGCTTGCAATCAGCGAACAGAATAATAAAGGGACTCTCACGGTAGGACGAAAAGAGAAAATGATTTGATCTTTCGTCCTATTATACGATCTCTTCTATTATTTAAGTTTATATAAGTTTTAAATGGTGATCCATTGTCATGTTTGTTATTGTAGAGTAAACGGCTATTTCAGGTCACCGTAGATTTTACCTTGATTTGAAAGAAGTTGCGTGCATGACTAGACACGCGCATTCAGTTTATTATACCGCAAACTGAGTGTTCTTCACTATATAGCGGGGCTAACCAGTGTCACTGGAAGCCAGTCATGCATTGGCTAAGTAAGAACTAGTACGAAGCACTCCCAGTGTGTCAAAAGCTGAATAGTAAACTGTGCTTGCGTGGTTCGGGAATCACTCCCAGAAGGCTATTCTAATTTCTTGCCGCTATAACTTTTCAACTAGCTCGCATGAAACAGAACAAGGTACCGGAACCAATGCAATCCCTCCTATACAAACAATAAGACGATAACTGCTTCCAATTTATACGTGAAACCACAATGATAAAACAATCTAAGAAATGCGGTTGTCTTAAATCAACAAAGTGAGAAGTTAGGATAACAAATTAAATACGATATAATTACCATCAAAACTTTGAATGAACAGGAGCTTGATCGATGAGTGCCGGGAAAACTGGCAACTCTTTCATCGGCACCAAACAAGCGAAGTGTTTCTGATATTTTGTAAAACAGCGTTGTTTAGAAAGGCGCACAAACAGACTTAACTTCTTAACATTCTTAAGATTTCAGCGCAAAGCGTCCTTTTGTGGGAATTGTTTTTAGTAAAAGTGAGCCAGCCTTTTGTTTCATGAGCGTTCCTTTCTGTTGTTCCTATTTTTTTCACAGTTGGCTTTTTTGCAAGTGCTTTCGAATGCCCGGCCCCCGCGGTTTTCAAATTATCCGACCACCTTGAAGATAGGATTGTATGCTCTGATTTACATGGCCACTGCTTGCTTTGTAGTCTTAACAAGGCGGAAATTGCTTTGAGCTTCGATTTCTTCTTCATTTCCCTTGTGTAAAGTGATACTGGTTTATCTTCAAAGTTAGTTTGAATCTCAAACCCAATTCGTGCGAGCTTCGAAGTGTGATAATTGCATGCAATGTAGAATTTGCATTCAAATTTATAAACTTAACACTAAGTGAACTACAGGATGTAATAGCCCACGCTGACAGTTGGAATTAATTGTGGAACCCGAAATAACCCGTAATAAAAACAGTGGACAGGACTATGTACTTGGTGCTTCAAATGACACCGTGTCATTTGGCTCTTCAGTGATTCGAAACGTTTGCCAAAGATTATCATTTCTTTTATATGCTATTTCTGAGAATTTAGCAATACTATCTCCTTGTTCAGTCGATGATTAACCTAATTGGGTCGACATAAAATTTGTTTACACTTGCAAATTTTCTAGCCTGCGTCGCAGACGGACAAAATGTGACACGTCCGGCTGCAACGTAGGCTAAAATTTTCTTGATAAAAACTATCAGAACATTGATACTTACGTAAAACGGTTTTCGTCTGTCCGCATGACTCTCCACCTTCGACAACACACTCTCATGATCGAAACCGTTGATGGACTGCTGTCCAATTCGTGGGCTTACAGACTTCCCCAGTTCTGGTGTCGAGGTCCTTGGGGTACCCTCCACGGGATTTTTCGACGCCTGGCTCAAAACCGAAGAAGACAAGCTTTCCTTTGAAATGTTTTTCTCAGGGGTGGAGAGAGAATTATTCCTCACCTTCCTTTCTGGCGATAGGCTTGTTTCGGAGCTGGACAACTATCATCAACAAATTGAAAGCAGTGCTCTGTTAATTTTCTAACGATTCAAATGAATACGTTACAAAGGTTATATTTTGTTGTCTCAGGAAGCAAAAACACTTCCCGCTTAGCGTAGAACTATAATCGTTTCCTCTTAACTCAAACAGATTTTCTTTTAGCGGGCGCTCAATACCTGAACCCCAGTTTTTACGCGGGTTTTGATCTCTGCTGTTGCGTTTGCAAAACGCCCAAACGCTCAGATTTTTAAAATTCAAATTCAAATAAGGTCGTGGTTAATTATCGATTTCAGCAGCCACCCTAAGTTCACAATTTCAAATCTGGACGGTTGTGCATTTCTTTGAGCACTTTTTCATTAAAAAATTGCTGTCAGGCTACGAGAGCAAATTTCATTTGAAAACGAAATGCAATGTATTTATGTTTTCCAAGAAGTACAGGCGCATGTCTTCAGGATTCTTTTGAACGAAAAAGTTCCCGCCGAGCTTTACAACAAACTGTTTTTAAATCATAAATATTCAAAAAGGCCTCAAAGGCGGGTCAAATCAGAGTTTAAAAGATTTGGTCTTTTCAATGTGGCATCGGTTTGGTTTGACCAATGCCACAATTAAATTACAGAGCACATGAACCTAAATATATGTGATAAGTCTAACCCAAAGTTCCAACAACTCACAAAAATGACAAGCTGTAAACATAACAAATGCTATTTGGAAGCGAGGGCTATATTTCTAGTAAACAACCAAGTTATATTGTACATTTAGTCGCATTTTTCGGCTAGTTTTCTTCACAATGGCAAAAAAGCTATAAGCATACTTTCAGTTCTAATTGGCATATCGCCTTTCTTTCGACATGCAAATAAGTGTTCGGGAAAAAGTTCAAAATCATATGGTAGACCTTTTTCGAAATGACGAGCGCCTTAAATCAGTTTGTCTGTCGAGAACTCACCTTTTTGGGGCTAATTTCTCTCCTGTTTCCTGCAAGACAAATCTGCAAGGGAACCGTAGCAAAAATTTCACATCACAGTTAAAGTTTTAGGTGATAACTATAGCACTAAAAGACGACTATATAGCGAAATATCCTGAGAATTGTTTGTGCCTCTAAATCGTCGAATGGCTCCTATTGTAATGAAGCAACGTACCGTTACTTCCGAAACATACGTAGCGGGCACCTTAGACACAGATTTTGTTGCTGACACAACATATTTAAATCGAAGATTTGACGGCTTCGATTTAGCAAAATGGGCACGCTGCATATTCAATGGCATAGAAATTGCCTCACGTTTAGATTTTGTCAACGCACAAACCGTTTCCGCGTGTATGTCGCTTCTTGAATTAATTTCCACTATGAATTATTTATTAAACGCAGGAAAACCCGCACACTGAAGGTTCGCTGTTAAAACCTTCTGTGAATTGGTAATAATAATTTCAAGGATCTCCATTTTAATTTGGCGACGTTATCGTATACATATGTGATACCAACAACGCTGCAATTTGTTTTGAAATTGAAATCTAGTTTCTTTTTCCTGAAATGGGAGTTACTGTAGTCTTTCTGTTTGGTTACCTGTTTTCACAATAGCAATCTTGGTTTTTTTTAATTTGAACCAATAGGAGATTAAATCAAGGCGTATCACGGCAGTTGTAGAATTTACTGGTACCCTGCATGGATGAAAAAATACCGGTAATTTGCAAAAAATGGATGATAACAAGTCGAAGGATGGCAATTTAGAACAAGCCACAAGTAGAATCGTATAACGTGTTTATTTACAGGGAAGCATTAAAAGTGCATAGCATCTACATTTTCAGGCAAAAGCATGCCGTGGCTTATTTCAGGTACTTTCTAAGGTTGGTTGAAAGAGAGGGGTGGCTTATTAATTTAGCAAGTTGCTGTCCGATGTACACTTTCAGGATACTTAAGCAATAGACCACAAGTTACTATGGTTTATTTAAGCAATAGACCACAAGTTTCTATGGTTTATAAGCTGATAAACCACGCGGGATGTTGGCAGAACACGAGAAGAATTTGTAAATCACGAGCCGCAGGCGAGTGATTTACGAATTCTTCGAGTGTTCTTCCAACATCCCAAGTGGTTTATCAGCTTATAAACCATAGAAACTTGTGGTCTACTGCTTTTATATAATAATTCAGAAGACGCGCGATTCTTCCATGAGTTTACTGGCACAATAAACCATAGCTGATTGACCAATCAGAGCGCGCGCATTGATTTGGTTATTATATAAAGGCTGATAAACCACGCGGGATGTTGGTAGAACACGAGAAGAATTTGTAAATCACAAGCCGCAGGCGAGTGATTTACAAATTCTTTGACTGTTCTACCAACATCCCAACTGGATAATCAGCCTATAAACCATAGTAAGTCGCTCATCGAAAACGATGGCGAGTAGTCTAACTGCTATACTAGAAACATGAAAAGCTAAAATGTTTTCAACTTTTTAGCAACAAATAGAAAAAACTCTTGCGTTCAAAGAGTTTCTACAAACACCGAATAGAACGCAATGGAAGAAGCAATCAGATTCGCGAATCTCCAATAAAAAATGATTGAGTTCTCCAAAAACATGCCGAACAAACTTTGGAAGTGTCACCTTCATGCATGTTCATGCAATATCTTTTATTCGATTGACCGTACACAATAGGAATGGTAAGGTATCAAATAATTTGTCAATATATTTCATTTGAGTCATACACTTGGGAACCTAGGCTTCATTCACAGAATTTAAAGTGAGTGCTAGCTTGACTTCGAGAGGAGCCGGCACCGCAGGGTCACTTCAGTATGACGAAAATCAATGCACGGTTTGATAATCAATTGTTTGCATGGGTTAAGCTCGATGCATATAGACAACATATGACATATATATCAGCAAAACAAATCCAGTATTACCAACAGATTTTATGAACATGAGATCATATATTACAATATAGCGTAATACATTTGTTTTGTTGTGAAGAAAACACAGGTATCAACTCCTACCCATCGCCCAACTTACCATGTATGTCTTAACGATTGAGAAATGTCAAGATTTGGCCATAATGGTCTTTGTAGTGACCGAGAGATTATACCACCAGGTCGAATATTCTTAGGTCTTCTTAGAAATGAAAACTAGTTTCTTTAAAATGGAATTTTGAATTATTCGCGCCGCCGACGCTTTCAAGACAAAACTATACAAAGAAACAACGATTTCTTCGTTTTCTGTTTGTCCTGCGACTTGCCCTGTGAGAGTGTACCGTAACGTTACCGTATACAGGGAAACATTAGAGCAAATTTTCTTCAAAACTTTCCACCAAATTCAAAAGCATTTTTAAGAGGTTTTGTTTAAAGATTTACGTACAGTAGCTTATAAATCTTATTTCACTATACTGTACCTCATTTTCAAGTTGTCCATTGCTTGCTGTGGTGATATCAAGATCCGTGCTGACTTGAGCTGAATCATGAGAGGTGTTGCCATCCATCAAAATCAGTTTCTTGAACCATTTTAGATTAGAAGAAGCGACCTGACTTTCGTATTGAACAAATCTAAGTAACAAATATAAGCAATTAAACGGCTTTGAACGGTTGCGACAGAATTTAAACACATTTCTAAATAGCACAACTGTCGTTATTGACTTAACACACGGCCAATGGAGTTGTACATTATAACAACTGCTTTCGGCTTTACAAACGCAATGAATTGTCTCGGTCTCCCTTGAGAAAATAATCTGGTATTGTACTGCATTAATTGAATTTTTAATTGATGTATTTCTAAAGGGTGGAAACGGTGGCCCTTTCGTAAGTTAAACAAAAGAGAAAAAAAGAATGACGCAAATGTCTCACTCAATAGGCTGTTTAAACGATGTTTCACAACACAACACAATAGAAATCCGTTATGTTGGTCACGTTTTTACAATTGTTGGCCGATTTTGATGCCAAGTGCGGTCTGATGATTGCCTAACGGAAGTTCGTTTATTAAAGATACTGAAATGTTTTTTTCCTTCCAACACAGCATGAAAAATGGATTTACGGGAAAATGAAGTTGGTTATTCGGCTTTACGCTATTAAATAATTGTTGTAAAGGGTCATTAAACACATTTTATGCGGGTGTGCATGCAAAGTTTAGGCAAACTTGGCATTTAAGGAACCTTAAGCTGCCAACCGAAGTTAAAGGAGCAGTGTCACGGCATTTGAAGTCATTTTCCCATTTACTTTCAATTTGAAGGAAATCTAAAGGTAAAAGTTTTCTAATGCCGAAAAACACCAACGAGATAATAAAATACTTAAATTATACAAGGATTGTTTCGAATGACAACGATTTTGGCAGATTACAAACGACAAACGTGAAAAAACTTGCCAGTTTTTTCAAGATGAGTTTCCGTGACGTAGCTCCTTTAAAGTTCGCTTAAAGTTTGCTATAACCGCCTGTCTTTATAAATAGAAAAGAAGCGTACGCTACCTTTACACCAGTCGCAATAAATTTGCCATCATATGCTGTGAACTGAGTCGAGTGATACAAGTCTTCGGGTATAAGCTCTATCCCCCTCCGTCCCGAGGTGATACATGTTTCTCTTCGGGGTAAACCTTTGCTGTGCATCCATTCCTGCATTGTGTGCACTGTTTTGATTCTTCTCGCATTTTCACTCTTTCTTATAATACCGTAATACATCGTCTGAGCAGCCTTAAGCCTACGGGCAATTTTTTTGCCAGGGTGGTGGTGGTGGTGGGGGGACCGTGAACCATTTGCCCAAAAATTCTCCAAAGTTGCCTTGCCCAAATTTCTCTTGCTGCCCAAAAAACTCTGAGTTGCCCAAAATTTGGCGGGGTTACAGCCCCAGGCTCCCCGGCCCGTTCGCCTATGCGAGGAGCTCTATTGGTGACCTGGAAACGAACTGATAATGATGATGATAGCAAGAGCCTTTTCGAAGCCTATATATAGCTGTTGCTGCACATGCTATTGACACTCATTCAAATGTTGACACAAAATTCCAAATACAGGAATGAACATAAAATAACTTAATCCAACCGACATAAAAATTTCAGGGAAATGATAAGGTAGGTAAACGAAGAAATTTCCAAGACGAATGTGAAGCCAACTGACCCAATAGAGTCAACAGACAAATTTAGTAACCAGTCTCGGCTAACACACAAAAACTCAAAACCGAAAGTATACAATATGCAAGTAAACTTAAAATAACATTTGACAGACCGTTTCTTTTTCTTTTAGCGTTCTGTTTATGCACTACAAAATAGCGCTAGCTAATACAATTTAAGTACCCTATCTAAGGATCACACCGGGAAAAATGTCAGAAGAAGCAGAAATGATACCCTATTAAGGATCGAGAACCTCAAAAAACCATACCCTATCCCGCGACACATACCTATATAGCCCATATATAGGACTACCCCTTCCCCGGGATAAAAAGGGTACTACTGAATAAAGGAAGCCAATTACACGAAAACTTTCCACTACGCACAAAACTATGAAATAAATTCTGGCGCCTACAAGAGTGGTCAATGATGGCTCCTTGTCACTCCTAGTGGATGTCATGCTAATACTGAAGTAGCATTTCTTTTTAGCAATCCATTTTCGGATCGAGCCAGTCCAGATCATTGGAATCTTCTCGTTAACTGGAACGAAAATTATCTAACAAAGATTGAGAAACAACGACAAGTGGCTCATCTCACTGCCACGTTGAGGACTGAGGCTGAGCGTTCTCAAAAGAGAAACGAGCTCTGTTGAAAAAAATGCTTGGTAAGGGATTAAATTAATTAACAGCACTGACCTCAATGAACACCAATGTTCATTTTATTAATACCCACTATGGTACTCAAACTTACTCTTTAACAAAACTCTACTTAATTCTATTACAGCTGGTAAAAGAGAATTGATCCATGCAAAAAGTTTATTTTTTATTTATAAATTGGTTAACGTTAGTTGACATGATAAATTTTATCTAAGCTATTAGTTTGACCACTCGCTATTTTCGGGGAGGGCCATGAGCTATACTGTTACGCCTATACTAAGTATAGAACTTTTTATGTTCTAACTTCCATATTATTGTGCCAAATGCCACCAGATATACACGAATAAATTTGATAAAAAGATTCCACGGACAAGATAGAACAGGTGTTTTAGGAAAGTAGTACAGGATTATAAGGATGGAAGTGGATTTTAAATTCATTTTATGAATCTTTATATAGTTATTTTTTCTTTTTAAATAAGTTGATATTTCTTTGCTTTCACCACCTTTAACATTTTTCTCCTTCTATTGCAAGACAATAAAGCACGATTACAGCAAGCTACAGGCCATACTTATTAAAATATGATATAACAGGCGTGACAGTGTCCCTTTCACTACAACACCAACTTTACGACGTTAAAATACTAGCGCTACGAGGAAGATAATTTCGTCGTCGTCATCATCATCGTCATCATCGTCATCACCATCGTCATCATCGTCTTCGTCGCGGCCGCCGCCGCCACCGACGCCGTTGGCACCATGATTATCATTTTATTTATTAATTCAGGTTACAAGATTGGCAGCCAGTAAGGCTGATGTGGACCTACAATGGTTGTTATTGCAGTTGAGTCTGCGGTCAAATTTTCTTTTATTAAAAACAGCGTAGAAACGAGGCGAAAGGGTCAATACAAAGCAGAGTTGACCCTTTCGCCTCGTCTGTATGTCAAACCGCTGATAACTGCGATAAGAGCTATTAACTAAAAAAATGATGTAATAAACTAAATAAAAGATTTTATTATATGGACAGGAGTGTTTTACTGAAAACTAAAACACTCGTAGAATCCATAAACCACTACATCCGGGACCCGAGTGACGTATTTTCCGTATGTCACTCTCGCGAGTGACATATCGGCAATGACGTCACAACTCCCGCCTTTTTTGTTGAATGAACTTATATTAGCTTGCTGTTCAGAATAAAATAATGGCGGCTGCAAGATTTGTTGTGGTAAGCGACGACGATGTAAATGCATTTTCCAAACAACAAGAGAACGAGAATACTAAGAAGAAAACGCTCTATGATCTAAAGATTTTCAGAGAATTTCTCGAAACTTTCGACGAGAAAAGAGAAATAGAGAATATTACGCCTGTGAAACTACAAGCAATCATCAAAAAATTTGTGCTTGCTGTTCGAAAAAAAAAACGGCGATGAGTATGAGCCCTCGTCTATCAGAGCTTTTCTGCAAAGTATCGACCGCTATCTTCGAAAAAATAACTATGGATTCTCAGTTCTTAACGACAAGGAATTCCACGAAGTACAAGATATTTTAAAGAAGAAACAAAAGCAGTTAAAATCTATCGGAAAAGGAAACCGACCCAATGCAGCGGATCCGCTCTCAGATGAAGATATCGCAACGTTTTACAACTGCGGAGTCGTAGGAATTGACTCTCCTAGAGCTCTGCTTAACGCTCTATGGTTGAACAACTGTATTTACTTCGGGATGAGGCCTGGTAAAGAACAGAGAGATCTTTGTTGGGGTGATTTGCAGTTGAAGACTGATTCAGAGGGAAACCGCGTATGTTTATTGTCCATATAATAAAAAGAAAATTACACGGTGGCTTAAAGATATGAATTTTATTTTCTCGTGTTAAAAACAATATCTTTGCGCCGCCGTGTAATATCCTCTATTTATCCTATAGGACTAAAAATATACGAATATATATACGATATATATACGATATAATATATATTCGTATATATTCGAATATATACGAATGACCAAGAAAGAAAATAGATAAATGAACTATCAGGTCAATAAAATAAAATATTGTGACTAATTAAGTATCATATTTGACGTAGAATCTGTAGCGTCTTCCATCTCAAAAGAAAAAAATTATATGGATATCAGCTAACGATTTTCTTAGGATATCTGTAAAAGAATTTATACTGACTCCGAAAAGCTTAACTTTGCTATCAGCAAAGTTCCAAATATGGGTTCCTCGGTACTGGACACTTAACTCTCTTAATTCTACCAACCTTGATGACCTTCTGCTTTGGTACGCGAATTGAACTAGTACCGACTTTCTTTGTGAAAAGTTCCAGAATTTGTTAAGCCGTAAAATAAATTAAACATCAACAAAAGAATACGCCTCTTATAAAGAAGACGTGAAAACTGCAAAGTGACCCCGAACGATAATGCTGCTAGTTTACGTAGGATCTACAAGAGACCTAATCAGCCAAAAATAAACTGTAACACGAGCAAATCACTGCAAGGCTGATACCACGTGAAAAAGTTGACTTCGCGAGACAACAACTCGATAGAAACAGATAAAGCAGGGCTGCAACCGTGGACAGCTGTTTCGCTCTTTTTGAAACTCGTCAGCACGGTGTACAATCAGCTAGAAGCCACCTTATGCTAATTCAGTTTTGTTGGTGCGATGGTGTAATTGCCTGGGTGGGGGGGCAATACATGGGCTATATACGTATGCGCAGCGGGATAGGGTGTGGTTTTTTGAGGCTTTCGATCCTTAATAGGGTATCATTTTTGCCCCTTTTGGCATTGTTCCTGGTATGATCCTTAGATAGGATATCGAAATTTCAATACGTAAACGACAAGTGAAACAAAAAGGAAACGGTCTATTTAATCTCAACAATCGCCCAGGGCCGTGTCCGATATATCGGACAGCAGAATTGTCCGCACTTATTTTAACCAGCAGTCTCTCGCAAAGTCGTTACCAGTCTCCAAACGATTATTCAAGGCAAAACACACAACGAGTCGCCATTTTTGCTAGATTTCAGCTATTTTCGTCGAGTTTTTTCGATATTTTTCGGGTTTGTTGACAAGACGGGATTTAAAGTCCACTTGCAAACATGAGTAGACGGCCTGTGACATATAGCACGCAGGATGTGCTCGATTATTTGGAAGGAAATTTCGCTATTCCCGAAGATGGTTTCGAGTCTGACATCGAGGGATTTGAAAGTGAAAGTGACGACGATTTGGAGCCAGAAATTATTCCGCCTGAGGACCTTATGGAGTCATATGATGAAATTGATTTGAGAAATGCTGTCATGGAGGATGAAGAAGCCGAAGACGCAGATAATCGTGAAACTAGTACAGCTGGAAGGCCAAGTAACTATTCGTTGGAAGTATAATTTGGTTTTATCAACTGGGTTGATAATGTCAATTGGCCACCGTAAAGAGATTCAAGAGCTACGACGAAGGGCTAACGCTCGAAACGTCAGCTCTTGAATCTCTTTACGGTGGCCAATTGACATTATCAACCCAGTTGATAAAACCAAATTATATTGTTATACTTCCCACCGACGCAGCACCACAGTTTCTTTAGAAACTTACCCCCTCTATTTATTCGTTCGAAGGTTTAGAATGGACAGATGAACCTGAAGAGGTACCAGCTATTCCTGAGTTTAGAGAGACTGTTGGGCCAGCTGTAGCGTGCTCTGCTGACATGTCTCCACTGGATTACTTTCTCCTCTTTGTTGACAACCACATGCTGACTTCAATTGCTCGAGAAACAAACAGGTTTGCAGTCCAGTGCCTTACTGCCAATGGAAAAGATCCTAACTCATGGGCAGCAGTTACTTTAGAGGAGCTAAGAGCTTTTCTAGGTTTGATAATTGCCATGAGCATCCATTCTTTGCCTTCTATGAGAGATTACTGGAAGGACGACTGGGTTTTAGGTGTTCCTGAATTTGCAAGAGTGATGCCAAGGAACAGATTTCTGGACATAAATAGATATTTACATCTAAATGATAACTCAAAGATGCCAGCACGTGAATCTCCTGATGCGGATAAACTTTTCAAACGAAGGCCATTCCTGGAAAGCTTACAAGCTAATTTTACTCGTTGCTACAATCCTCACAAGGAACAAGCCATTGATGAAGCAATGATCAAATACAAAGGTAGGACGTCTCTCAAACAGTATATGCCAATGAAATCCATCAAACGCGGTATAAAAATGTGGTGCAGAGCAGATAGTCATTCAGGATACTTGTGTGACTTTGACATATACACTGGCCGCCATCGTGATGGTGTTCAGAGGGGGCTGGGCTACTCTGTTGGCACCCGCCTTTGTCGTGGAATAGAGGGAAAGTGGTATAATTCTACTTTGACAATTTTTTCACTTCGTATCCTCTGCTAGAAGATCTTTATTCAAAGAAAATTCTAGCATGTGGAACTGTTAGACAGGGACGCAAAGAATTCCCTGCAGTTCTTTTTGACAAAAATGCCATCAAAACAATGAAAAGGGGAGAGACGGTCTGGAGGATGAAGGGTCCTATCCTTGCTCTAACATGGATAGACAATAAACCAGTGACCATTTCTGGCACAACAACTGGCATTCCTGATGAGCAACTACCAGAAGTGCAAAGAAGGAAAAAAGATGGCACCCTTGAGAATGTTGCCTGTCCACCCATTGTTTCAGCCTACAACTGCTACATGGGTGGAGTGGACAAAAGTGACCAAATGAAGTCCTATTATGGCATAAACAGATCTGGCAAGAAATGGTGGACAAGGGTTTTCTTTGACCTCATTGACAGGGCAATCTTCAATGGCAAAGTACTGTTCAATGAATCCCCCCACACTCCAAGAAAAAGCTTGAAAGATTTCAAGGTCGATTTAGCGAAGTTGCTTGTTGGTAACTTTTGTTCTCGACGAAAGCGTGGGAGGTCCTCTCTCGATAATCAGCAAGCAAGGTTTGTGGAGAGGCATTTTCCTGACTTCCTGCCAATGAATGAAAATGGAAGGAGGATGGAGAGATGTGTCATTTGCTCTGGAGCCAACATCAGGAAAAAACAAGCTATTATTGCCCTGACTGTGATGTTGGACTATGTGCTGCACCTTGTTTTCGCATGTATCATCAACCTTAAAATCTGTAAAAGTTATGTTCAGGTCGTCAACTGAACTATTTTGCTTATATAATGCTTCTTTATTCTTTGAACTTCAACCAACAGCATTAAATCCAGCTTATCTTAAGGAACAGTGAGATTTTGAGACATTTTCTGAAACTAAGTGAATTAATTTATTGCACAACTACCCAGTTGTCTGAAATCAGGCATAGAAAATGATGAGGTCGAGTAAACTTCTTACATGAGGTACCAAAAGAATCCTTGATAGTTATTCTATCAATCTGTGTAGTTATTGGAATTTTCATGTTTATTTTTTGACCTCCATGGCTATTTAAATGTTTTATTTGAATATGACGTGACACAGAAGTTAATAATTTAACTGTTATAATGGTATCAAATTACATTAGATAACTTGCGAACATCACTCAAATTAAACTGCAGCTATTAATGATCCTAATACTTTTAACAGAATGTGATTTTCTTGAAAAGTTAAAAAGATATGATAGTTTTATCATGAGTGGTATTAATTATTATCTCTCAAAATTAATTTGGGCTCCAAAGCGTTAAGAGTATTAACCTCATAGAAACGAAATTAGCTTGACCCTTTCCTTTTTTCCTTGAATACGGTGTCATAGTTCGAATTTGGCCCTTAAATTCTGTTTTCTTTATCCTACAGGGTCAGGGTTTAAGAATCTCCACAGCCGGCACGCCTATCTGAAATTTAAGGTAATAAACCAGGCGAAGAAGTGCGAACTCATACTATTTTCCACTACTAAGAGGCAGATAATAGAATTATCTCACTGATAATCACATACTATTCGATTATGGACTTGGCATTTCCTTTTTCGCGTGCACTCGGCTTTCACACATTTTGGTATCGAAACTGCTAGTTCATGAAGTGTAATATTCAGCGTCGTTACGACCGAAGCGGAACTTAAAACTGAGGAAATCGAAAACCAGAGGAAATTTCATTTTTTTTTTATTCTTTAGAGCATCACTTACCGTTATACTGCTAGTTTTTCAGAGGGGCTTGTTCACTTTGGATGAGGTCATCTTTAGTAACGTTTTAGACCTAAAATCAAAGGACACCTTGAAACAGTAGTTACAAAGACACAAGGATGGCTTCGATTGCGGAAGATTGAGGATTGTAATTCACAAACTTGAATAGTATTTTAGGCTAATCTTTTCAAGATTACCAATCGAGAGAGAGAGAGCTCCTTTAACTGAAGCATTTGTATTGGGATTCTATTAGCAATGAGCAGTGGAACAGTGATAGAACTGTTTAACCATATCGTGTTCAGTTTTACACGAGGCGTGACAGAGCACTACAACCCAGAGGAGCCTCAACGCGAGTCGTTTGGCTACGATCCTCTACAAAGCACAGGTCTAGAATGGAACTATCATCACGTTGACGAACTTATTTATCAAGAATATAGCGACAGAGACGCCACAGGCTATCTAGCGTCTTGCAGTCTTGATGTAAGGGTTATAAACGCGTGTTCCACAGAGGAGAGCGACGAAACGCAGGAGGATCAGCGAGATGAAGATGCAGCCGCAATGGCTTGGAAGCGACTCAGACCATCCGCTCTCTGTACAGTCTTGAAATCAATGTACACTGGAGCTTTGATTTCAGTAATAAGTGCTACTACTATGGGTTTTCTATACGTCCTGATTTCCTATCTATGCTATAAATTTATAAACAATTGTGAATTCTACCCAGAGAAGTCCATCCCAGTGCAAGTGCAGTGGACGAGATCAATTTCTGATGTGATTTCTTGTGCTTTTATATACACTTGGTTCTTTGCATGTATGCTGTTCCTTTTTCGGCCTTATCAGTTAATGGGAGTGAAAAGAAAACTGATCCTTGTTTCTTGCCTGGCATATTTCTTGGATACATCTTATCGCGTGGCTCTACAAGCCCTAGGAATATCTCACTCCAAGCCAACTCATCTTCAAAAGATTCCACTCAACGCTGCAGCTTTTCTGAGTGTGTGCTGGCAAGCCTTCCTTGTAACGAATCACTTCCGTATGGGAAGGACAAGGAGAAAGCAAGCGACTATGTTCTTACAAATGACAGTTCCTATTTTTTCTATCATATTTCTTGCCATTCCCGTGGCCTCGATCATTTATCCAGCGTACAACAAGCAAATTAAGACAGGCATCTTACACATGCTGATCGCACTCTTTGCGCCTCTCACTGGCGTCATACTAAAAGTAATGTCGAGAATCTGTGTTCAGCGGTTAACGGACATTACCCATCCGGGATATTCCTATGTCTTATTGGCACCTCTGTATTGTGCCTCAGCGATTATGTTTCGAGTTTTGCAAGCGGATCTAGACAGTTTAAAATCCGTCGCTATTCTGGGAGTAATTCACGGTGCAGCAGAAGTCATAGAACGTAGCGCCATGGTTGTGATTGATCACATTTGCCACGTGATTTCGAAAAGAGCTGCAGCTCCTTGGGGAAGTTTTCGTACTCCTCGTCGTGAGAGACTAATGGCTGATATCGCTATTATGAGCATGCTGTTTGAATCAACGGCTATAGTGTCTGTTAACGGATTGTTGCACTTGTATCGATTTATTTACTTACGAAACGATTCATTTCTGGAGCTGCTACAGTCTTTTGCCATCACAACTTCAGTTCCACTTGGGATTGAGTGGTTTTTCACTAGCGTTTCTCTAGCGATCGAGACTCGCTATCAAAACATGCCTGTCATGGCTGTTTGGCGAAGGAGATGGAAGAGACACATTTTAGTGGCACTTGTAACGGCTGTGGCTACAGCAATGTGGACCAGCGATAACCTTTTAGCATTTTTGCATGAGCGATTTGAACAGCCCTTATACCAACCTTGCAAAATACCATTTTCTTAAAGTAGCTACGTCACGATATTTTGAGTTATTTCTTCGACGACCTAAATTACCCTTAAAATTTAGGAAACCTAAAACTAATAGTTTGCTGGTAAGGAAGGAAATCACCAAAGGAGTGATGCTAAACCAAAAAGGAAGAAGGATGGCTGAGGATGGAGAAGATTGAAACGGATTGGAAATGACGATTTTGAAAAATTTGGCTAAATTTTTCACAGTGCACGAACGATGACGTAGCTCCTTTAAGATGGCGGCTCACGAGGGAATTGACCTTGTTAGTTTCGTATAAATTTCAAATAGGTATATAGATTTCAAATTATTTGATGCTCTCCCGACGTTGTTCCTTTGTCCATTTGGAAATTATTCATTCATTTCCGCCTGGATTTGTTAGAATTGGATTGGAATAAGTATGAACGGAATGGAATGTCGAGAATGAGGCAAAGTTTTAATTTTAAAATAAAAAAAAATTGAGATTAGTATTGTCCTTACTTACAAATAAAAGCTAACCGCAAGCAAACCAAAGGGGAACTATCTGCAAGCAAGTTAACTGGAAGCAACTAAAATGAAGCTGGCGCAGAAGTTTGTCTAGTGGATTAAAGAACGTTATAATTTGTAAATCAGTTATTTTTGATTGATATGAAGTATTCATGTTATTTAAAGTACACGAAGCAAAAATCTTGACAAAGTAGATATTTCATGTGTACGCTATCGCTTTACTAACTCAGTTGCTTATAAAGACCGCTGTGACTTCATTTTTACCAGCACGCTATAGTCCATTGCACGCTAGTCCATTGGCAGTTCAAGTGTAGTTTATGATTATCATTATGAAACTAGCTATGGTATATTTCATTTCCTGAGTTCTGATTGGTTTAGAGGCAATGGTATATGAGCTCATATACCATTGACCTACAACATTTTTTGCAATGTTTGTACAATATTTTTTGGGCGTTTTTAATAAAACAATTATTCCACTCGTGCTTGTTGGATATGAGATGGTTATAGCCATCTCGGCGCTACGCGCCTCGTTGACTATATACCATCTCATATCCAACGCGGACTTCGTGGAATAATTGTTAACTATAGCACGCAATTCGATAATTGTGTCTTTCTTTCGCCAGTGTAATTTTTTTGTAAATTAAACACTCAGGTATTAATTTCAGGTCATAATGTAAATAAATTACTCTTATTCAATAATGGCATCTTTCCGACTTTTCTCATTTTTAATTCATTTTCAGTGGCGAACTTATATGTTTATAAACAATACGACGACACCATTGAAGTAGCTATATAAACGGGTGTTGGACAAAGTAAACTGCAGGGTCGAACAGGAAGATGACCAAGTTAGTATATACCCAAGTTTCGACCTCTTCAATGCATAGGACGCGATATTTCTGATGATATTGTGTTTATCTGGTCACTAACGACACTAAATACAGGCAATTTCGAACTTTTTAACTAATTAGATTATGAGCTCGAGATTTCTATCGCGTGATAATTGACGAGGACGCAGAGTTTTAGTGTAAATCTGACTAGTCGTTCAAAACGTCACCAGTAAACTGTCTAAATCTTCTTCACGGACATTTCGGAAACGTGAAGAAGCGGCCGCCATTTGACAACCGCACTGCTACGCTACTCACTATCTATCACAGAATAGATAGATTTATACTAAAAGCGTTAGTCCCTATAGCTAACCAGTCAGCGTAATTATAAAACTACAGACCAATCTTATACCCTATTAACCAAAAAGTATTATAATCCTTGCTTAACTCCAGCTTAATTTAAATTCAAGAATAACTGTTATTGCAGTCGGCAGGGAGAAGCAGGGTGAAGCAGCTGCACAGTACAATTGGTTAGCTTTCAGGGTAGCTTTCGAGTTAGGGTTTAGAGATTTTATGCACGGTAAGGGATAATTGTCGGGTTAGCATTTCGTTAGGGATGGAGTTTTAGTCTAGACTTTTGAGCCTGCACCTTACACAAACCATCGGACGCGATGTAGTGTAATTAGAACGAGAAATAAGAGAGGTTTCTTTGCGTTTAAAATACTTTAGAATGCGAATAAATATCGCCAAATGATCTAAGTCGCTTAGCTGTTATGCAGTGGGAAAAACCAAACTTCTTCACTGCCTTTTACTGAACAGCTAACGATGCCCATAAGAACCAATGATTTTGTTTATCTCTTTCCTGACTGACGGGCCTTTGCAAATCTTCTCCAGGAATGTCGTTTTTAGTAATAAGCTAAGAATGGCTCTTAAATTAATATTTAAGTTTATTAATCACTGCTGAGCAAGTTATGTGAGTATTGAGCGATTTCCTATCGAAAATGGTGCCCTTAAAGCTTCAACGAATACCACCTAGTAGAAAAACAGACAACAAAACAGAAGACAAGAAAAAAATCACCAATTAACACCCGAGTGTTTAAAATTAGTTCAATGAATTTATATGGTCTCGGATACCCGAGACAACCATCCCCTCGGGTTACCCTGGGCGAGCTAACTTTTCACTAAAATGTTGAAAAATTCCGCCAACCGTTCATATGATCCTACTCGATTTGTCTCGGGGGGAGGGGGATCTGGAGGGGGGGGGGGGGCGAGACAACTGTTTCGTCTCGGCAGGTTAGTGGCAACTTTGGCTCGCCTTCCCGGGACAACTCTTAACGTGTGGAATGTCACGTACTGTCCGGGTTTGAGGTTTTTAAGCAAAAAATTGCACTAAAGAAATAGAATTTAACCTAGCAAGGCCTCCAGTGATCGAATAAACGAAAGAAATTCAAAGGAAGAAGAATTTTTAACTGGCGATTGGAATCATACTTAATCAAACAGGGTCAACTTTAACCTGCGATCAGGCGTTCTTTTTTTTTTTGTTTCTCGCCGCCCAAAATAAGAACGCCTGATCACAGGTTAGGTCAACTTTAACTCGTCTAACGTAACAGGGACAATTTCATATAAAAGCTCGGTAACGTTGCATCGGGGAGGAGG
This sequence comes from Blastomussa wellsi, assembly GCA_947652115.1. Classification (NCBI taxonomy): domain Eukaryota; kingdom Metazoa; phylum Cnidaria; class Anthozoa; order Scleractinia; family Plerogyridae; genus Blastomussa; species Blastomussa wellsi. The sequence continues at coordinate 5,711,713 of OX393570.1, read as the reverse complement.
GAACCTTGTCTCGGGTACCTGAGGGCATATATACATATAACTCCCATGTTAATTTTCATTTTCATTTGGCGATCACTGATGCAGCTTACTTTTACGCAATAATTTGAGTAAGACGAAGTTATATCGTAAAACGGGTTCTTCATGTACCGTATTATATTGGGAAAGATAGATTCAGTGCTGATGGAGAGTGAGGCTCTTTCTTATATTATTTGCGAAAATTCCAGAAATTCCGGCTGGGCTGTAAATAGTATACAATATTTTGGTTCATTTCACTGGAAAACGATTTCATTGTTTTCCTAGTTGGTACATTCCGAACGGAAATTCACATTCCATTTATCATTTTGCACCTTTTACACCAGTTGCAATAAGACTTTAAATTGTTTTTCATGGGCAGTTTGGAGTGTCATCTCAATTTTGCCGCGGGGCAACACCCGCGGAACACTTTGCATTATCGAAATATTGGAATGTTTGCTTTTCTGACTAAGCTAATGGTTAATTGATCATTTCGGTGGTTAAGACTTGTAGGACTTCGGTGATTTGAATTGATTTGCCGGCCTCTTGCCAACACCTCGGCATGGCTGGACTCGTTCGGCAGACTGACCTTCGAAAACCTTCACGGTAGAAGGACTGTTAAGAATTTCGAAGGGATAAAAAGACAATAATCTGAAAGATTTCAACCATTTGTACAAAATGATTTTGTTATACAGCTGCAAAACTTTCAAGATAGCCAAATGCGGACTCGCATCACTTATCTTTTAAATAATAACCAGTAGTCTCAAACAGAAGAAATGTCGCATAGCACCATGCAAGAGTTGGCTCTTTATGGCTGCCTTTGGCCTTCACCCGGGAGGACCGCCCGCCTTGGGGCGACTCTCATATGAAACAGATGGGGGACTCGACCACCACCCTGGACGTGGCTCAAGTTGTTGCTGCCAAGAAATACCAAGAAAACTTAGTTTATATTTCTATATTTCTTAACACACCTTGAAGGCTAAAAATACTGCCGTTTTTTGCCCGGAACACCCTAAGCGAAACGAACATTCGAAATTTACACCCTAAGCGAGAAGACAAGCATTCCGGTGTCTTTCATGTGGGAGCCCCCCACTTCATCCGCCCCCCCCCCCCCCCCCGAGGACGAAGACCGTCCATTAACTATCTCATCCTAAGTATTTTATTTTTTTAAAAGTATCTGTCATAAGCTAATTGAGGCGAAGCTCAAGAAGCATTTTCATTTTCTGTCATGAATGTTTCCTTTCCCGTAATACGTTCGCTGGCCAAATCCGCATAAAAGCGTTTATTGTAATAACGTTATTACTCTTAACGAGTTGGTGCCAGTAAAATGTGCATTTCAGCACTGATTTCTCATAGCAGATCAACAAACTTCAAGCTTCACTGAATAATTTGAAAGGAGAGTATTATATAAACCAGACATTATTGTACCTTCGCTGTCACAATCATGACACAAACAAATGCCGACAATGCTTTCAGTTTATTTGGATCTTCGATGCACTCTGTGCGGATCTAATTAACGTTTCGCAAAAGTTTGGCAGATTGAGTCGTCAAGCCGCTAAAGTCAGCAAAGGTAAGAACGTTTTACAAGTCCTAGGTCGTTATTAGGGCTAAACTTCAGATTATTAGAATATAAGAGACTCAGCTGTAACTTTGTATTGGGATATCAACCAGGAAACAAACAAAAATTGCATTTTAGCACTGATTGCTCATAGCAGATCAACAAACTTCAAGCTTCACTGAATCATTTGAAAGGATAGTGTTATATAAACCATTATTGTACGTTCGCTGTCATAATCATACACAAACAAATGCCAATGTTGGATCTTCAATGCACTCTGTGCGGATCTAATTAACCATTAACGTTTCGCAAAACTTTGGAAGATTGAGTCGTCAAGCCGCTGAAGTCAGCAAAGGTAAGGAAGTTTTACAAGTCCTTGGTAGTTATTAGAATATAAGAGACTCGGCTGTAACTTTTTATTGGGATATCAACTAGGAAAAAATGAATCTGAATAATTGCAATTCTCAGTTGTCATAAGGCTGTATTTGAAAGGAAGGAAGACATACTGTTTCAGCATCGCTAACTTAAGGTAACATTAAATTTTAATTAGAAATGTCGGACAGAGTACTTCAAGACAGCAGAAGTTGATCTAAAAGAATGCCTAAAATTATTCACCCGCGCGGCATTTTATGAAAAACAAAAAGACAGAATTGATACCGAGAAACAATGCAAACGATTACGATGAACCAATCAGGTTGTCCTTGAGCAAGTTGGTAGACTGCATTCAAGTGAGTTCAGTCTACTTGTACAAAATGACAATTAACATTTCATAAGCTTCATTCGACTGATTGCCACAAACGCGTCAAGACTTCTAAAAGAGTTCCTACAGGTAGGAATATTTTAGCTGAGCCGGATAGATACAGAACTTACGGAACCTTCATTATCTTTATGATATCGGATACCCGAGACAACTCTCCCCACGAGACAACTTTTTCGCCGAAAAACAAAAAGACAGAATTGATACCGAGAAACAATGCAAACGATTACGATCAACCAATTAGGTTGCCCTTGAGCAAGTTGGTAGACTGCATTCAAGTGAGTTCAGTCTACTTGTACAAAATGACAATTAACATTCCATAAGCTTCATTCGACTGATTGCCACAAACGCGTCAAGACTTCTAAAAGAGTTCCTACAGGTAGGAATATTTTATCTGAGCCGGATAGATACAGAACTTACGGAACCTTCATTATCTTTATGATATCGGATACCCGAGACAACTCTCCTCACGAGACAACTTTATCGCGCGTTTTTATGACAAAAAATTGTCCCTGTCGGCTGAGTAAAAGTCGACCGTGTTTGATTATTCATAAAGTAATTTTAATACTCAAATCGCTAGTTATCCTTTTGAATTTCTTTCGTTCATTCGATCACTGGAGGCCTTGCTGAGTTAAATTCTGTTTCTTTAGTGCAAATTTGTGCATCACGGACATCGCGTGATATTCGGCACGCCATGAGTTGTCCCACGGAGGCGAGCGAAAGTGTTTATATGAGAAAAAGTTGTCCTGCCTGCCAGGGTTACCCTACCTGCCGAGACGATTCAACTCGCCTACCCGAGCTGCCTCGCCCCCCGAGATTACTCGGATGGGATCATATAAACTGTTGGTTGAATTTTTCAACATTTTGAAAAATTTAGCTCGCTCAGGGTAACTCGGGGGAGGGTTGTCTTGGGCACCCGAGACCATGAAAACGGGGCCTTGGGGCCCAGTTATATGGTCTCGGACGGGTACCCGAGACGACCCTGCCCCCGAGGCAACTTTTTCCCTGTCAGCTGAGTAAAAGTTGACCCTGTTTGATTATTCATAAGGTATTTAACTATTTAGTCGCTAGTTATCCTTCTTGCTTTTAATTTCTTTCATTCATTCGATCACTGGAGGCCTTGCTGGGTTAAATTCTATTTATTTAGTGCAAATTTGTGCTTAAAAACCTGAAATCCGGATATTACGTGACACTCACCACGCCATAAGTTGTCTCGGGTAGACGCCGCGGCCGCCGGTTACTAATAATAATAATTAAAGATTTATAACGCGTCCTTTCCATGCAAATATGTTCAAAAGCGCTTACCCCACCTGCCAAGACGAGATCAACTCGCCTAACCGACCGATCCGAGTTGTCTCGCCCCCCAAATACTGGAGTACATGCTGCAGTTTTCACAACAGAAGAATCACGCTTTCATAAGATTGCATCTTTGAAAACAGAACAAATAGCTATTTTAATTTAAGACATTAAAAATGCAGGTTAACTGCACAGCGTGCACACTTTATTGCAATAAATCGAAATAAACCTTGAAGAAGCCTAGCTTATCAGCTATTTTAGTGTAATAAATGGCTTAACCTCGTTAGATGAAAGGTGACTGACTGAAAGGTGAATGAAATTCGACGTATTTTTTGGCTTTGGAGCCACTCTTGCGAACCAATTTTGCAAAAATTTCAGAAAATTCATCTGCATTCCTTTTGGTGAATGGGAGATGTTGTCCGGCACGTGACTTTTCTCGCCCCTTTCTTGATCTCCTGTACCATGCAATCTCTTTCGGAAGTTGGTTTTTAAGACGGAATCCATCAGGAAGTTGAGTAATATTCATTTAAGTTGGACAAAAATCGAGTACCAGAATAATTTAAATCGTATTGCGTTATTTTTTACCCTTAATAAAAGGTAAAGATGCAAGTAATTATTTGTGATAACACCGACAACAATTTCCTATCAGAGCCCGAGAAAATGAGTTTTAAAGATCACAAACTCGAGGCAAAATCTAACGTGCAGTCATTTTGTCAAATCGTCTTTAAGCGATTCAGTGGAATTTTAGTGGAACTTCGAAATTTGTTTTCGATGTTTGGTGTTGTTAGAAAAGATTTCTTTTGATAAGATATTTGAAGCAGTAACTCAAAAGTTTGAAATAAGGTGTAAATAATCTTGGTACAACAATTTCTTATCAGAGACTGAGAAAATGAACTGTTCAAAGCTCGCAAGCTATAGGAAAAGTCTCATATCTTTTAGGCGATTCAGTGGAATTCAGTGGAACTTCGAAATTTGTTTTCGATGTTTGGTGTTGTTTGAAAAGATTTCTCTTGATAATATATTTGAAGTAGTAACACAAAAGCTTGCAATAAGGTGTAAATCATTTTGGTACATAATTTTGTCCAATGAATGCTCGAAGTCCTCGACTGCTTCTCGGGTTTGCATAATGTTCAAAAATTCTCCCAACACCCCGAGTGTTTAGACGATGCTACTGATAAAGCGGGAAATGTCCTTTATTCAGTACTGTTTAAGTATTTATCAACCTACGCGCAAAGCTACCGGAAAACGTCACAACCGTGTTTGCATACTCTGATCTAAACAAACCTAACTATCGACCAATGAGTGCGTGAGTAGTATCTCAAACATTTTATAAATTCATATATTCGCCGTAGAAGGTGCTCCACCCATCACTAATTTGTATTTGGTGTTCAGTTGTGTTTTACCGTCCTCCAGTTTCTTATCTACAATCCGGTTTGCTTATTATTCAGCATGAAGGGGACCATTTGCGTGGTTATTCTGGCATTATTGCTCATTGTGTCTGCAACATCCCGCCGGGACTATCGCCGAGAAAACCGTCGGGAATATCGCCGGGAATCTCGCCGGGATTATCGCCGGGAATATCGCCGGGAATTCCGCCGCGATTATCGCCGGGAGTACCGCAGGACAGGTAAGATCTACTGCAATTTCATTACAAGGGTCTCTCATCTTCCCGCTCTCTCTCGTTCCGGGAGGGCGGGGAGATGAGAGACCCTGGGAGTTAGGTTGGATCTACTTTATGAAATAAGCTATCTCCGAGTTGCCTTCCACATACGAATCTTGGTGAAAAACCTTTCATATGGAAATGAGTTTAATTTTCAAGACAAAAGACGTGCGAGTAAAACTCATTTGCATATGAAACGTTGTGCACCAAGACTCGTCTTGAAACAGAGGAAAACAGCATCTACGAAATGGCATATTTGTTTTAGTGGCGCAGATGTGCAATAGGCAATAGAACTTGTCTGCGGTTACAAAGAAAGAAGGTAAACTCGCTGGGTCCGTCATAAATTAAAATGCCGGTAGAGACATTTGACTAGAACACAATTTCTTCATAGAAGCTCTCGTGACAAAAATACGTTGCAAAAAAACAGTTCAATTTTACATTTATTTTTAAAATTGCGCAGTAAGTATGTGCAACGTACTATACTAGGGAATGAACTTAAAAAGGGTCTTTTGGCAGAGATTGACTTTCCTGAATTTGTGAAAATTTCATTTTTTTTCCAGTCGTGTCTCCTGGAAATGGAATGGCTTATTCCGAATTTGTCAAGGATGACCCTTTTGATGACCTGTTTGACTACTCAACTCCTAAACTGGCATGTATGAATTCTTTCACCAGTCAGGTACGTTTACAAGTCCGCTTGTGGGCAAGAAAAGTAAATCAGGGAACGTTTGGAAGGATTTTTTTTCGTGCACGTGGTGGCCTAATTGTTAGTGTGTTAGCCTGTTCGCCGTTCCCCACTGACCGAACGCCTGAAACAGTCTATTTCTGTGTTGGACTTTGGACAGGGCCACGGTTGGGGCTCAAGCCCGATGTCGTTGTGTTGTGTTCTTTGGCCAGACACTTTACTCTCCCAGTGCCTCTCACGGGTCAATTTAACACTTAAATCAAATTCCTTTTTTATGAGAGTAGCACATAATAGTCTTTCGACTGTGTAGCCCTCGGATTTCCGATCGAATTGGAAAGGAGTTGAAAACCGGAGAACCTGGAGAAAAACCTTCAGAGCAAGGACAAGAACTACCAACAAATTCAACCCACATATGACGCCGAGTGCGGGGAATCGAAGCCGGGCCACAAACGCCATCCCTGCTGCAGAGGGGGTTGAGGGAGTGGGTGCGGCGGAGGAGAGAAATTGGGAAAGAAATATTCAGCATAATACGACTTTTCAGTATTACCTCTCATTTCTAGTCCACTCTTCTCCTTTAATACCAGCACCCTCTAATGGCGCTCATCAACATTAAAAAATACTAGCGCCGTTGAAGCTGTCTGGACTACTGACGACATAGCACTTCTGACCTCAGTGCAGTGTTGATATCTGACTGAATAAGTAGAAAACGAAAGAAAAGCAGCCACAAATATTAATAACTTTCTGTTCGGTTACAATAGTTAAAATGATTATTCAGACCGTCCATTTATCCTTTTTGCAGGTGTTTGGAATCCACTAACCATATCAAGAGCTTTTGAAACCGGACAGTCTATCAGTGTTGTGTGTGTAGAGTAGCCTTCAAATAAAGTTGATTGCTAATCAAATCTTGTTTCAATTTTCTTTGGTCGTAATGCAGGAAAAAAACAGTCATACTAAGCAAACCATATCCCGGGGAAACATAGGCGTACGGGCTGGGGGCCGGGTGGGGGGGGCTGCAGCCCCTCCCCCAAATTAGGCAGCAAGAGAAACTTGGGCAAGGCAACTTGGGAGGATTTTCGGGGCAAATGGTCCGAATCACCGCCCCGCCTTCCCCCGCCCGGATTCGGGAGACAGACTCGGGAGACTCGAATTCTCCCAACCTCCCGAGTGTTTAGCACGGAAGAATGCCTCTATTGCTTTTTATAAAATATTTCTGAACAATACGCTCAAACTAAAACGTCACCTTGTTTACACGCTCTCATCTAAGCGGCCAATCAGTTTCTTAGTTATTTTATTTTTAAACATGCGCCATGGTCATTGCCGGAAAGGTTCTCCACGGGAATTAATAAAAAATCTACTATGGAGAAGATAATCAACATCTTTGCCAGTTACTGGCGAGCAGTGAGACCAGAATGAATCGGAGAAGACCAGAGCACTTTGTTGTAACGTGGAGCAGACGGAAATTTGACAGATTTAAATTCCCTTCTTTACGCAGTGTTACTTTTATGGAATTTCGAAAAAAACACTTTGTAGATTGGGGATGCTGAAATGCCAATATAGTATGAAGACAAGTACCCTGGCTGCAGCACAGTATCACCGCCCATTTGAAAATCCTAGCGACTGAGCCGATTAGAGCCGAGCACTCCTGACTCGTCCCCAGTCGTCTCCTGTGAGAAATTAGCAAGACGCGATGGATGTGACGCTTTCTGCCTCCGTCCCATCATTCCCCGCGCTTGTTATTTTTTCTGATAAGATACAACTGGGGACGAGTCAGCCGAGCACTCCACAAAACCGTTGTTAGCGAGACGAAGTCACAGGTAAAAAAGAAACGTACAAATACAGGGGGTGCGGAGGTGGGGAGGGCGAAGGGACGGCACTGCACAAACTCATTACGTTTATCATTGGAAAATGGCGATTCCGTCGTCATGTCAGAAAAATATGCTCTCACAGAAGCGAAGGATCCTTCCGCCCTTATACTGCCACGTAATAGACTGGCGCGGTTAGTTGTAGTCTGACACAAACAATTCCTGCGCTTGGCGACCCTCTCCCTCCACCAGTATGTGATACTAAACTTTGTCCCCGATGAAGGGCTCTGGGAGCGAATTGCGCCATGGGACGGGGAAACTGGTGACTAAATTAAAAAACACATGTGAACAAATTCAAGATGGCGGAGTCAGTCAGAGCTCGTAAAGTGTTTGTCCATCCTGTTGTGTTATTTTCCATCGTAGATGGCTTCGAAAGACGTTCAGAAGATGCTAAAAGAGTCATAGGAACTCTCCTTGGATCGGTTGATAAGACGTCTGTCGAAATTCGAAGCTGTTTCGGCGTTCCACACAACGAGTCTGAAGACGAGGTATCACTGTTCAAATTATCAATCTGTTCATTTAGCCCTTCATACCATTACATTGTATTTCACTGTTTGTTTCTATTTTACATTTGCTAATCGGGCAGGAAGTTTTCTGAAAGCTTTTCAGGTTTTTCTTGGAAATCTCCCTGAAATAATGAGTTACCTATAATAAAATTGTGTTGGGCGAGTTTTACGTATACTGTAAATAAGCAAATTCGCCAATGTACCCAAATGGGCCATTTTACAGTTCTGTGCTCAGTGACCAAGCCTTTGATTGGAAGTGAGGCTGAAGGTGACCTTGTGTTGATACAAACCCTCTTGCTTTTGATATGTAATCCTCGTGTTCTTATGCTAACTAGTTTCTGGTCACCCCAAACCTCGCTTTCATACCGAGGCCTGGTTACATTTCACAGAACTGTAATGTGGTCTATTCGCTGACGACCCGAAATACTGTATTAATATACCTTAAGCTTACATAAAGTTTGCCATCGATTGTGTTGAAATTGAACACATACTATGTGTTTGATTGACTATGAGTCCGATATTCAAAACTAGTTCGGCAAGAGTTTTAGATCAACATGTATTGACTGAAAATATTAATAATCCCACCAAGTTAAAAAAATAAAAATATAATTGTTTCAGAACAAAGCTAACACTACAGAAAAAAATCCATTGATAAAACTATGTACATACAGTTTTACACTATTGTTAACACCTTTTTTACCTATGTAATGTTTTCTTTAATAGTGCCTGTAAAATCTTTCTGTCTATCCTTCTTTTGTTATCAAGATAAGGAAGCAAATTTATTTTATGTTAAATAACTTTGTGTTGTTTTTCATTATTTGTCATTCTATTCTGTTGTCCTACAAAATTGCACAGAATGTGACTTGATACAGTGTACTTTGTTGACGAGGCCTTTCAGCTGATTCTGCTAAATTCAAATGATATTCCACAAGGTTAAGCAGGATAATAATTGTTTTGTCATTTAACAGTTGCCACAGAAACACATTTTAGGAAAACTGTAGTTTGTATGCAGAGGTTTGTAAGACTTCAACAAATCTTGGCAACCTGCAAGTGTACTGTTAGGGCATGTTATTTGCCGCCCTGCTGTATCACAAGTTATGAACATGGCTATGTTATCAGTTAAGTAATATATGTACACCATATTATTATATCCATTGATAAATCATTTTTTATTTCATGCATACTGAGTGAATGACTGTGAAAAATATTTTTTCATCCAATCAGAGACACTGAAGATAGTACTTCAAAAGACAAAGTCTCAGTACGTATGAAATAAAAACATTATACCATGGAAATTGCTTGAACGATTTTTATTCACTCGTTGCTCTGCATCAAAAAACTCACTTGTTCACTGCGCTCACTCGTTCATTTTTCTTTATGCATAGCAACTCGTGAATAAAAATTGTTTGTGCACACTTTCCATGGCATATACTCCATGGCAATATACCGGTATTTGCCTTTTTCTACAGGTTGCTATTGAACTAGAATATGCAAAAAGTATGTTTGAACTTCACAAGAAAGCACATCCAAATGATGAAATAGTGGGGTGGTAAGTAAATCTTAATTATAAAGTCTGCATTCAAGCATAGTGCAATCAGGCCAGAGCTTATCCCATTTTCCGTAGCATGAAGAGAAGGAGAGTATTGTTACTCACTGCTGGATGGGATACTAGTCCATCACAGGGTTACCCCCAATATTAAATTTGCCAGTACCCATGTGTACACCTGGGTGAAGAGAGGTACTGTGAGAGTTAAGTATTATAAGAGTCAAGAACACAACACAGTGCCCTGGTGAACCAGGGATGAAGCTAAGAAATTACAAAGCCAGCTCACAAACAAGCTCAGCCAGCTTTTCTGACCATTGTACCTGCAAAATTTCTTTGAGTCTTTGTTTTCTAGTGAAATTTAAGCCGGTGATAAGCTCTCTTTCAGTCGGTGAAATTAGCCGGTAGTCGGCCATTAGCTACATCTCTGTTGAACATGGACTGTTCGATCCGGAGTCAAGTGCACTAACCATTAGACCACATTGCCTCCCACCTTATAGATTATACAAGCATTTAGTTAGTAAGTTCATTTTAATTTTTTGACAGTAAATTTTCTAGTAGAATGTATTGTTAATTAGTCATTGTACTAATGATGTTGCTTTTTGTGAAAGTTCAACTGAAATTTATGTAAATTTTTTCTAAGGTATGCCACGGGGTCAGATGTTTCAGAGCATTCTTTGCTCATTCATGAGTACTATTCGCGGGAAACTAGCAATCCAGTGCATGTTACAGTGGACACCACCTTGAAAGGATCGCGGATGGGTGTAAGAGCTTATCAGAGGTTAGCCACCTTTTTTGACGCACTGATTGATTTGAGTGTACTTGTTGGATGTCCAAAACAAATCATGTGGTACAAAATCAGACAACAGGGTTCAGAGAATGGTTGCTAAACCTAGATCCAATTTATAGCGTGGTATGAAGCATAGTATGAAGCAACTAGGAGTATTTCTACTCCCCCCTCCCTGGATGGGATGCTTCAATTCACTGGTACCCATAAATATACACCTGGCAGAAGACAGGCACAATGAGAGTGCCTTGACTGTGAACACACTGCAGTGTTCACGGCAGTGTTTCGGCCAGAACCCGGAATGCTTGATCCCTAGTCCAACACACTGAACAGTATGCCACTGTGCCCCCCATAATGATTAACATCCTTTTTCACTTGTAAATTGTAGTTGTAAAATGGGTGTTCCAGGCAAGACAGAAGGTACCATCTTTTCACCAATCCTTTGCGAGGTTATACTCACTGGACCAGAGAGAGTCGGAGGTGAGAAATTAATTAGATTGTGAGCAGTCTGTTTTTCTTATTCTGTTGAGCATTAAAGCAAAAAAGTGCACAAGCATATCTTGCTATCTCAGTTTTCCACTTTTGCTCTCTTTTGCTTCATTTGTGACAAACTGAAAACAGAAAGGACTGCTTGTAAACTGGAAATGAATTAATCACTGATTCACTCATTCTCGTTCCCATTGCCTGCAATCCTTCTGGTCTATGCCAGGGATCAACACCAGAAATCTGTGATGCAATAACTCATTGTAAAATCTGACCCATCTGATTGGCTGAAAATTACAGAACGAGTACTGAGTGTATGCTCACAATTGGTGGGTGGCCAAAGGTCTCGATCCCTGGCGCAGACCAGACAGATCATGGGCTCAGTCACTCTGGGGATGAAAATATGATTCACTGTACTACATTGTACATAATTATGCGTCCATTCTCAAATTGATCTTTCTTTTTATTTGATTATAGTTAACTGGCTGCAAAGAACGAAAAATACAGCAAAACAAAGCATATCTCCACTATCAGACATGCAGCATGTCAGTAGGTAAGTGGATTAGTCAGTTACATGTATAAATTATATTAATTTATAATATAGATACATGTAGGGCTCTGCGCACGCTCTGATTAGAGTATAAAACATAGAAAAAGCATGTTTTATTGTTTTTTGTCAGCTTTACTCTAGTGAAAATTCGCAAGGGATGGCGGCGAACATTTTCTATGAAGTTCTCAAATGCCCATCAAAGTTTTATGACAGTATAATACATGGCTTAGGCTTTATTTGTTAATTATTATGCCTACTGTAGAGGGCATTCACTTGATTTCATAGCCATCATATTATACCTAAATTTTTTTGTTTGGTATACGAACATGGCTGCCATCTCTGTTGTTATTTGAATCCCTCAGGACTGAGTGAATACAGCTCATTAAAATACGGTGTAAAACTTCTGCTAATGGACTAATTATTTGGACATCTCCTGTACGCAGACACTTAGTTATGGTGCCAGCGACAAACAAACCCAATAATAATAATAGTAATAATAATAATAATAATAATAATAATAGCGTAAACGATTTCAAACAAGAAATTATATGGAATAATCGGTTTATAAAGACAAACGACAAGTCGATTTTCTACAAAAGTTGGGTTAATAAGGGCATCTTAAAAATAAGGGATCTCTTGGACAATCACGAGAAATTTCTTTCTTTCGAAAATTTTAAACGCAGATTCAGCGTTCGTTGTACTTTCCTCGATTACGCTGGCGTCCTAGCAGCAATCCCTAAAGCGTGGAAAAGTGAAATCACGAGTAACACTGCCAGGGATGTTAGTGAACTCTCCAAAGCTGTTTCCAATGTCCATGACATCGTCTCCACAAAACAAGCCCGCTTGATGTTTGCGGAGAAGTCCTTTTCTCCGCCAATAGTCGAAACCACTCTAAGAAATCTAGTGTCAAACGTAAAGGATATCTATGAACTTCCATTTAAAGTTACCGTTGAAAGTAAAATGAGGAGCTTTCAATATAAACTCATACACAACATCATACCTACCAATCTATCACTCCATAGAATGAAAATAAAAGAGTCACCGTGCTGCGAGCACTGCAGTTGCGAAAACGAAACGCTCCTACATAGGTTTTGCGAGTGCCCCAAAGTTAAGCTTTTTTGGGATGACGTTATAAAATGGTGGAATATAAAGCGCTCGGACAACTGTAAGCCTAATTGTCTGGAAATCCTTTATGGATACAAACCCGAAAACACCAACCTACACGCATTTAATCACTATCTTCTTATAGCTAAATACCATCTATATCTCGCAAGAAATCAATCAGAAACCCCCAGCATAAAGGTCTTTCTTGCCTTATTGGAAAGTAAAATCAAATGCGAAAGACGAATCGCTTTTAAGAACTCTTGCTATAAAAAGTATGAAGCAAAGTGGACCACTCCCTGCATAGGCGATGCGATAGCTTTCTTGCCACTTTAAGAGTAAGGTAATTAGGCTAAGTGTAACCTTCTTTTCAATGTTTCTTTTTCTTTTTGATGTTTGTGTGTTTGTTGGGTTTTTTTTTCTTTTTCAAAAAAGAATAAGTATTATTACTGTGTTGTAAGTAGTGTAAGTAATGTAAGTAGTGTAAGAAGTAGTGTAAAGTATGTAAGTAGTGTTTGTGTTGTAAATAAAAAAAAAATAATAATAATAATAATAATAAACATAAACTTGGCTCCAGTTTCTCTCTGTTAAAAAACAAATATCCCCATTTGCAAGAAGTCGGGCGCCCTATACCAAGTCAATAGCAAGTCCCAAAGTACGTCACAAAGAACACAACAATGGGGCCTTGTCCTTAAACAATAGCACAATAGACTTCACACAATAGAACGAAACAATAGTGCATGTATTGATTTGGTATATGGAGCATCACCCTTTGCAACCCTTTGAAGTGGGACAGAGGGTTCTGCTCGGAACACACATGGTGCCCATGTCGTCTTTAGTCTACTCATTAGCTTGTTATCAGTGGATGATCCTTGGTTGAGACAAATACTAGGACTGTTACTCTCAATTACAATAGGTCTCACGGCAAAACTATTGTCATGGCAATGGCACAACGGGTGTCATTTTGTTGCTTTTGTGATGTACATCTATGGTGCCAAGAAGAACACTGCTCCAATATTTCTAGAGATATTCCTGATTCAGTCCTTCATCTTTTAGTGGAGCGATTTATGAAGTCATCATGTTCCTAATTTGCATAATACAAAGACGTAAATATCTCTAAAGCGAAAGAACATTCTTCAGAAAGGAAAATGCCATTCTTCTTTATTTTGAAAAGCCTTTCAGATAAGCAGAGATTTTTTTTACCTCATAGGCACTTTAACGTCTCATGTGGAATCACCCATGTGTACACTTTCAATCACCTATAAGTGGATAGATGTTGCTGATGTAACTTTTGTTGATCTAATGAGTGTCAGCTTATGGGTCAGTAGATTTGGTCAGGAGATTTGATTTAATGTTGGGAGATTTTTAACAGTCTTCTGCATGTATAGTAGTAAACAAAGGTATTGCTGACAAACCACTTCTCTTTTAAAGGCATTGATAATGTCTTTAAAGTGTTTCTGTAATTTGAATTTTGAATTTGTCGTGTGAATATAACATTGCCAGTTTGCTTTATTATGTACATTTGGTAGTCATCAAAATTGTCTGTTAATTTATTTACACTATATTTTATTTTTTGTTTCCGCAGTGCCAGTGAAAGGTTGTTAGAAATGCTTGGTTCTGTAGTAGGATATGTTGACGATGTTCTGGTTGGTATTGTTTTTCTATGTGGCTAAATGTAATTTAGGCGAAGTTAAAATCGAATCGAATTGCTGCGGGGCGGCCTGATATGTTGCAGGGGTTTTGGTATTTACAGGGCTCAGGTTTCTAGGAATCATTGTGCATTCACTCTTTGAGTTTGCGAAGCATTCATGCTGTTCTCCCCTGACCTTCCCCTCCCCTTTCAGGTAGGTATCAATATTTCCACTGAATTGCTATTCAGTGTGACGGTGCTGGATGTTGGTTGCCGCTCACAGGGTTGACATGGTTACCTTGGCTCTTGGCTCGTCCGTTCTCGGTGTCACCATCTGTATAAGCACCAACCCCCAACCTCATCTATTGTTGATGAGTTTTAATTGCAGCTTAAACCACACATAGACTTTACAGTGAGAAGGGTGTTTAGTCAAAAAATACAATTTTATTAAGTTTGTTTTCCATAGAATGAATGTGCCTGCTAAATGAAGGAATTGACATTGGCAAATATCTAGACAAGTACAGATTACAGTTTTGCTGTTTGTTTACTGCTGTAGTTTCTGCAGTTCACTATGAAGTCGCACTTTTACATGAACATGTCAGATAAGGGTAGAGAATGGTGGTACAGTACTGTTGGTTTTTGAGGTATTAAGAACACCCAGCCAAAAGGGAAAAGGGAAAAAAGAAACTTAAAAATTGGTCATCTATTTGTCAATGTTGAGGAGTTTTTGTTGCCCATTGATGTGGGGAGCAAAGCCTTAAAAACATGTATTTTTTAAACAAGCATACGTGTACATGTATATTATTGCGCATGAATTCTTATCAACATGTAGTTTAGTCTCTTAACTTTGTTTTTTTACTTGCGTCGTTTTATTAGGTTTGTTAGCTCTTTATCTTAAATTTGTATTTATGATATTATTATTATTGTTATTATTATTATTATTGCTCTTGTTCTTGTTATTATTAACTATCTAGTGTTTGGTAATCTTCCAAATTTAGAAATTTTCCCGGTAATATAATTATTGGTGGTTTTCATCACTATTGCATGTGCTGTCCGTTTGCATGAAAAACCTCAGTAAACTATCGGACCATAGATCATACAGAGATAGATATTTTGCCAAAATTATAGCTCTGAAGCACTTTCCACAACCGCGTTATTGAGACAATTACTGTATTTAATATGTTGGCCGCCATGCCTATGTATCTCACTGGGGCACAAAATGATATGATGGCCGATCTTCTCTTGTGCAAACAATGGAAATGGAAAACATTACTTGGCAATTCCATGATTCCAGGCAGGCAAAGTTCCAGGCAATAACAGTGTTGGCAGAGAGTTAATGGAACTAGTGACTTCAGTGCCTCGCATGTCTCAGGAAGATTTTGAATCCATTCTTAACAGCAACATGCAGGTACGTTGGTTGTACTCTGTGATGGATGACACATTTTGAAAAGTTTAGCCTGAATTTTTCAAGCTTGACAATTTCAGTTCTCAATCTTTCCCATTTGAAGCCATCCATGTTTCTTCTCCGCGTATTGTTTCCTGTTTCATTTATGGTGACTAAGCCCCTTTAACCACAATTTAGAAAACAGTCCTAAGAAAACACGCGCGCTGATTGGTTAAAAAGCGTGTTTCTATAACTCGATGGAGACACAGAACTAGCACAAGCTGTTGACGTAATGATGGCGCGAGCAAAGAGAATTTACATTTTGATAATCAAAGTTAACAAGTTGTTTTCCTTTTTCTCGTCGCGGTGTTTTCTAAAAGAAATAGAAAACATGTACTTCGTGTTTCTATCGAATTATAGAAACACTCGTGAAAGTTTGGGAGAACTCGAAAAAGCTGTGGAAACACTCGCCTATGGCTCGTGTTCCCACAGCATTTCTCGTTCTCCCAAACTTCCACTCGTGTTTCTATAACTCGATAGAAACACGTTACATGTTTTCTATTTCTTAAAGAGTCTACTACGCTTTGTTTGCCTTTTTTCAATTCAATTCATTTCAATTCATTATTCACACTATCCAGAGCATGTACAGACTATTTGTATTATGAATAAAGAAAAGGTAAAGAAGAAGAATGAAATTAAGCCATAATGTAGACATTTAATACATGTAGGTGTGCGGTGTCCAAAGGAGCAGAGCTTTCTAGTTGGACACCACTATAGCTAAGTGAATACAATAAATAATAGCAGCATAAACATAGATAAAATTAAATTAGCTGACAGTCTATTAATGTTAAATTAATTAGGGTAAGTAAGGTAAAGTGAGGTGAGATTTATTTAAGCAATAGACCACAAGTTTCTATGGTTTATAAGCTGATAAACCACGCGGGATGTTGGCAGAACACGAGAAGAATTTGTAAATCACGAGCCGCAGGCGATTGATTTACGAATTCTTCTCGTGTTCTTCCAACATTCCAAGTGGTTTATCAGCTTATAAACCATAGAAACTTGTGGTCTATTGCTTTTATATAATAATTCAGAAGACGCGCGATTTTTCCATGAGTTTACTGGCACAATAAACCATAGCTGATTGACCAATCAGAGCGCGCGCATTGATTTGGTTATTATATAATATTTCTTAAAGTTTAAAAGCAGGAAGGAGCCAGATTATTTTACTCAGCATCATGCCAGCAGTGAACTCAACTTTGATTAATCACACGATGACATTTACATTCCTTTTTAAAGGAACTAAATCACAGACGCTTAATTTCAGGCAGCACAGATTCCCATATCTTGGTTTTCCGGTATAATTTTGACATTTCTTTTTTGCATTATTGTTTTAGGACTTGCTGATGATCGTGTATTTATCAGGCGTTTGCAAGGCGCAAATCTCACTGGGAGAGAAACTGGCCACTGTGCTATAGAGTAACAAATTTTAAAATGTGCAATAAATTATGGATAAATTCAACCTCTTGCACTTGTTATTCGGGTTTTTGTTGTAGTAACAAAATGATATATAATAAAAGTGCCAAGGGACAGGGTAATGTGCTCGTTATAGCGCTGGCTCGTTACACCCGAGTTTTGTTACAATACATTTTACTGTAACTTGCCTGGCTGAAGAATTTTGTTCATTCTGCGTACGGTACAGTGTGTGTGGTCAGGGGCCTATTTTAATGGGGTTCTTCTGTACGTGTTCTTAAACACTAAACTGAGGGATGAGATCAAATGCTGTTGCACCATTGGCTGGCTATATAAACGTAAACAAACATATCTTTTACTCGCTATTTTGGTATTTTGTTTTTAAGTTTATTGCTGATCCTGATCTACACCAAAATCCAGCTACAATCTGCTCCTGTTTGTTAAAGTGGTCCCTGCATCATTTACAGAAGTCAGCATTCTTGAACACAGTTGATCGTTTTCGTTACTCTCTTCACCTGTTACCTGTTAACTACAACTCGGGAGCATTGTGTTGTTTCAGTTTATATTTTGATGCGACGTCACGCAATCACAAGAGTATTTGTCAGGTTGATTCTCAGACTTCTATAGTGTAGGGAGACTAAGCAAGAGCGACATCTCTCAGTTGGGATTTTTAAGAACTTTCTGTTTCATTTACAATATTTGTTTCCGTGTTTACAGTGTCCCCAATTAACACAGTAGTGCTAAATACATTGACACTTTAATAAAGTTATTATTATTATTATTATTATTGTTGTTATTATTATTATTATTATTATTGTTATTGTTATTGTTATTATTATTATTGTTGTTATTATTATTATTATTATTGTTATTATTATTACTGTTATTATTATTATTATTGTTATTGTTATTGTTATTGTTATTGTTATTGTTATTGTTATATCTCCACTGAAACTTCTGTATTTCAACTGA
>OX393570.1:5625957-5688457 GCA_947652115.1 Blastomussa wellsi | reverse complement strand
GGGCATTGTGCCTTGAGCGTTTATTCGTCGGTTAACAACACAAATCCAGAACCTCTTTCTACCGTTCTTCGACTGAGCTTGCTTTATGTCGAAAGAATCACACTCCGCAGTTCGCAAACAAATGTCGAGACATTCCATCTTCGTGAATACTGGTTGCCTAGAAAGCTTCATACCCGTATTTGGCATAAATCGTCCGGGCAGGTGACGGCGTTGTAAGATTTCTTTGAAATTTGTAGAAGCATTTTGGCACGATTGGCAGCGTAGAGAAACAGCCAAAATAAAAACAACCATCATAAAGACTACATTTAAACTTGTCATCAACATTTTGAAATTGGACTCTTCGCACTGTCAATAAATCCATTAGATGAATGTCGCATGATTTACACAGATCTAGCGGTGACTATTATTACAACGTCGACTACTTCAGTTAAACGGAAACATTGATGTTGTAGCTTGTTATCCGAAACCAACCGAAACACCAAAGTAAAGTCGAAAAGTAAGTATTGAATTAGGGTACGCATATTAATTGGGAAACCTGACACTTGCGCTTTAGGACTTATATTCTTTCCAACACTTTGTACTCACTCAAATATGTTTTCAATCTTTGTCACTTCATCATAATTAATTGTGCATGTTTCGCTTTGTTGTTATATAGTCAGAACGGTTTTTCAAACATTCTGTTATTGACGATGATGTTCGTAACATCGAAACATGTCTTGTCATCTTTTTAAAAATGACGATTTACGTTCGCCTGTCTCGACCTTTAAGTTTCATCTCTAAATAATTATCGTACACATATCGAATATTTCAAATATAAAGTTAAGTAAAGTTTCACATTTCGTTTTGCTCTTGCTTTATTTGTCTTGTCGGTGACCAGACCCAGGCTCGTACTCCATAGCCCTACTCTGTACTCGGCCCTACTCGTCGGTAGGGGTTTCAATCGCGCAATGTTTTAAGTTTTCTTCCTTCATCGAATAGAAATTTTGCGAACACTCTGCAAAATATCTCTAAGTATATGTCTCATTCGTATGAATATATCACCTCTTGCTTTTTAGCGAGTGCTAATTATCTTGCCCTGAGGCTAGGAACGTATTTCAACATGCAACTTCGGTTGATAAATAAGGACCATTACGTTATTCGCGTAATGTGTCTACCTTGCAAAAACATCTTCAATTCGCTTATTCGGCGAACTTCGAGTCACGGAACATTTCAGGATAATGAAATCAACATTTGACAGGGTCCCAAAGGGGCTTAAGGTTCCGGGCTAAAAAATACAGGGAAAGCGCGGCTATATGTTCCATGAACGTCTTGTTACTTTTTACAATCGATTGAAAACCGCTCTATACCTCAGAAATAATCCACCAATTAAATGCCTGCATCATGGTACGTTCACGTGCCGATCTAATCACTCTTCAGCGAGCGAGCAGCAGTTAGAATGAGAAGGTACGTATAAGAAATCTATGCAAAATCGAGATTTTGTCGGAATGCACTGCGCGGCGACCATTGCAAGCCCTCTTAAAGATCCTTAAAACCAGCTCACTCAAACAACGGGCATCGAATTGTCGGAAGACGCAAATCAAGAGAGAAATCATAGGAATGAGCGACTTTGTGTTCATTATTTTTCATAGTCTTCAGCAAAAAATAATTCTGTATCCCAATGTTGGCAACTATCTCATATAGATCAGTGTAAAACTAATTGAGCCTTTGTAGCTCCCGAAAATGAATGTGTGAATAAATAGTGAAAATTGGTATCTGTTATTAGAATGAAAATAAATTTAATTTTCAGAAGAAGAAAGGTACTAATGATACATTTTTGATCTCGTGAGATTGGAACCAGGAACCCCTTTAATCGATTTTCTGTTACTCTTCTATCGCACAGAAAGAATAGCATGGTTTTCAAAATCGGGAAGAAAAACCGGCATTTAGCATTTGTGGAATAGGACGGAAATCGTTAAATTTAAGATGGCGCATCTAAATGGCAGATGGCGAAGGACGCAAAGCGAGGGCTCATTTCCCGAACAGTGGCCTGGAATCGAGTGTAGCCATGCAAAGTCATGGGAATTCAGGAGACTGCAATTTTCTTGTGTTTTGTCGGTTTGACAGGCCATTCATAATGTGAAGAGGAAAGCAGCTGTTGACAATTTTGGAAATAGAGTAATTTAGTTGCATTTCCAAGAAGAAAGGCTCAAATGGAATTGCGTTAGGTATAATAACCAAATGAATTAAGAGGTATGGTTGCTATGGCATAGGTGGGAACAAAGCCAAATGTCTTTATGTGGGATATAGTTCAAGTGAAGCCTTTGAGTGTTACTTTGGTTCTCTAGTTCTTTATTGACTCCGAGCTTTCGCCGATCTACGGCATCATCCCTGATGATGCCGTAGATCGGCGAAAGCTCGGAGTCAATAAAGAACTAGAGAACCAAAGTGACATTCAAACGTTTAGCAAATGTCTTTAGTTTGTTTATTGTTCAGTGTTGGTTTACAGTGTTGTTTAACACAAGAAATCAAACGTTTCATTCCTTCTGCAATTTAAAAGCGTAACAATTATGTTGTAAATGGTACTTGCTATCTTCAATTTCGGTCTTCGTGTTCGTCATTTTGTTTGGTTCCATTTCTTTTCGTTTTGTTTCGCAAAATACAGTAAGCCTTCATTTGGAACTGACGAACGTTGTTTGTTCTCCGCTCCAGTTGTCTTCTAACAGGCTTCAACCGCTGATGTCAAAATCTGTTTTTAAAAGAAAAAAATAGCATTGAGTGTTGATCAGAGTGTTAATTACATATCGAAAATAGATTACATTTGCGTCTGGTTAAACTGGAGATATTGGAATACTTACCCTTAAAAATCGAATGTTTTACGAATGTTTTTATGTTTTTTTATTGTGAGATAAAATTACATCTAATGTTAGTAACATTGATTAAAATTTAACCATGCAGTAACATTCCAACTTTTTAATTCCATCACCAGAACTTTCCCCCTATAAATTATGCTATACCTTTCGTCTTAGAAGCTTTTATCATTTTGCTCAAATTGCCTATCGATTCATACCTTATGTCTTAACGGCAAAACTTGTTTCTCAACAACATGTTAATAAAAATCCCGTTTCCACTATATGATGCCATTGATGTTTACACGTTCGTTAATGATGCTTACACTCGCTCATTAGAATCTCCTCCTTACAATTAGGTTGAGCCATTAGTATTTGAAGCCTCACCACTTCACTCTAATCTTAATCAGGCTCCCTTGTTAAGCATGCACAGCCTCTGTAATATGAGTATTCGTACCTATTATCCAATGTCATTAATGACGCTTTTATTCATTAATATTTCGAGGTGGTCACTACAACCTTTTCTTTCCAATTAGGTATAAAGTCTTTGGCTTTAGAAGCTTTCTTCATATTATGTTGAAGGTCTCTAGTCAGCCACACCTTTGTTATTGTTTGCATGCGGAGAGTTCAGAATTATATTTTGCGCTGAGCGTGTCGAAACGAAAGAGATCACTGAGAAACTTGTTAAATTTGTAATTAAACACTTCCAGTAACATAACTTAAAGCAGTGTAATAAGATTTCGCTTCACCATGCAATTTTCATAATTTCAATGGCATCGAAAATGGCGGAGGCTGACTAGGGCCCTTTAAACACCCATCAATCGATCGATCTCCACCGTTTCTCTATTGAACATTTCTGACTTCGATAATTTTATTTCAGCGAAACCAAATCTAACGTAAAAATGCTAAAAATTGAAGTCGGCATCACAAACTCTTGAAAAAAATCTGACGTTGACTTTGGTGAAGGCATGCAAAACAACGTTCATAACAGACTTACAAAAAGACGTTTCACCCGAAAACCTTTGGCCTTCTTCGGTGTAAATAAATTTAAGGTATTGCAATTTTTCTCGGCCAAAGTATGGAAGCATGTGTGAATATGTTTTCTTTAATTATTCTATTTTAGTTACAGAAAAGTGTAAGTTATTCTTTTTGGCAGTCATTATCACCTCATTGTGCCATTGTGAATCCTTTGACGCCAAACTAGTGAACTTTACTGGTAATTTATCGACTCATTTATTTCTGTGGACAGTTCTTGCTTAATGTGAGAGATTCTTGACAAAGAATAAAAACAATATCACAAATGAATGGGAGCTTTTCATTTAAATAATAAATGAGAAAAAATCTTTACCTGCGTCGTTCTGGTTCTTAAAAACATCTCGACTTTTCAAGTTCATATTTTAGGGCCACGCAAGTTGTTTGTTTCTTACCAATTGAAGGAATTCGTCCTTTATGTTGTATTTTAGTCGATGGCACTTGTTTTGCACTCGAAAGTGAGGGGTTTATCTCGGTGTAAAAACCTGTGACTTTTTTCTTTGTTTTTGATCGTTTGTTTTTCTGTTCTCTATTGTTTCTAGGTTCTTTGTTGTCTTGTTCGTTCTCTGTTTTACGTCACTCGTGAGTTTCACAGGTTTTGACACCGAGGATAACCCGAAGTGAGCGAACCCGATTGATTTGAATGGTTAGCTTTGTTTTTTTCTCCCTCGCTTTTTCGTGTTGTATAATTCGCATTTGTAACCGAAAGCCGTTTCAAAGGACGTTTGTTCCGTTTGGACAGCTTGGAGAAAACAATCTGGCCTTTCAACTGAGCTCACCTCGATACCGGTTTTTAAAACTCATTCAAGAAAAACACGATAAAACCGGAAAAATAGGTCAAAACAACTTACAGTTATCAAAGACTCAATAGAACAATCGCTGCCTAAGCGTAACTAACCTCATGAAGATCATGTGAGCTTACATTGAAATTAACCCATCCACTGCCGCTCTTTACTAGCGTCGTGTCCGTGGAGTTTTCTCGTCGCTTTATTACGCAAACTGAGTGTTTTCTCGTGCTATTTAATCTGACGACTTGTTTTAACTCAAAGAAATCACACATTGCATTGCGCAGGCAGACGTCCAAACATTCCATATCCGTAAACACACGTTTTCTTAAAAGCGTTGAAGCCGCATCTCGAGGAAACTTTCCGGTTTGCTGGCGACTCTGTAAGATTTCTCGGAAAGATTCAAAGGCGTTTTTGCAGGGATCGCACAATAGAGGAATTGTCAAGGTAAAGCAAACCACGAGGACTACGAAAGCCTCTCCAAAATATAATTTGAACATTCTGGAGTCTAGCTTTATCTGGGTGTTTGAATTAAACTAGAAAGTGAGGCCTATTGAGACCCTTACAATTAACAAATTGATGTCATTTTTTTGATACGTATTCCCCAGTTTACTGATGACAAATTGCGCCATAAAATTGTCAAAGTGACAGCTGAAGGAGTTGTAAATTAAACCAAAGATCAGGGTGTCGAAACATCATTTGAAAGAGACGACTCTTTTGAAGGTCCTTCGCTTTTGTGGAAACTTAAACAACTCAAAATGATAAAATGTACCAAATGTCTATCTCCTTCATCTGTCTTCTACCTATGACTTTCACGCGCCTTTCGTAAAATCTGTTATTTTGAAGATTTATTGCAATTGTGTACAGCAGCTTTATTTGTTCATGAGTCAAATTAGAAAGAAGAACCAGAGATAAAGAAATGACGATATATAAAAATAGGTCCGCAATGCGTCCATATGTCCTGTGCTAGATAACTGAGTGATTCAGAGACGATTTTAATACATGGTAAAGAAGGAATTTCGTAGAATAGAGTACATGTGTCAAAGCAAGAGTATGAGGTACATGTACAGCTCCAACTTAAAAGTGTGCACTAATGAGAGGAAAAAAAGGTAGAAGTAAAAAGAGTCAAGACGTGTGTACTCGGTTAATTTCAGTCTGATGATCACTTACTATGGCAAACCGAGCGGCGAACGCTATTTTGAGAATGTCACAGGAAACAGACTAACTGGAATTAATTTTTATTTTTGCATTTCCTTTCTTTCCTTTACAAAAAGCGGCGGTTATGAATGGTGGGCTTTACACTTATCGGTGCTTGATGTGTGAGGTGAAAATCTGCCAAGGCCCTGGAAAACATTCAGTAAGTAATGTGAATTGGCCACCGTAAAGAGATTCGTGAGCTGAAGTTTCGAGCGTTAGCCCTTCGTCGGAGCGACGCAGCACCACAGTTTCTTTAGAAACTTACCCCCTCTATTCAGTAAGTAACATTGCAATTAACATTGTCAATGAATATATCCTCAAGAGTCTCCGCAATTTTCCCCAATGGAAAACTACTAAAATTTTTTTGGTGAGAATTTCCCGTTTATTTTACAACACGTTTTTAGATATGAACAGCTAGTTTTCGATTGTTCCCAAGTGACGCAAGTCCGCGACTTGTAATCCACGAAGTGTCAATTTTTCTTTTCATTATTATTTTGAGCTGTGCGGCCAACAGCACAACGCCGTAAGTAAAGGGTATTTGGATAGAATTTATTGAACTCAGCAAACCAATGGAGAAGGGACAGGGTGTAAAAGCTCTCTCCTCTGCAAAGGGCTCTTTCATTTTCGGGAAGGGGAATTGGGAGAGGTGAAAAGAAAGCGCGTGGAGGCTGGGGAGAAGGGAATTCGGAGTGCGCCGTGTCCCGCGCTCCGCCGCGATTTTTCATTTTCCCCTTCCCGGAGACTCTGCGAGGCGTAAGAGTAAAGTTTGAGTAAAACTGTCCGGTCGGTGGGCGAATCAGGGGAAGGAGCTGATTGATCATTGACTTTTGTTTATTTGGTGGCTCCTAAAGGAGCCGTTTTGTGATTTATTGATTGCTCTGCGGAACTCGGCCATGCAGTCTACTCTTCATCGGTGCTGGAAATGATCCAAGACATGTCGACGTTCTCTGCGAACAGAACATAAACAAGAATTAGAAGACGCCACGTAACTTGGAAACTAGATGAACTTTAAGAACGAGGAGAAAAGAACTGATCAATAAATAACTAGAGCGAAAAAAAATCGTAATGAGGCAACAGATGTAAAACTGATAATGTCATCGTACCTTTCTTTGCCAGTTCTTGGTGACCCCTTTCTCGGCTAAAGGTCACAAACAGTTAACCAAGTTCCACTCCACAGGTCTTCCTTGGTTGACACAAAGCTGGTTTTTCACCGTCTCCTGGCCACTGGCAACGGGGACACTCTGAATGGTCGTAGCTTAGCTTTCTCCGATTCACAAAGCGGATCGATATGGGCTGCTCTCAGCATACCACGCATTTCGTGCTGGTTCGAAATGTACGCTCAGACCACTGAACCAACAGGGAGAAAGACGTCGAGGTCGTCGGCCATTACATCAAATCTGTTCCTCTGACGACTTATGCCACTGAACAGGTCCTCAAACACTTCTTGATCCATCGGGACTTTGACGGTAATTCGCCCAACGTATCCCTTTTCTGGAACGGTTCGAAGGGATAGCTTCTGTCCTATCTCGAAAACAAGGCAATCGATGGCCTTTTCTCTTGCTGAAATAGACGATAGGAAAATGTTAGGTCTCGAACAAAGAAAAAATGTGTAGCTTTACAAACGTGTGCAATTTGTAATCACTGCTTATTTTACTCACCTTCAAATGAAGATCGGGCATAGTTTACTGGAGCGCTGTTACAATCTTCTTCCTTCACAGATCTATCAGCTTTACTTCCGATACCCTTACATCTCACTCGGTATTCTCTGTGGCCATCAAAGGACCGCACAGCTAAAACTTTCGACACTTTGAAGTACTTCGACATTTTCGTTCAAGAAGTTCTAACTTCGACAAAGCTCAGTTGAATATGATAATCAAACCAATAAACCACATCTTTAAAACCGAACAAGGTAATTAATAGGGATATGAAAGAAAGAAACGCTAATTATAATTGTTCTTCCTTCTATTGTTATTCTATTAAGGTTTTCCGATTTAGTGGAACTTCGCTGAAGTAAAATCCAACCTTCCGCGCTTTGGATTGAACTTCCACGAAGTAATCGGAAAACTCTATTGACTAAAATTCCGCAACAATTCAGTTTACAGACACGCGCGTGTACACACCATGATACACTTTATGCTTGCATATTTGGTAAAGCTAATACAGGACTTAAATGACTCTAAGAGAAATCACGTTTTGAGTCTAAAGATCTTTTTTTCTCAAGCCACAAATTCTTTTGAACGGGGAGTGTCTTAATTGTAAAAATAACACTTCTTTGTTAAGTGCCGCGCGGATCAATAAAATACGCATCTCTTAAAAATAACAAAACTTCCTTTGGTGAAATTGCTTTCTTCGCCTGGTAAAACGAATTCGAATAAAACCTCAGAAGGAGAGAGCAAGCCGAGCTTCGTCTGCTATTTAATGCATAGTATTCGCTTGCCTCAAATTACTTAGACATATCAGTTCGTAAAACACCTGTCACTTTTAATACCTAATTCGGTATTCAAAATAACTTAAGGAAAGTTAAGCGAGACAAGTTGAGTCAAAAACACGGCTAAAAGAGAGAATTAATTAGCACAGAACAAAAAGCACCGCTATCACGATTGCGCGCCAGGCTCTATTGTTGTTCTATTGGACGTGAAAGTTCGTAACAGTTCAGATACGCTTGCGCTACAACGCAATTTTGTAAAGTTAATAAATACAGGCCTTAAGGGAAAAACACACGCGCTTTTTCAGACTAAAGCCTGTATTTTGTCTTAAACAAACTCTTTTAAACGGGGAGGGCGTGTTAAGGTGGCTCAAAACAGTTTCCAGCACTTTCAAAGACTTAGAATTTGATGGGTCATTATAACCACTCTTTATTATTTGATGTTACAATCATGGTATCAAAAAACTGCCCAATCATTGGTGAACACATTGTTATCATTTTCGTGACATAATAGGTTACCATAGAAACAATATGACCTGCTAAAAACACCCTTAATTTTAGCTTTAACTGCTAATAACTCAAAATCGAGCTTGGTGACCCCCATTTTTTATTATCGAATTTTGATAAGCATGAGAAGATGCAACTTTTTGCAAAGTTTAAAAAAATTCTGTGGAGGGGGTTCAGAGCCACCTTAACTTTTCGAAACTTTAACACTGTCTCGAGTGTTTGACATATCTTCTCAAACGAAGCAACAAAATAAGGAGTAAATGCAGAAATAAAATCGTCAAAATTTATGCTAATTAAGATCGGGTATCCAAACCTCCTTCACGGTTATGGTTTTCTTCTTTTTAACTTGATGAATTGTAATGAGTTTGAGAAGTGTATTTGATCAGTCGAAATAAAACTAAGGCACAATAAAATAAAATCGTGAAAATATATTTGCAATAGCTAATTAAAACCAGGTATCGAAACCTCCTTCACAATTAATATTTTCTTTGTTTTAACTTGGTTAATTATTAATGACTTTGAGAAGCCTTCTCAGTTTGTTTCAATTTCAGAAGAGTCTTGCAATAATTTCTTTGAAAAGTTCGTTTTATCAAGGAAAATAGGTTAATGTGATTTTATTTTACTTGCTTTTTGGCGAAGAAACTTTTCATTCTCTCACTTTTCCACCTTTAACAACCTTCATGTGCTTTTGATAAAATCTGTCAAAAGAAAAATAGTAGTGTTGATGATCATATGAAATCTGTTAAGGCCGTCGCAAAAATGATTGCCAAGCGACTAGATTTATTTTAAGGATGTCACTATTCGAATCAATTTACAGGGAAATTACATTTCAGGGATATGTATTTGCAATTTACAAGCCAATATTCTTTTTGCGCGCGCTCAATTGACATAGCACATCACGTGGTACAATCAGACAATACACCCGTCCGATTTGATTTTACAGGGGAGTGCAAAACATACGAATAAATCACCTTTTCAGCTCTAAATTTCAAATCAAATCATATTTATGAAAAAAAAAATGCGTAATTTATAATTAATCAATTGGCATTTATTTCAACCGCAATTACTCCGTGATTATCGCTAAAGGTTTTTCTCTATTTCGCTGTCAGAAGTCGCGTTGTGAAAATTAATCGGAGGGTTATAAAATCGGTAAACCCCCTTCTGGCTTTCTGGTATATTGGGGGATAATGCCCTTGGCTAAAAGATTGTCTTCAAGATTTCATAGTTGCCCTCGAGGCTTAGCTTTTTGGTCACAAAATTTGTGCCCGCAACAGTGCAATGTTGCGCGTCGGACAAACAGGAAAATATTTGTCTCCGCAATAATGTGTCCCAGTTTGCCACCGCATTTAAAAAGACGTTGGTGTTGTGCAGTGCCAAAGTACACATCGACATTACGAACTAACCTCTTGAAGTTCAGGAGAGCTGATGTTGAAATGAATCCAATCACTTAATCCATTGCTTTTTGTTGAGATCCTCTTAGTGAAGTATACTCGTCGATTTATTACACAAATCCAGTCCTTTCTGGTTTCACTCAACACCGTTTCTCTCATCTGAAATTCATCACATAGTGGATTCCTCAAGCAGATGTCAAGGCATTCCATCTTGGTGAAAACGCGCTGCTTATAAAGCTTCATAGTTGAATTTGGCAGAGGCCATCCATCTCGCTGACGAGTTTTCAATATTTGTTGAAAGGTTTCAAAACGATGTTGGCATGATTCACACAGTAGCTGAATCAAGAAAGCACAACAGACCATAGAGAAGGTGGTTGTAAACTGCAGTTTCATCACTTCAACGTACAGATTTTTCTCCGCGTTTGTAAATTACTCAAGGGAAGCAGACTTTATACCACAAGCGAAATAAGCTAGTGTAAAAGCGACTTGTTTGGTCTACGGCTCTAATAGACCAATTTCGATATTTTAATATTCAGCCTAATACAATAGACATCACTGCGAGGCTCCGGGGAATAAATCCCACAAACTCTATAATTTATACCCCGGAGCCTCGTTCTGAGGTCTATTGTTTTTGGCTGAATTTTAAAATATCGAAATTGGTCTATTCTCATTTGCCTTTTGTATTTTTATTGGCACAGTAATTTTTGGCAGGCATGATTTGAAGTGCAGGTGAAAGTAACATGATCCATCCAATTGGACGTCTAATAAAATAAAGTATTTACCATGCACATCCGCTGATGTCGGTATTTAAGAAATTAATTTCCTCCAATGTAAGATGTTCAATAATGGCCTTTGCTTGAAAAGTCAATTTCTGCGACTACCCAGATCCAAATGTTTCATCTTCTTCCATTTCTCAAACTGCTTCAGATTTTTCTGGTGATTCTGTTTCCTCGATTTTTTTTTCGGAAATTAATGTTTCTATCTGAGGAATTTTAGTCATATAGCCCTTTTGTCGGTTAACTTATTTCATTTTCATAACAACACCGTTTAACTTGTTTTTAAGACAATTCGTTAAAACCAAAGGATATATATAAGCGATTTTATCGTGTGGTGACGAATTTGCGTAAAGCAACTGTTTCTAATCTTGATTGAAGTTTTCAAATTTCGGCGACTCGTTGAAGAAAACTGAAAACCGAACATGGTGTCAGGGCATGATGTTATTTACGTCGATGCATTGACCTATTATACTGTGTAGTTGACGTGCACATTTGTTAATCTGGTGGTGGTTTGTCATATAGCAGCCAATCATGTGAATGAACCCAAGCGGCCCGCCAGTATTAAAGGCGTCTTCACTGACATTGATTCCCTCTTGCTTTTGCCATTACAACGAGTTTATCTCTTTGAGAACACATTTTAGTACTGGGGCATTCATTTTGTAGCTGTACGGTGCTGTTCTATGAAGTACTTCAGTGCGCAGGACTCTGAAGCTTTAAAGTGCACCTAACCCCAAAATATTTTTTTCGCTAAAAAAACCTTTGCACCAGTTCGAAACGTATTGCACCTTTCGTTTCTCCTTTTCACCAAATTCTGACTATTTATAGGATTCAAAAGTTGCGAAAAACTGTGCATCATTTGTTCCACGACCGAGTCATAAGGGGCTTGGGTCTATTCCTGATATGACGTCACAAACTGATTTGCATCGCATCAAGTCTTTGTAAAAATGCATGCAAATCAGTTTGTGACGTCATATCAGGAATAGACCCAAGCCCCTTATGACTCGGTGGTGGAACTAATGATGCACAAGTTTTCATAAATAGTCAGAATTTGGTAAAAAGGAGAAACAAAAGGTGCAGTGCGTTTCGCAAAAGTGCAAAGGTTTATTTTAGTGAAAAAATATTTTGGGGTTAGGTGCACTTTAAGCTCTTACATTGCTCATATTATAACTCACCTACCAACACCTATAAGAGACTTGCATGCAGGAAATCATTGTAATTGTTTTATTCCATGACTGAATTCGCACGACTGGTCACAACGGCAAAATTCTGTCACATCCCAGCGATAAAGATTTTGACAAAACAGTGACAAAAAATCGCCGTGCCACACAACGCGAACTGTCGCAGCGATTTGTTCAGGAAGGAGTGTATCCGGCGCGACTCGTCGCAGAGACCTGTCCCTGGATGTCACCCCTTTCGTTCAGGTTTTCATAATTTTTGCCATTGCGATGGAAACCGCATAATAACATATACGGTTTGACTTTATCGACTTTTTGACATAATTTAAAATTTCCAGGTTTCTTCAGAAAAATGTCTAAATTTATACTTTGTATTCCATCAACATTCTGGCTTGATTTTGTTTCTGTTATATTTCCTAACTTGTTTTAGAAAAATAGTGAAATCCAAGGTGGTGGATCCAATATGACGTCATAACCAAGTTAAACAGATCGGTTGTGCACTTTTATTTTACCAAAAATAATTTCAAGACTAACCACTTTCTTACTGACGCTTTTCTCTATTTAGTGCCTCTAAACTTTTGTTCACTATCATAAACTTGACGTTTCCTTGGATTTGAAGGAAGTTAATTACTTAAAGGAGAACAGAAAACCAGAAAAATTTTTTTATTTGAGCCCCGGAAATTGTAGAAATAACTTAGATATGTGAAAAACAAAACTAAAAAGCGATTTTTCCGACCGAAATTGAGAAAAACGGCCAAAAACTGATGCCATTTTTCGAAATTGAACGTCCGCCATTTTGAACCTTTGTTCGGCCGCCGTGTTGTGACGTCGCTGTGCACATGCATTTTTTCAAGTCGATAAATTTGTGAAGAATCTTACAGGTTTCGAAACTGTATTAAAAGCTTGTATTATGACCGAGATCTAGCCTTATTCTTTTGAACCCATGCGAGACAGTTCGGAGTCAAGATGAGCTCCGAAGAGGAAATACATCGTGGTGTGTATGCGAGTGTTGTGCGAACTGGAAAAGGCAACAAGAGAAAGAATGTTTATGCTGCAAAGAGATCGAGGAAGCCGTAAATAAAACACTCCACTCCTTAAGAAGCGCCGGGCCTATTTTTTAAGGGCAATCGATGGAAACTCATCCGTCTTTTGGAATCTCTGGGCGTTCTGTTTGAACAGCCAACTGCAGCACATTCGAACATTTTGGAGCTGATGTTGTCTTCTGAACTCTTGAAATTCGCGTGTTTATCCCATGAGGTGTGCACAGTGACGTCTTGCTATGCGCCCAAGCCTTCAACACGTCTTCCAAAGTGGCGGACGTTCAAATTGTTCTGGTATGGAGCTTTCGCTGCTACAATCGGGTTATAAGGTAAGTTTACATAAAAAAACATCGCGATTTGATTACGACTTATCATGTGCTCTCGTGTGAACGACTTTTTAAAAATCCCCCGGTTTTCGCCTTAAAATGCACTGTATACTAGATGACACTAGCCTCTCGGTGATAATAAAATGGCTCCCTACAGGGGGATGGGACAGCAACATTTTTCACTTTGGTGGCTCGGATCAATACAGCACCATCCATTGGCAAGAACACGTGCCGTCCAGTCACCGCGACAGTTTCCTTGCTTTTTCTTCTTAGCGCATGATTCGACGCTTGGTGCCACCTTCGCACAGTAGTCGTTCAGTTTGGCCTGAGTTTGCGTCATGGAAGGGGATTCACCTGTATAAAGAGACTCATGAATTCAAGGATTCAAGATTCAAAGAAGGCGATGTAGCAGCTCTCATAAGGTCTCACATGAATGGCTCGATACCCTGCGTAAAAACAATAGAACAAACAACAGGAACAATGCCCCTTGCCCCTAAAAAATAGCAACTGCTACAAGTAGAATTACAAGTTTACGAAAGCGTGCTACACTACGGAAAGAAACAAAACACTTCTAAACTAATTCCAATTCGATCGGAATCCGAGGGTCACAGGTCCGTTTGCTGAAAGACTATTAGGTTACCCTCGTTAAACAAAGTCGATTTATCTATTTATTTTATTTATTAAGAATTGTCCCAGAACCATAAAATGTCGAGAAATATATTGCCAAGTGGATTCCACCGCCCATATATATTTCTTCTGGTCAAAGCCATTGAATATACGAAACACATTTTAAAATAGATTTTCTGAGCGTCTTCGACATTTTTCCAGAGGTATTATCAAACGCTTTGAACGAGGTTAATGGAAGGGTAAACAAAAGGTAATATTCGGTTGTCTGTTGCCAATATTTGCATCTTGGGTAATTTTTCGGAAGTCGCGGAGTTGGCTTGGGTATCAGTTTTGCAATATCTGTCACAAAATATAAACATACCTTTTTCCCTGTCTTCGCACCCGTCAACCGCTGATCTCAAAATCTGTATATTAAAGTGATAACAAGACCTCCATAATGCAAGCAATAAATTTATCCCACTACGCATTAAGTGTGTGTTGTCACAATATTTTACAGATCTGCACTTAAAGTGCACTTGTAATGGCTAGTGCAAACTCGCCTTTTAAAGGAGCTACGTCACAAACGAACCAAATTACGGTACCTCAAAATAATAGTTTGCTAAGGAAGAAAAACACCACAGAGGTGATACTAAACCAAATATGGACAAAGATGGGTAAAGATGGAGAAGATTGAGACGGATTACAAATGACGAGTTTGAAAAATTTTGGCTAAAGTTTTTAAAGTGCACGAACCGTGACGTAGCTCATACATATTGGGACCTTCAGATCGGAGTTCCAGTACGAGATCAAGTACGAGTACGACTTTGGAATTTCAATCCAGTTACGGTCCCAGAAGCCTCACTCTTCCCAGTTGCTAACCAGTTGAAAAGGAGACTGTCGGTGCAAGATTGCTGCAAAATGTTAAAGCATAGGCACGAGAACTCGGTTTGAAAAGTCGTACTCGTACTCAATCTCGTACTTGTACTCCGATCTGAAGGTCCCTACACCTGACTTAGGGAAGAGCCCCATCTCCCGAATCCGAAATACGACCGCGACGCGTGCGCGCGTGTTACTCATTAGGGAGTAAAATGCTGACGAACTCCCCAGGAACTAAATTACTATGAACAGCGTTAAAGTAAGGAAAAAGAAAGAAAACGTTGCCTCCATGCGCTCACGTTCTCAAGAAAACATAAAATTTGGTCATTTCACGTTGTTATTTTGCA
The DNA here is from genome assembly GCA_947652115.1 of Blastomussa wellsi. Lineage (NCBI taxonomy): Eukaryota > Metazoa > Cnidaria > Anthozoa > Scleractinia > Plerogyridae > Blastomussa > Blastomussa wellsi. The sequence goes on along the minus strand of OX393570.1, from coordinate 5,673,149 downwards.
GTTGACTGCAAAGAAATGTACAAAACTAAAAAACGCACGTGCAAAGCGATTGTTTTTGCTCATTAAACCTATATTGTTTTGTGGCGTTCTCGTTGCCGTTGCCGTCCTAGTTGCTAAAACTCCCTATTAACTGCATGAACACGACCCAATGTTGCAAAAATCACAGTTTTCATCCCAAAATTTTCCACAATTCACAGTTCCAGTACCACAAATCCCAAGGCAAAGTCTGCGTCGAGCCCGGCCCATACCGCCGAAGCTAATCCCAATGCATGCGAATAATCCTAAACATTTATAACTGATCTTGTATTTGGTGCCTTTCTTTCATTTTTTGATTCACCGTAAGTAGAACACGAAGGAGCTCGACTGTTTCTTGGCAGTCCAACCGGAAATCCAAGATTTTTGTTTCCCGATCGCTGGTCAAGGAGCTAGAACGAAGACTCTGGTTACAAGAGCGCTTCCCTATTCGTTGGTTTAACCTTTTAAGCGCATGCTTCTGGTGGAAATAACCTTACACTATCACCCGCTTCATGCATTAAACGCGGCCGTTGCTACAGGTTTTTATAGCGAGAAAATTTAAATGATCTTTACCCTTAACAGGACCGCTTTCCCATTCCCATATAAAATAATTTTTTCCATTCCTAATGCCTCGAAGCCCATTTTTCCATTGCAAATCTTGCCAGATCTCCAACTCCTATTTTAGCTTTTATACCCCTCCGTTGACTATGTACTCGTTCTAAAAAGAGAAATCCGTTCTTACTTATAAATTATAACTATACATACTCGTTGTTTGTTTCAAAAATTCAGTCCTGGCTCACATAGCTCTTTGATCTCCTTAGTTTTAGTTTCGAGTGACAAGATCTATCAAACACTCGAGAGAGTGTTTCATCACATTTCCAAATACCTCGAAGTCCACTGCACGTCGTATTTGCAACTCTCTTCTCTGTGCTTGGAAAATGTGATGAAACACTGTCTCTCGTCCTCAACAGATTGCTTCTAGTGATTTATTTTTATTACAACTTTTCTTGCTTTTGAACCGCTGTATTTAAGCTTCATCTGTAATGGCCACCACTACAATAAATCGAAATGTTAAATTTAAAGCAATTAATATAATTTGATCGGTAGGGAACAAATGTGGTATTTAAGTTTTTTCGACAACACCTACTTTTTGACTAAGATCTCTTCCAGGTTGATTGAATTGCATAAATATCCTTTCTGTTTTAGCAATTTAGTCGCTATATCGTAGCTTACAGCGTTTAACTAGAAGGGGGTAATTGATTAATTTTTTACTGATTTACAAGTGATTTTGAAAACAATGTTTCTGTTGTTTAATCAGGCAGAAGGTATTCAATTTCTTCAGGACTGGTTATTCTGACATATGATCCTAGATAATGCAGGTTTAGAATCTGAGCAAATATTTAACAGCAGCTGCAACTTTTCTTGCTTTATCTAACCAAAAGTTACATCTCAACAAAGGGTGAGCATCAATATATTACAGTCTCCATCTTATCCATATCAGGCCTATACTTTCTTTGGAATGGATTTAAATGCTAATAGGGTAATAGAATATGGTGATATATGAATACATCGATAATAAGGAAAAATTAATTAAACCGAAAGACGCATTAAAATTTCATTATTTACAACGAACGAGAACTATTGATCAGAACTTAAACAAACGAACGTAATATTTCATATTTAAATATGTTGATTAGAAACTTTCATTTGTCTTGCCGTGAAAAACTTCATGGTATATATCATGTAGAAGAAATAAAGGAAAAATCACTTATTTACCGGCTCGGCACGATCAAACTAGTTTAAACATCACAAGGGGGAAGACAATTTTAAATTATAAATTTGAGCTATTTCTAATCGGAAACACAAGTTAACCCGTCAAGGGCATTAGGTTGAGAATTCTATGGTTTAAGTTGAGTCGGCAATCGACTAGCATTTGTAATTAGTAAATGATTTCGTGAATTGTTTGCCAACAGTATAATTAGAAATTTTGTTTTCCAAGGGAAATGTTTGGAAATAGCTGTTTAAGATTGAAATGGAATGGATTACACTGATTTTCAGATATGTATACTTACCTTCCTCAAACACTTTGCACTTATATTTATATGCGACCAGTTAACCCTGTCTTCAAGAAAATGCTGTTGGATTGCGCGATTTACTCTGCACATTTTTCTGGAATCCGCTTCTTTGACGTCAATCGATGCGCAGTGTTCAGTTCTTAAACAAATGTCCAAGCATTGCAAGTTAGTAAAAACAAGATACTCAGAAACTTTCGCTTCTTCAGAGGCTAGTCGCTGCCCATTGAAGGTTTTAAGCTTCACTATTTCTTGAAATTCCAACAATTCGTGGTGACATTGAGCTGAGCACTTATTAAAGAATATAAGCGCCACCATCACGTGATAAAATACACTGCAAACAATTTTTAAAAATAACGTAGCCATTTTGAGACCTTCGACGGTTAAACACAAAGGCCGGTCAGTGTGCAAATGACCGATTTCCATCCGTTCAGTGTAATTTATCCCAGCTTTTGAACAAACAAAAGATTTATTCGTTATGTAAATTGAACCAAATTTAGGTTGCGTTTTGAATATAGTTAAATCGATTTCGTAAAATGAGTGTTAGCTATTACAGTTTTTTCAAAGCGAGTTTCATTTTTATAAAGTGATAATATCCATATCAGCATGTTCAAATAGATTAAGTTAACAAATTTTTATTTGAACAAGGTGAATAATTGTGCTTCATGACTGCATAGCGCGTTGTCCAATGAATGTCACTTTAGAGAAACGTAAAAAATATGTAAAAAAATCACTGCGGTGATTGATAAAAATGCCACTTTATAACTCTTAAAAACAGTTTCAAGAATTAAACATATATCCACTTTGTAATAAAATAAAAAATATATGTCAGCATATAATGGCATTGTATTCTCTCAATTTCATAAAAATACGAAAAGAGCCAACAGCTTTAAGTCAAACTATAGCTATGATTAAAAGTACCCTTAAGCCGCTTGCAGGACAGACACACGGTAACTCGCATACTTTTCATCTTGGTAAAAGCGGAGCGATTGAAGATGTTAAGCGGGCACATTTTTAATTCGACGTTCAGGGTGTAACTAAGCTGTACATGCACATTGAAGTCTCAAGCAGTCACAGAAAAAAGAAGAGGTAATTAATAATTACGTTCTGCCGAGCAACCACAAGTTGATAACCGTCCTCCGATGGGTTATTATTAGTAGTGACATCAACCAAACAGCTTACTATCCATTGGTAAATATATGACATTATTATTATCTTAAGGTAAATCCTGGTGTGGGCCCGCAACTGGTTGGGATGCTAGTTTTGTCAGTGCCCATTTATCAACTTGGGTGGAGAGAGGAACTGTGAGAGCAAATTGTCTTGTCCAATAACCGCACAACGTTGGTCCCCCGGCCAGGGATTGATCGATCGATCGATCGATCGATCGATGAGGCAGTCCAATCCGGAGTCCAGCACACTAACTGGAATTAGGCTACCGCGCCTTTAATCTCAAAAATATTAAGGACTGATAGATAACCTAACCGTACCTACCTGTCTTAAGTATACAGAGCTCATGTTAAAGTGGGTCCAGGCCTTTTCTCCGACCAAAAGCATTGTCTGTTTTACAGCTCGATGTATTCTGCAAATGTTTTCATCAGAACCCAGAAAGTCAAAGGAGACACAGTGGTCATATCTTAAGCAAATGTCGAGGCATTCAAGTGAAGTAAATACAGCACGCGTGGAAAACGTTAGATTCGATCCGTCTGCTACAAGTCGCTTCCCTTTAAATATTCGACTTTGGATATTTTCGTGGTTCGGGTCGAATCCGTTCCCAAAAAACGGATCACAGGCTTGAGTCAGAAACTGAGAGATTGCAATCGAAACGATCGTAAAACACAATCTTGCCATTTTAGTCTGCGGAACAGTACTGCAGGTAGCACAACCACAGCCAGTTATGACACAAATACGGATTTTATCCAGCTGTTTACACTTGAATCATTCACATTTTGGTATTTTGATTGAAAAACGTTTTATGTTAATGAGCCAGATGCTTTTAGCAATCGAGCCTTCCTCGTCAATTTGTTTACTATAACTCTAATGTCGACTAATGACAGTGATTGTAATTTCGAAAACTTTCCCTAAGCAGAACGAACTTTTCTCCTACATTAGCAAGATGCAAGTTAGGATTGATCAAAGTGGCTGGATCGTACACTTTTGTTCTTTTAATTGTGGATGTCTGCTCGGTGGGGAATATACAAAGACATCTACGCATTTTAATTACAAAAAATAATTATAATAATTGGTCAAAAATCATACCTCGATGCCCTACGGTCTAGCTTTCTGGTCTCCATTAAGAAAACGGAAATTTTATCGATTGCTCTTTTTTAAATTACCTTATTATACGTTTTACGATTTGATGATGTATTAAAAATTGACTTCAAAGTTTATATTCATAACGTGGACGTTCATTCAGATTTTATTTATAATTATATAGCTACATCAAAATCCGTTATTGTCAACAGATGCATTTTTTATTAATTTTTGCCAACTGTCCAAATTTAAAATAAATTGGACAGTTTTTGCCCAAATTGTCCAATTTAAGAAAAATCTGGATAGCTTCCATAAACCAATCAATTGTCAAGAAAAACTACTTTCGAGGGCGAACCATTTGCAATGTTCATATATTTTTGGATGCTATATAATTAATAGGTAACAGGACTACATGCTTGTCCAATTTGGAAATAATTGGATTCAAAAAAATTCCTCGAACTGCCAAATTGGACTCGGCCTACGGCCTCGTCCAATTTAACAGTCCTCGGAATTTTTTCTCATCCAATTATTTTCAAATTGGACAGCATGTAGTCCTATTGTATATACAAATAGCAAAAAATTGGGATTCTTGGCAGCTGGCATCCAGTTGTTGAGTGGTAAGTTGAGTGTACCCTGAGACGTTTCTTCTTTAAATATAGAAGCATCAGTTTTTACTTATAGGTTGATGATCATAATAAGGTTAAATGTGCTGATGGATTTGTTTCAACCTAAAATTATTAAAATTAAGCTTATGCATACTACCAAATTGTAAAATTAAAAGACACCAATTGAAAATGGAGCTTTTTGTGTACATTGGCAGAGGCAGGTATTGCCTCAATTAAGCTTCTGTTTACTTACAATTTTTAAAACTAGTGGTAACGACAGGTTAGAAAGTGCGGGGCTCGATGCACTTAAACCATCGGATCCCGTGCCGCACGAAACCGGCCTTGCGATTCCCGTTCTGGAGACATCTTAGTTTTCCTATTTTTCTCCAGTAAATTAGGGCCAATAAACCAATCAGAATTTGTTTTCTGTCCATATTTTTAGTGAACACTTGAGTTCAGATAAGTGAAGATTAGTGTTGCGGACCTATCTTGGGCCTGTAATGAAAAGGGAGAAAACAAGAGCTTTTTGTGTGGCAAATGCAGAATATTCCATCACTACTAAGAGTAGGCTTATGCCTACTTAAAACGTTTTAAAATTAAAAGGGGGAAAGTAGCGTTGTGCGTAATAGAGGCACAATATTATACCCCATTCACATCAACAAAACTTGTTTAGTTAAACCAGGTTAGACAAAATGAAAATAAGCAACAGAAGACTGAAAGACTGGATTTTAAATAGGATTCAAGTAAGTTCTAATGTGTTCTATCATTGTGCCAAATTTGAAGTCAACAATATCAGTTAGTAACTTTTATGAACAAAACAATTTTAAACCGTGTTTAACTGAACAGCTTTTCAACGTGTTTAAGCTTTGGTGTTAATCGAGTATTAGACTACTATTGCAGTGTTATTAAAATTAAGTGTTTGATACTTTCAGGTTTTTAAATGAAATGAGCTTTTTATATGGTAGAAACCGAATATTACAATGCTGTTGACCTATTTAATTATAAACAGCTGTTTCGAGAAAAGTACACGCGACAACCCCGAAAGGTATTGTGGGTAGTTTTAAGTTCACGGTTTCTCTCAGCATTTCAGGGAAATATGAGAAAATGGCACGGGACACTGACGAGACACCATGGGCGTATGTTTGTTTGTAGTTTTGATGTATTTATTGATTTATTTGACTTATTATTAAAAGTCATTGCTTGCCTGATACCCAGATGTGCACTTTTCCGACAACCTTTCTCGAAATAGTTGTATCACTCACATGCGAAGCCTTAAGTTTATTTTAATTAGCATTGATCTTTTTTTGAATACAATTCTTTCACATTGACAGTCAACACTCTGAGCACTATTTGTGAGAAAGTGAATGCTTTTAATTATTTTCGAATTTAATAAATATAGTTTCTTGAAGAGTCACTATTAATCCAGTGTGAATGAACAATGCGGCGTCTGTGCAATTGTGGTATTTTGCTTCAAATCCATTATTTCAAGAATATGGATATTTCATTTTGCAGGCTTGCTTGACAAAGCACGCTGTTGACGGCTTCCTGCTTTTATAGCTTTTTAAACTCTTACACTTTCCGGCTCAGGTTGTTTGTATTTCATAATAAGCGCTCAGGAAGGCGATATTGCCAGCTGGGTTAGCTATGATGCGAGTGATTGGTTCCGCAAATGTCTTTTTTTTTTCTATGATTTTTTATCGTTACTATTATCTTAAAAGTTTGTACTGTGCTCCTTTAGGATGGACATTTTTAGTTAAATAGAAGTTATTATCGATATCTAAGGCTCCGTTAATTATTTACGTACAACATAATAAGCAATTTTTGCTCTAACTCTTTTTCTACAGGCCAACGACTTTTACATATTATTTAATATCTACTCTAATATTTTCAGAATTGTGCCAAGTTATACCTTATTTGAGAGAGGAATAAATAAGCTTTAAAAAACGTTTAAAAAATTTACAGACAACTTTATGTGCATAATTTATGCATAGCATTTTACGAAAAAGGTGTCCTGAGAAAAGTTGAAATCAGAGTTTTTCCTTGTTTTCTTTGCAACATGCCTTCTAAATATTTCTGAAAGCGAATAAAAACTAAATTAATTACAATTTTTTTGAAAAAAAAAAACCACCCATTTCAAGGTAAAAAACATGCAAATCTTGGAATTGTTTTTCATTAATTTTTGTGGCGTTTCTACAAAAGAAAAGGGTTTTATATCAGAAATGTTATAAAAAGGCGGAAAAAGCTTTTGAATCCAGGAAGGTTATATGAATAATATTTTCGAAAAACTTTTCGGTATGCCTTGGGGGCTGGGATTTCATAAAAATGTTGTAATATTAAATTTAGCGGCATTCGGAAGTAACGCAATTTTGTAAGAATTTTTTTGGTCATCGTTCATGAATGATCGAAATTTGAAGGGCCTGTAGAAGAAGAGTTAAAAAGCCGAAAACAGAACAACAAAAAAGAAACAAACTAGAAACAAGGGAATTTTAAGCTTGATAATAAAAAAATAAGATTAGAGATTCGTAAATAAATACAACACTTGCACTGAAAAGGAATTTATAATTAATTGTGTTAAAAAAACTCTTTACCATTGTTATAATTATATTATAGATATTACAGACATTTTATTATACTATAATATAATAATTATATATATTTCAAGAAGATTTGTGCTTTATGAGTTTTATTCAAAACGTGTCGAAAATCGGATTTCTTGTTGACATGCAAACAAGAATGTGTTTTGCAACCCTGAAAATGTTTTGACGTCAATGTTTATATCCAATTCTTTTTTATTGACATGCAGCTCGATCGAGAATAAACGGTTGCTTTTGTTAGCTAAAAATTTATATACTTTGCACTTGTCACCAAAATATTTTTTCCTATTTCTAAGTTAACTTACTTTGGCTTCAGTTCTAGTATTTGTTTCTAGCTTCAATATTGCGCAATCCATATTTGTCCCATGTCTAAACGCCAATCTAAAAATTTCTTGGGGACCATTTCTTGGTCGGTGAGGAAAAAATGGGGATCATTCCAGGGTATGGACCATTGCGGGGTTGATTCGGAGATTAATTCGGGTTGGGAATCATTTCGGGGACTGTACTGCCATTCACTTGACCGCGTGGCCACCGTTGTCCCTACATTTTGTTATTTTAATGATTTTATTTCTTCTGAAAGAATTATGTTTAATTTCTATTTATAGTCTAAGTAAATAACTGAGTTGAATTTAATTGAAGTAGGCTAAACTTTTAACATCGTGACATCTGTGACAGACCCCGACAGATGATGGCTGACGAAATAAAAAGCTATTAAAGAAATGAAACGCATGATATAGCGATGTTTTCGTGACGTCACCTATTGTTATTAATGTGCCAACCAGAACATAATTGGCTGTTGAAACAATGACTTCATTTGTCCCGTGGTTGGCAAATTTGAATATCAAAAGAAATGTGATGTCAATGTTTGTTAACAAGAAATATCGCTATATATACAGGTTGTATTTAAGTTCTGAGCCTGTAGCGGCCCTGCTCACCACTGGTCTCCCTGTGGTTACAGGATCCTGTGGCAGTGGTTGTGCGGAGGATCATGGGCTCGATGCCCTTTCTTCTTGTGTTGTCAATTAATAGACCAATTCCGATATTTTAAAATTCTAACATGACGCCGAGGGTTGGGGAAATAACACAAAAGAAATTATTTATTCATCCCTAAGCCTCGATGCAAAATCTTTTGTTTTATTCCCCCAAGCCTCGGCGGCATGCTAGAATATAAATATATCGGAATTGATCTATTAAATATAGGTAATTTCCGATATGCTATTTCCCTCTGTTTTATGACGAGTGTCGGTGCACAACCGTTCATATGTGGACATTTACTGAGTAATACTTGCACGGGTTTTGTCTTGAAAATCAGACTAATAAATAATTTAGATTTGAAAGGTTGTGCACCAAAGCTCGGTTTGAAACTCAGAAGGCAACTCGGAAGCGTACCAAATTTTTTTCTTATTTCAGTGACTTTATAGGGTAAATAATAGAAAATGTTATGCCTTATGCGTGGTTCAATTCTATATGTTACCCCTGGGCATTTGTCATTTTTTCTTATTTTGCGGTCTATTCCTCACCCCCGGGCACACAGAAAAAGACAATTCCCCACCCCGGGAATCCTCGTCGACCACAAGATCGTCATTTGTGTATAAAATCGATTCTATGAAAATAGCAAGAAACGACGTTTTTTCAAGACCTACACGTTTCTGAAAACGACCGCGAAGTCCCTCGCCTGTGACTTAGTCACAGGACCGACTTGTTACACGTCTACTCACGAATTTGAACGCTTTTCAAGACTATATATATCATGGATAACATGTTCAGGGACTACATTTATAGCATAAGAAATCACGAAGACTACATTTTATAAAGAAAACTGAAGGAAAAATGTAACCCGTACGTCTCGCCACTTCTTCGAATAGGAAAGAAAGGAGCTTGCAACCAGCAAACAGAAAAAGCAAAAAAACCCTTAAGAGCATATTTCAATTTTGAAAGATTCTTCTTCTCTAACCAGTCGGCTACAATTTTTACAGATTTTCCCTGGAAATAGGCATTCTCCTAGTGCTGTACGGCACAATCGTGTCAACCGATAAGCGATCTAGCAAGAAGAAGAAGAAGGCACTTTGGATTTGCCCCACTCCACGGGCCATTTTCCCACCCCGGGCCGGAAGGGCTGGACTTGACCCGGGGGTTGCCCGAGGGAGGGATGGTTACAGGTAGAATCGAATCACGCATTTTATAGATATATATATATCTTGCAATGGCTTATCACTGGCGTATACACATAACCTTGTTAATTCAAGTGTGAAACCAATCCTACAATCTCGCCACTAACAGCAGTGACGGTCTTAAAATTGATATGACGGTCTTAAGATTGATATGAAACTCAAAAATCAAACAAATAACAAAATTGGTATAATATGTCTGAATCTGTCATGCATTATAGTCTCGTAAAGTCAATTGAATTTGCATGTATCAACGAGGGGACCTCTTAGTACAAGCCCTGAGGTTTTTTAGGTCTCCTCACCACTTATGACACTTATTTCTCTTGTCTTTTGTTTTTTTTTATTGAATTGATGTAAATATGTGGTAAATAAACATTGAATTGAATTTGAATTGATATTTGCTTATTTACAACATCCTATATCATTGCCCCATTGGCCTCGATAGTACTCATGGTCCCGAAGAGGATAAGTATAAAGTAAGTATGTCATTGCTCTTGAACCTTTTTAAGCCGCAATTTAATTGGTCAGTACTTTGATTGATTGTCGCAGAAGCTAAAAATAAAGTTCCTGTTATTTTTAGATTCCATTATATCAAAAATAGGCCAAGAAATGCAAAAAACAATACAGTGGAGCCCGATCAATACAGCTACCAACGGGCCCACAAAAATCTGCCCGTATTCACAGGGTGGCCGTATTAAACAGGCGGTCTAAATATGAAAATGACTGACTGAGGTGTTGGAAGTGCCCGTAATAACGGGGTGACAGCTGGAATGTAGTTGTAGTGAATTAGTTAGAAACCTAAACTTCAGCAGGCTGAAAGATACCTTCAAATATTACAGAAGTTTTCATCGTTAGCATTTTCATCGCATTTTCACAAGGTAATTATAGCAACATATAGTTATATTCTCTCTCTGTTTTTATGACCTGTTAGTCTGTTAGCTGTGACGCGAGCGATACCTGGATGTATTCAATTACTTGCTTTCCTGTTAAATTACAAAGTCTCTCTCACAATTAAAGCGAGAACAACTGGTTAGCAATAAGTTGAGAGGTTATTGATCTTGTCCAACATGCACCAGTAACGTCAGAAGTTACTTTCATCACGCACAGATAGAAACGGTAAGATGGGACTAGCGAGATACTCGATTAGAAAGGTTAAAACGTGATCAGGAGTGGTATTAAGCGACTTTAGGCGCCATGCGATTTCATTGGCTTCAATGGCAACATAATATAATTGCAGATGTTGCTTTCTATTCATGCGGTGCCGCATCTTCAAACACAGAATCAACCGATCGATTGCTGTGCTGCGTGGCACTTTCATCACTGACTGTTTCGTTCCACTGTAATCAAATTCAATCAAAACAGCCAACGTTCGTAATTTAATTTTAAGCGATTTGTTTGTTTGCCGTCTGCGGGATGAGGGCTCAGGTGGCTTTATTATGTCTCAGATGAGAATTTCAAATTTAAGGTTATTCCCCCGAAATAGAACTGACAATAGATTTTCGTTCACGCATTGCCTATTGGAAATTTTGTAATAAAAAAGAAGGGTCCCCATATTCGTTTATGTCAGCTTCAGAAACGTTATTATTTGAATCGTTCACGCCACGTCTTGTAGGAGGAGAAAAGTTAGGGAGAAAGCAAAACAAGAAATATAACTATAGATATTGTGTTTCGACTTTAAGGAACAATTTAATATATGTTTCATCATAAAAGCACGCATTTCCAGTCTACCCTGATTCATCTTGTTACTAGCATGCAGTGATTTCGAGGCCAAAATATCTGTTCAATACGTTCACGTTTCCGTCGATTATTTATTTTTCTGCAATAAAAATTGTTTATATTCCTTTTATACGAAGAAGGTGATTGCTAGTCTCAGAAAAAGAGAAAAAATATAGGTTACCATACTCGTTTACGAGAAAAAGACGATTTATCTCTTTCACGAACCAAGCCATAAAGAAAACGCCGCCATTTTCTTTATGTGCGCGCTAATGACGCAATAAATCGTGCGCCGTAAGGATGCGCAATGCAATTCAGGGGAATGACCTTAACCTGATTTCCTACAAATGAGTGATGGTAAAGGCTAACAAAATTATACCAGAGATGTCAATCAATCAATCATGATTTGTGACGTAAGTTATATAATTATTCCTATTTCAGAAAATTATAGGGGAACAAACATTTAATTATACGACACTGATATTGTGATATTATAACTATCTGATCGGTATCTAAACCGGAAACTGCAAATTATATTCACTCCCTCTTGTTACACCCCTTGTATTTGTTCTAGCTAGGGCTGGCTTGTTTTCGATCAAACAGTCTTGTGTATTAATAACTATACAGTCAGGACAATCACGAGTCATTTGGCCGCTTTTGCAAGTACCTAGTCAAAGTCAACCCTACATGAATGTGGAGTGGGAAGTTTAAGAAATTGGGTAAGTGCAGTAACAAAGACTAAACGACGGGTGCACGTGGATGGGATAAATGGGTGTTAAAGAATTGGAATATATATTAATACCTATGAAATGATCCTTGCGTTTGTAATTTAAACAATTGTAAGCGAACGAAAATTGTTAAAATTGCAGTCTGGACTTGACATAAATTGTGAAATGTTATCAATCCGGCTTTGGTGAAAGTGACTTTCAAAAACATGTTTCGACCTGGAACCTCCGTCCCGTTGTACTTCAATCTCCATGTATGTTTAAACCGAAAAAGACCGAAGGCTTTCGGTCGAAATTATTTAAGTATGTTTTAATTGAAAACAAGCTTCTTTGCCATCTTGAATGGCCAGCAGCCAGGATCTTTCATTGCTTTCATTGATCTTTCAATGCTCGGAATAGAGAATCATAGCATTCAGAAATAAGCTAAGAGAGGAACTGAGTTTGGTCTTTTTGTCAGCGACCAAAAAAAGCTATAGCTGCCTTTGAGGTACGCCTCGCCGCAATATCAGGCGACTTTAGTCGAGTCAGGGGGCATAGTTTCGGAGTGATGAAGTCGAGTCAAAATACTTGTGGCAAGACCAAACCAGCCGTATATGAAGTATTTACCATCAGGCAATATCATTCTTGGAGCGCTTACCAGTTGAATGGAATTCCTGGTTATCAATTTCCGAGAAATGGCTCTCTCCTCCGCAGAGGCCTCGTTGTTTTGGTTTCGTACGTTTGCTGATAGACGCGATCAGTGCTATTCCTTTTCCTGCCGACGCCAATGTTCTACCTCTGTCGTTTCTATATTATGAGCATGTTTCTAACTTAATGCATGATATCAATAATAACAACGCCCCTCTAAATATCTTGAAATTATTTCAAAACCCTCCAGCATACATGCGTACAATACGCGATCATCCTCTTCCGGGAATTTCTACGTTCAAAGCACTGAATTAGAGATACATAAGCGTTCTTTTTCCATATTTGGCGTAAAACTTTGGAATGAGATACCGTGTAGCTTGCGTAATATAATCTACCCAAGAGGGAATTCAAAAGAGAAATTTACCGACTTCTCCTACATATATTACTGAAAGAAAATGATTATATTGAAACACCTACCATCATACAAAAAGTTGGACTGTTTCAACTGATTTTCCTCTTGAAATTCTAACTATATCGTCTGCATAACTATGCCTTTATGTAATAATATTAATTTAAAATTTATCTAATATGTAATAGTACTTATAAAAACCTAACCCTCAGTTGTTTATCTGTCCCGCCTAGATTAGCTTTTGCTACCTGCGGGACAGTGTAATTGATGTTGTTGTTACGGAGCTTGGGAATCGGGAGAGGTAAAGAAAGTGCGTGCAGCCTGGGGAGAGGGGAAATGGAAGTTCGGGGGACACTGGGAAGCAATTGGTTTCGCTTTTTGACTTTTTCCATCACTGAAGGGGCCTCTGCGGAGGAGAGAGAGCGAGAAATGGCAGTGGACCCAAACTTTCCTTATTCATTTAAGGAAAGGGAACGTAACGGAACTTTTATTAATTAGTTGTCATGGGTTGCACGTGATTCTGGCCAGGCATCTTTTAGCAATGTTGTCGCTGTGTTTTTTCGTGTGAAGATCCTGGTAATGCAAATCACTGAAATGGTATAGAAATTCCAATAATTTTATTAGTAGTAGTGAGAAAAAAAGGTTTTTCTCCGGAAGATTTCCTTTCGGATAAAGCGGTCTATTTGTTTTGTTACTCGAACAAGTGGTTTTCCATAGCAACGTACAGGTAAACGCCGGGCTACTTGATTGCCACTGATTGGCAAAAACCAAGAGAACATCAGGGCCAAGTGGTTAAGGTGAAATATTCTCTTTGCTTGAACAGAAGAAGGTGTCGTCGGTAGAAGATGTGATTTCAGGATGGCAAAATTACAAGTGCAACTAAGGTTGACCGGAGTAGGAAAATGGAGGTCTAGTCATGTTGCTGCCTGTTCGCTATCGCATTCGGTTAGCAGCGCAAAATAATTTTAACGGTTAATTTCAACTGTATTTAAAGCGTCAGTTTGTTCATGAAGCTTTTTTCAGTGAACGTTAGTTGTCCTTTCTTAATTCCATAGCATAGGGAACTGAAAACTGTTATATTTTTAAAAAACGGTTTGTCAGCAAAAATCGTCTGGAGGCAAAAAAAAAACACGTGGTCATTATTCTGAAATTTCTGGCTATGTTTAAACGGGACCGGACCGAAACTGTTCCGAACCAAACCGGACCGGATCGGCTTCTGTTTACATGGAACCGCCCCTGTGTTTACACGGGAAAACAAATGGACTTACAAAGCAACAGGTCCTGTTTTGGATCTGGTTGGATCCGTTCCGGACCGGTTCCAGAACGGTCCCGTGCAAACTAGCCTGCCTTGCAGTCGGACGTGCCACACAATCCTCAGCATAGTCTGTACCGGTGATTTAGACCGTCTGCGGCACAGGCTAGTCACGGTAAACGGAAGGCCCATCCGGTCCGAATGTTGGACCGGGTCCATTTGGATCCGATTGGAACTGGTCCCGTGTAAACATAGCCTTTGTCTCGAGGCGTCATGTTATTAAAAGCAGGTAGCCTGGTCAACAGGTTGAATTGAGATCTTAAGGTTAAAATCAAAGGCTCTGAATGAAACCGGATTCTTATCACTTTCAGTTTATCAAAAGATATTGACTTTAGGAGTACAGAATTGCAATTTATACCCTCGCTGACCACACAGAATAGCGTTTTCAGGAGTATGCGCTTAACATTTCAAGGTATTTATAAAATGTTATCTTCAAAGAACAGTTTCTGACGAAATTGATAAAATCCATGGTTGATCCCGGTTATTTCAAAATATATAACCAGTGTTATTTTTTAATGCTTCTTTATTGAAAACACTGTATTCACTGTATTCGGAAGAATCGTCTCTAACGGTTCTGCTACTGAATGATTAATTTCTATTGTGACCGCGACCTCATTTAAAACATCAATTTCAAACTAAAATAATGTAAAGTCGTTGTTGTTGGTTGCCGACTGGAACTGTGAGTTTTCATGTGTTCCTAGTTTGAAACATCCAAAAGGGGAGAACTGTTGTTGCCGACTGTTGTATTGAATCACGGAATTTCAATACCGTTCTCTGTTAGCAGAAAAAAAAAGTTTTCAGTCCGAGAACACTAGGCGATAATCGCAGCGACAAGTCTCTGTGACAAGTCACTACGTGTATCCGCGATTGATTGTGACCCAGTAATCAAAACATTCACCTCGTTACACGAGGTGAATTGTTTCAGTGGCTTGAAAATGTTTGGACGGAGCGCTAAGCAAAACGTAATGGGACTCTTGGGCTCTTTGGGAAAATGATCAAATCCCACCGCACGTTTATATGTTAGCCACTATCTGCCGTTTACAACTTTTAGCGGCTGATAACCATGTTCTGGCCTTGGGTGCAAAGAAGATGTACATTAGGCAACAGTAAGGAAGTAATGCTTCGTGCTATCAAAAACGGTACAAACACTCGCCAAAGCATTCTACAAAACTTAAGTCGTCCAATCTTGACCTCTACATGGTGTCATCAATAGTTTCAAAATAAGGTACGTGATCATGTATGACTAAAAAATGTGATTCCGCCATGTTTTTTTCTCCACAGAATCGTCAGTTCCGGTAGCGCCATTTTAATATGAGCCGTACCGGTGTAGCGTTTTCTGGAGGAGGAATTCGTTCCGCGGCACTTTGCTCTGGAGTTCTGCGAAGACTTTTACATAAAGGGGTCACTCCAGACTACCTCAGCTGTGTGTCAGGGGGCGGTTACACAGGCACAGCATATTTGGACTGGAAATACCGCAACGACCACAAAGACGATCCACAATGGCACAAAGAGTTCTTTGAGCAAATGTACAGAAGGGTAGGAATGGTGTGCAACTGGCGGAGTCCCTTGGAAGGGTTTCTGGACACGGTCATGATTTTGAGTCTCATGATCTTGGTTGTGCTCATTCTGCCTTTCTTTAACTGGCTGGCTTTCGCTTTTCCAACAGCTTACATCATCGATTACTTTTTCGGTGATTTGTTACGATATCCGTTCACTTGTCCGGGCGCAAAAACGCACAATTTCACTTCAACTGAAATCGCTCAAAATTCTGAGGTTTCTAAGCTTCTTAACATGACAAACCAGATTGAATGCGTGCCCGCATTAGGCCAGGAAATGTACTTTACGTTAATGACATTCGCCTCCCTTTTTATTTTATGCCTTCTGTTTTATGTCGTCAAAAAACTAGCCGGCCCATCTCTAAAACCATTTGCAAGACTTTTGTTTAACCTTACAGGGTTTGTCTTTGCAATGGTATTCCTTCCTTGGCTTATAGAGGAGTACATTGTTGTGACTCCAATGTGGCTTAACGCTTTAATACTCGTTCTCAGTATTCTCTTGTGGCTCGGTATACCTCCTTTACGTGATAAAGCATCGTTAGCTATGATTGTCTATCTATATGCTTATATTGTGAAGTGGAGAGTATACAAAACATCAGTTCTCTATGTGGAATACAGCGACACTAAATTCGACGTCTTGATGTGGATAGCTGGAATTTTGATCTGGGTCAACCCATTCCTTGCTGTGTTTCAGAGACATGCTCTCGGCGCTTACCAGAGGTAAATGAAATTCAGCTCAGAAAAGTTTTATCGACACTTTATTTTAATTTTTTGAAGAGGAATTTTGTAATGTTGATATTTTTTGAACAAGAATTGAAACAAGTGAACACAGATCGATAGACTTGCAGGCAAGAAAGATCACTTGCTCGCTTGCTCGCTCGCTCGCTCACTCATTCATTCTTCGTTCGTTCCGATTCATTCATTCACTCACTCACACACGAACTCGTTCGTCCGTTCATTCGTTCGTTCGTTCGTTCATTCATTCCAAAGCAATGACACCATCAACTGACGAAGAGTCACCATGGCTAATGGCAGAAGAAATGATGAAGAAAACAATAAAAAATTAAGGTTCCGTCTCGTTATTCTTGTAGATGGCGTCTTCAGAAGGCATTTTATTCTTCCGAGAGTACTGTAGTGACAGGATGCTCAGATGTCATGTGTCAAGATGTCTTTCCCTCGTGCTGGGAACCAAACGCTCAGAGGTTAAACCGACCTTTGACCTTAGATGATCTTGTAGGTCTTTCACCGGAATACATCTGCAACGTGACAGTTAATAAGTGGCGGATGAAACCTTCACGCAGGTTGAAAACATTTTTAATCACTTAATAAAATGCTAGAAGTATGGTTACGTTCTTAGTTAAGAAGTAAAGCATTTCCAAATTTGGACTCCTTTTACCAGCTACTTAGTTTCCTTTTTCTTCTCAGAGAGCATTCATTCGAGCTCCTCACCATGGCACCATCTGCCATTGAAAGAATTGACAATGAACCGGGCAAAAACCAGTTTGAAAACCGGCTCCATCCCGCAGATATCAAACTGTCGGAAGCCATGGCAACTTCAGCTGCTGCAGTGTCTTATCATATGGGAAAACACGAAAGTAAATTCGAGCCTCTACAGAGCATACAGATCATGCTTGGACTCGGGCTAGGTAAATCGCAAATAGCGGAGCCCAGACGATGCAGCGGATGTCTTTTAACGGTATTATTTATATTTTTTGCAATACATTACCCATGGCACCTCATGCAGAATTCTGTCCTGCATCTGCCAGCATCTCAACAAATCACATCAACCTTGTTAGCAACAACCCACTGAAGGTGCTTCAGAAAGTTAAAGATTACGTACATCCAGTTCTGTTGCTCCATGAACGACATTTTAAAATAAATCTCGATGGTGTTTCGACTGATTAAAATCACACTCTTTGCAATTACAGTCTCAAAGGGGTGGGACTGGACGCTTACGAAAGTCTAAACAAAAAAGAGATAGTCCAGTTCGTTTATCATAAGTTTCGTCACCACAACACTTTCCACCACACCACATCGTCACACACCACACCACAATTAACTCACTGACACCACACCACGTCCCGCCCAAAGCACCGCACCGCACGCCACACCGCACCACACCACGCCTGATGACGTCAATCCACGCCATACTACCACGCCAATCACATAGCACAACATCGTATCATCCTACACTTCACTTAGGTTTTTAGTTTTGCAATGACTAACAGAAATTTGTATACCAAGATAACAAACAAAAATAGTTCACATTCCGAGAGTAAGCCCTTCTTCGAAGCAAACAATGATTGATTGCTAATATGTGATCATGATTGAATTTTTTTTAGTGTCTCGCTATTCTCATTCAACTTGTCCTGGTGACTCCCATCATTGGGCTTCCCATGATTCCATTGTTGGGTGGGAGCGAGGTCTGGAACCAAAGAGCAGTGATATTGTTTCTCGTGTTTCTCTGCGTGTTGACGCTGATCGCTGTGATGCCCACGGGCGCCAAAAATCCAGGATGTTGGCAAAATTTTGTCAGGTATTATTTTTAATAATTTCATTCTAGTAACAAAAACATTTCCGCTTCGTGCGTTCTAAAATTTTAAGAATGATTAGAGGAAGATGGCAAGGAGAGACGAAGGAATCATGACGCACACTTTCATCTTTGTCATTAGATGGAAATCGTATAACTTCGCAAAACGAGCTCTCTTGTGTTGTCCCTCAAACTAACGTTTCCATGATAAGTATCTGGTTCGGCATTTACCTTTTTTGTCAAAGTGGCGTAGTCATTCACACTACAACAATTGAAAATTTCTTCTTATCCCAAAAACACTCTTGACAAATGTAAGGACCACTTGAACAAACAACAGCGGAGTGAAGCCGTATCTTTGAGTAGATCAGGATCAGAAATATTTAAGAATTAAACCACTTAGCTTTTTCAGCCCCGAAGGAAGGTTAGTTTTATCAAAACGAAAAATTCACAGAAATTCACTCCGTCGCGATATTTTGAGTTGTTTCTTCCACAACCTAAATTCCCTTTTAAAATTTAGGAAACCTAAAAATAATAGTTTGCTAAGGAAGAAAAACACCAAAAGGAGTGATACCAAACCAGAAAGGAACAAGGATAGCTGAGGATGGGGAAGATTGAAACGGATTGGAAATGACGATTTTGAAAAATTTAGGCTAAAGTGCACGAACGATGACGTAGCCCCTTTAAGCTGTACTATCAGCGTTGTAGTCAGTATTAAGTTGTTTTATTAGTTCACTCGTCCATATAGACTGCATTTATCGAACAGGTCCAACAGGTGTTATAAGTATAATCATAACCATTACAATTTCCTCACAACTGATTGGTGCATAAACTGCTGTATTTTGCATTAATTAATCTGCAAAGTTGTAATCGAACAGTGTAATCGGACAGTTACATAAGCCAATCATTTTAATTCCTGTCAGCTAAATCCACCAATCACCACATTGATTTCAATCACTATAGCAACAAAAACGTACCCTTCACAGCTGGAGCTTTTCCAAAATGACTCAAGCTATTCTCTCTATATTTTTCGGAAATTGTAATTATCATAGTTTAAGAATTGCTATTAAAAGCTTTTTTCAAGGAAAACTTTTGTTTTTCGGATATTGTAATGGTTAAGATTAATTGACAACAGGACATCGCGTCGTCCAATTCGGTCTGTAATCATACTCGTGATTAACACTCGTATGATTACAGACCGAATAGGACTCCACTCAGTCCTATTACCATTATTTATTAAAGTTTGAAATGAAATATCGAGGCTTACAGTTGATACAATTGATATTCCACGTATACGTACTTCTTTCTACAGATGGTGTATCGTCAATATTTATCACGTCAGATTTATCCGGGAACTTTTGGAAGTAGTAAATGTTGGCCCAACTCCCCCTCCAATTATGTACTTGTCTGACGGCGGCCATGTTGAGAACCTGGGCATTTTACCATTACTGAAGAAAAGGTTGGAAAAGATCGTAATTATCGATGGAGGGACATTAAAAGAAGAGAGAGGGGTTGCAGGAGCTCTGTTCAGTGCACTAGAAAAAGCCAGAAATACGTTACACTGTTCTTTCATGGGAATGAACGGCCGAGACGTGTACGAAGATCTCCGATCAAATATAATCGATAAGTCATCCAGCAAACGGCCGAGAAGTTATCGATTTAGAGTCGAGTACTATGATTACATGGACGAAGGCGTCGAACACAAGGTCGGGGAAGGAGTAGTGCTTTACATTCTCCCACGCCATCCTAAGCAAGGCCTCTTAGGGGAGCGAAAAAGCTGGGACGAATTAACTGGTGACGTAAAGATTGATATCGAGGCTGACCTGTGGGGGAATGGACCTGAAGTGGAAGCGGAAGAAGTGGAGCGCTTGACTTGTTGCTGTTGCGAGTGTTGTCATCATTCTCTGCTGCAGTGTTTATCGGGGTCCCTTTGTGGTGTGTTTCCTTATCATTCTTCTGTCAATCAGTTCTTCACTCCAGCCATGTTTACCGCCTATCATCGGGAGGGATACCGCGCTTGCATGGAAGCCCACGCTGCCGAGTTTCTTTCGGGATCTGAAAATAGCTGAAAACCAATCACTATTTGCCGTTAACGGATCCAAACAAGGAAAGCATTGTACTCCATGAACGCAAGCAGTGTTCACACTTGGTGCCAGGGTATATTTACTGTTCCTGAGTACGATTCGAAGCTGAGCACCAATGTGAACACACCTTTTTTCAAGTACCCACGTGAGAATTCGGGCACGGGCACCGTGCCCGAGTACAAGGTCGAGACCTCGACAGTACTTAGGTACTTCGGTTTTCAGTGTCTGAACACGGCACACTTTTTTCCTGGTTCCCAGGTACCAGTGCTCGGGACCCAAGTGTGAACACAGCGCAGAAGCTCAAAGAAACCTTTTATTTTTACATTTAGCCGTCGTTTTGTGGCCAAGCTATAAAAGTCAAAATAATTCTGTTGGTGTGTGCAAAAATGTTGTTAGACTGTTAAAAAAGTGCTCGTTTTAACTTAATATAACTATATTTTACACTTGTTCGGGTCAAAAAATTAACCATAGCAAGAAAAGTTTGAAAAGTAGCTCGGGATACCACACAAGTTGAGGGTTATTTAGTAAATAAATCCCTTTAATTAGTTTTGAGGTTAATGCCCTGACCGACAGATAACAAAAAAATATTTTATTAGCCTCTGACTCATTTCTAATTAACGCGCTCTTGAGGAGTACTGAAAAAGGAGAAAAATAACCGAGATAATCGCCGCGTAATTGCGGCTGAAATATATAGTAAATGCAAGTTGATTACTTTTTAACACTATAATTTGATTAAAAAGTTGACTGAAAAGATTTAAATTTGCTAATTTGTACTTCTGTATAATTTTTAGTTTTTTCTGATACCAGTCGTCCGATTTGTTCTAGGTGAAGAGGGGGACGAAAACTGTAGGGTTATGCAGTGCTTTTCAAGCTTTCCGACGAATCGTTATATCTGCAAGTATAATAGATCCGGACCCACACTACAATTATATTTTGTTCACAGGGTAAAATTTCTATTACCGGTATGTCCATATTCCGGCTGTAATGTCTTGTCTACAATATTTTGAAAATTACCCTGGGTGCCAGAGGGTGTTTTTTGTGGCCAAGCCGCTATAAGTGAGCGGGAAAGCCGCGATCGCTTCTCGCAAAAAACAGCGAAACGTTCGCGGCTTTGCCTCTCAATGATAACGCCTTCGCTACAAAAAGGACCTCGGGCACCCAGGGTATTTGAAAAAAGAACCTCCAGCTGACAGCCTCTTTAAATTGAACTTTTATAAACTCAGCGTGGATGGTGTATAATCCTTTCCGTTCTGCAAAACGAGCTTACAGCGCTGGTCAATTGTTCTAATTCATGTTTTTAACCGCAGGATAACCTTGTATGCAAAACTTTAGTTTTTTTCTCTTTGTGTCTGAAAGTCTGGCGGCGTCCACAGCTCCAATTCCGAGAGGTACTCTGGGTAATTTCACAGCCAGACACACATGAACAAACAAAACAAGGGTGTGTGTGTGGTTTGCTGTGTGACCGTGGTCGTTTAGTCTGCTCTTCTTATCGCCTTTTTGCCCACTGCTCTTACATTCAAAATGAAGGAAATCTTTGTCTTCGGTTTAATCCTACTAGCGCCATTGAAGTTATCATCTGCCCAAGGTGAGTTCTGGTTACGTTCCAGTTTAACTTGTTTTAGACACTAAGCGACGAGGCGGGAAAGTCGCGAGTTTGCTTGATTAATTACGGATCAATTGGCACCACTAACTGTCCAACAAACTTGCTATCACATTTATTGAGGAAGGTGAATAGGGGTGTGCGAATCCGCCGATCCGTGCTATTTTTTGGCCAAGTTCGTCAATCGCCACTATTTTCTTCAAATTCGAATATGAATTCCTTGAAAACGTTCTCTGGTTGACGTTTCATTGCAACCGACAGAAGATGTTGCTTGTTATGACAAATTTTAAGAGGTTTTGTTTCACTGCTTGTTTTTGTGACAATTCTAATGTAAGGAGGCTGTATGGGTCCTTTGATCTATCCTTTTCAGTGCTTTTTATTTTGCAGATTTTTGAAAATCGCTGAAACGATAATACCGTCACACGTGGACGTTTCGAAAACATTTTCTCTCTTATACTGAATTCAGTTTGAACCTCACTTAAGTCTTGAATTTGTTCCCCATGTGCTATTTATGTTAACTTAACATATACGTTGTTGCTGAAGTTAAAGCAATTTGCATGCATGACTGTCCTCAATAGACCAATTTCGATATTTTAAAATTCAGCCAAAAACAATAGACCTCAGAACGAGGCTCCGGGGTATAAGTTATAGAGTTTGTGGGATTTATTCCCCGGAGCCTCGCAGTGATGTCTATTGTATTAGGATGAATATTAAAATATCGAAATTGGTCTATTACTCTTCAGTCTGTTCAACATAGACATCATGATCTGAGTGGAGAAAAGAACTCATTCTTTGCTTTAAACCACTGCTTGGCTAAGTATCATTCCTATTACTCCTAGAAACGTGACAGTATGTTGGTAGTATTTATATATATATTTCTGGTATTTTTACTACATTTTCAGTATTTTTTTTATTATATTTTCGATATCGTGCATCGATCAACATTTCCCTCAATAACAGACTGACTGCAGACAACTAATAAAATAGTTAATTAAAATTATTTTGCTACAAAAATGAACAACAAAATAACGGAAGCCTTGCGGGGGTGTCTTATTGGCAATTTGACAGTTCCATTGTTTTACACTTAGGCACAATTACCAGTCACACGCATCAACACGATAGCACAAAAGGCGGATTAAGTTGACACAATTGGCGGTTTTCACTGTCACGTTATCAAAAACTAAATTCGAAACAATTCAACTACAGAAGCTTATAATTTCAGAGAGCGTAGACGATAAATAAATAAAACAAATTCTCCAAGTCTCAGGCCTGTGTGGTGTCCCGTTCGCGAGTTATTTGCCGAAACGTTCCACGCAAATTTACAAAGCTCAGTATGGAGACGCCATATTTGTGTCCTTCCGAGCAGCACAAATATGGCCGCCGTGATGCACGCGAAACCATCTGGAATTCGATTGTGCTATAATAGCGACTACTTTTGGCTCATACTTACATAAACACCACTTATTTCCCTTAAAGGGAAAAGGACAAAATGATGATGATGATGATTACATCTGAAATGTCCAAACATATGATAATCGAAAGGATAGGCTTTTTTCCAAACAAAACAGTTTTGCCACGGTTCGGGTGACGTAAAACAAAGAACGAACAAGGTAAAGAACCTCGAAAAAATATAGAACAGAAAAACAATAGCTCAAAAAACAAAGAAAAAAGTCACAGGTTTTTACACCGAGGTAAACCCCACGGTTCTCAGCTTGATGTCACATACGGCCGAGAACTCAAATATTCAAGATGCTCTGTTGTCACAACGAAGGGTACTATCGAGTTGAAAATTATTTTTAGTTAGCCTTACACCTAGTCAGAGTGGCAACAAAAATTGAGCAGGCCTAGCTTATTTTGATTCAGAATTTTATGACGTCACATGAAACCAAGAATAGGCCATTTTACAGTTCTGCTGCTTAGTTACCCAGCCTTTGAATGGAAGTGAGGTCTGAAGGTGACCTTGTTTTGATACAAACTCGCTTTCTTTTGATATTTAAATCCTTGTGTTCTTAAAATCTGAACTGAGAATTGGTAAGAGCTGAATTGGTAAAAGAATCCTGTGAAGTATTTGAGTCGAAACGCTGTAGTTCTCATATCAATTGTCGAATTAAAGGGAATGTGATAGATACCTGCCTATGGCAATCCAAAATACTTTCAGAGAAAACAACTGTAAACTTGGCCTTGCTTGTTGGCCCTATTGTTCTCAATCGTTTACTAGTTAAAGCTTGAAAATCAACAGCATTACTCAGGTGAATTAAGGAATGGGTCCAAAGAGACAATCGGACCCCCAGCAACGTTCAAAGTTAAGCATTATTTAATAGACGACTTTATTAATAGACGTGAAAACTGCAAAGTGACCGCGAACGATAATGCTGCTAGTTTACGTAGTATCTGCAAGAGAC
This sequence comes from Blastomussa wellsi, assembly GCA_947652115.1. NCBI lineage: Eukaryota > Metazoa > Cnidaria > Anthozoa > Scleractinia > Plerogyridae > Blastomussa > Blastomussa wellsi. The sequence continues at coordinate 5,648,490 of OX393570.1, read as the reverse complement.
CTAATCAGCCAAAAATAAACTGTAACACAAACATAACTGCAAAGCTGATACTACGTGAAAAAGTTGACTTTGCGAGACAACAACCCGACAGAAACCGATAAAGCAAGGCTGCAACCGTGGACAGCTGTTTCGTTCTTATTGGAACTCGTCAGCACGGTGTAGCAGTTTTAAATGAAACCAGCTAGAAAGCCAGCTCAAATAAAATGCAACAAATCAACAGCATTATTTTCATCATGTTTGACATGTATCTGATCCGGATGAAAATTCCTTGACAGTGTCTGTGTATGCGTACGTATGGCCCACCGGTCAATTGGTTATCATATCTCTGCTTGGCAATTGTCGAATTCAATATTGCCTTTATTTGAGTTTCTTAAAGGACCCGACTGTCACGAGCATAACGTCAAAAATTCAGCAGCCCAAAAACGTGTTTACACCAATGGAAACCTACAAACAGTGGTCAAGTTTTTGTCAAAATTACTATGCCAGTGTACTGCAGCTATCTATGGAGTGATACCATCAGGCACTTCAGCTCTCGTCTTGAAAAAGCCAGGCTGACGTTTTCAAGTTCTGTCCTTGTGGTTTGGAAAAACTGATTAAAACTAACTACGGTCATCCTCTTTCTTTCTAGGAGCATTTCCTGCATGAGTGAAACTTCTTAGTCATAATTTTGGTGCCGTTTTACCAGTGGCGGATCCAGACTTCTTTCTTAAGGGAGGGGGGTGCCCCCCCACGGGCCCCTCCCCTAGATCTGCCACTGATCCCTTTGATCTATAATTGTGTTATTACTTGACTTGTAGCCTTCAATGATTAACTCGCCAAATATAGACCACTTCGGAAAATACCATAATACTCTTTGTTTGTCCCCAAAATTTTGCATAAGCATTGTTTCCAGTTTCTCATATATATGCATGGACTTACAATGGTCCCAAGAGAAAACAAAAACAATGCTTATGCAAAATTTTGGGACAAACAAAAAGTATTATGGTATTTTCTGAAGTGGCTTATTGCAAAGAGTCTTATTACTAAATATGGAAAATTCATGCCATATCCGGTAAATGCACCGTAGAATTCAATACAATGCAGTACTCCAATGAAATTCCCCTGGAGGGGCTGTTTAGTGAAATAGTGTTAAAAAACAAATAACAAATCATTACAGTAAAAAGTCTGAAAAATACGGTTAAAAATACTACACTACATATTGAAAAGTAAAATTAAGATGCTATAGTTTTAAAGCTAAAATCTATTTTAACAGTCAGTAATGATACATTTTACAGATGGAATTGAACATAAGATCACTGTCAAGATTTTTTCCAGATAGTTACAAGTCGATAAGCAAAGGTCCTCTGATGATCGTTTGATTGACACAACGGGACATAGGCGCACGGGCGCCTTCGGGCTTAAGACGGGATTCTACCTGAAAGCCGTTTTTCCGTGGTTTAAATTAAGCACATATCTTGTTTGCGTTTCAAGGAATGCCAAAACCGTTCATTCATCTCACCAGTGAATGTTTTGTGATGTTTTGTAAATGTTTGGATGATTTTGGGTACATTTGGAATTAAGGAGGGAGTTTTTCTTAAAGGAGGAGCAAAATTTGGAGAAATGGTGAAGATTTAATGGAATTTAAAAATTAGAATTTGAAGTTTAAAATAACAGTCCTCCTACCAAGCTGGTTGCTCTTGGGTGGGGGTCAACTGTCTATGGGTGTTTCAAAACTAATTTTCTTCCTTTTATACCTAGTTAGCTGCTCTAAACCTATCAAAATTTCATTCAAATTAAGGGACACCCCCGCCTTAAGGTTACTATGCACCTTGGGACCGGCCATTTTCGCGAAATTTGGATTTTTATGCTAATCAATAGGTCTAAGCGTGATCTTTCATCTAAAAAAAAAAATCAAAAAAATATTTTTTTAGCGGCGGAGAAAATGCGATTTTTCGTTTTTACCGGAAGTAAAACTTTCGTTTCTGATTGACTTTTCGCTATTTTCTCGAGTTGAATTTTTCGCTAGATAGGGTGACTTTCAAAAGCTGCAACTCAAGTGCAATTTGTTCAATTGCCGCCAAATTTGGAGAAAAGTTAGTTTAATATATAAACAACAAAAACTTGTCTGCGTATTTTTAATTTCCCAAAACTTTTTTGTTGAGAGCCATTTTTGTACGATAACTTCGATTAATTTTTGCTCTGTTTTGAAAAGGCGCTGTAACTTTTTAATGCAAACGAATTTGACAAAACGCAGACACGGTTTTTTAGGTCTTGGGGTCCGAAAACCGGAAAACAAACCAATTAAGCAAAATATTAAATTCGCTTTGAGTTGAAGCTGTCAGAAGCCGAATCACGCGCTTGCGTTCAGACTTCGCGGAAAAATCGGCATTTCAGAATATTACAAAATGGATAGGATATTTAAAAAGCCAGCTCTATAAGCTTTAATTTGATATAGGGTTTTAGATATCTGCGATGTAACCCGCGCGCGCTACATCGCTTCGACGCGAAACACCCCTGAAGGTGCATAGTAACCTTAAGGGGGCTGTCGCCTCCCTGTCTGAAAAAAATTGTCTCTCGGTCGGGAACTGGGATTAATCTGTACGAATGCAGAACATAAATAAATATTTCATGATGATAAAATTTCTATAATTTGTTACAATTCAGAATTGCCAACGAATGCAACAAATGAAGGAGCTGAGGGAGAAATGATTGTTGATTCTGCAGCAAGTACGTATGAGGCTTATGCTCGACACTTTAGACAGTTCCAAATTTAAAACCAGTAAACGGTAAGCCATTCCACTTCAAATGAAGAGCTAAGTAAGACAAACGCAAGACTGTAGTTTAGACTTTCGGCTCTGAATAATTGTCTTGTGATTGGGTAAAAACCTACAAACTTCTTTCATATTATTCATCTAGAACTGGACATTGTATGTCATGCTGATTACATCGAGGTGACCGTGGATAGCAAGAACTACCCTGGCCTGGACACGAATATAACTCATCTTGAAGACGATGCTTGTGCTCCTTACTACAGAGACGAATATAAGGCTGTCTTTAAGTTCGGTTTGGAGGAATGCAAGACCAAACAGGAGGACGATGGGAAGTTCATTCACTACAAGAACAGGATCATTGCAGTAGTGAAAGACGTGGACGCCGAGGAGCATATTACTCGAAAGAGTACAAGAGTACTGCCCTTCCAGTGTTCTTATAAAAAGAAGACTGTTCTTTCTAAAGTGTCTTACTCTCCTGGCTATACTCAGCTGATCACCGATGCAGGTATGTACATGTTATCGCCTACCAATTTTGCGTTGTCTTGGTTCGATAACCGCGCAAAGTCTGTTCTTTCTAAAGTGTCTTACTCTCCTAGCTATACTCAGCTGATCACCGACGCAGGTAAGCACAAGTTCTCGCCTTCCAATGGGATGGAAAGATCGAGGGCGACACATACATCTTCAGTAATCAAGTGGGAGGGAAGTGCTAGGAGAATATTGACCCGACGTCTGAACAATACAGATCGAGAGCGAGGTCCATACAAAAGGGACCGAGGACCGATATTCTCCTAGCATGGTCCCGAACAACTGGTTAATAAGAGATTTATTGCACAACTATACAGGAAGGGTTTTTACATGGATATAGAAGCGTATGTACAGCGAACAGGGTTGAGCAGATCAGGATTCCAACTGAGTACCCACTTGGTGTTTTGGTCGAAAAAAAATCCCAAATAAATTTTGTTTAACAAACCAATTAAATCGGGACAATACCCGTTCCAATCAATCTGATTTTAGTTATTAGCCCTCGGAGCTACCTAAGTTGTGTAATAAAGTGCAACATTAACAGGGGCCGGACTCACCTGAGACGAAAAGGCCTGAGGAAAGGCTGTTGTGGCGAACATTTCTTCTTTTGGTGACATATCAATATAAACATCTGGCTTGGTATATACACCCCATACAGGGAGCTTTTTATGTTTTAATAAACAAGTCCTTAATTTTCCTAAACGAAATGAACTATCTGATATTATAACACGTAACTACAAAAGGAAGTTTAACCGATCCACTTTCCTACATCGTTCATATCGAAGTTGAGATTATTTTATTCTTTGGGAACACAAAATAAATTTTAACTCTCAAAATAAAACGAGTAATTTGGTTGAAGTAGCTTAAAAATGTGATACGTGCCGAGATCAGACACCCTTCCGCGTTGTTTTGGTATAAACAGCATTAGCTTAAGAGTTTTTTCAATCACAAAGGACGGAGACAATCCAATGAACCAATCAAATTCGATGAAATTACATGTAGCCGACACAAAGGCTCGTGCGCTCGCGAGTCACAATTGGTTTTGGTTTTACTTCTGATTGGTTGAAAAAATGACGCGAGATTTTCAAGCCAATCACTGCGCGTAGTAAGTCAAATTAAAACCAAAGTAATTCGCAAATTACTTTCGACACTCAATTGAAAACCCCCATATGCTGATGTGGCATTCTTCTTTCCACAGAGGACTATGGTAATTTCACATACGTTATGAACCTGTACACCAACAAGAACCACTCTGAAAAAGTCGAAAAATACCCGCTCCTAGTTGGAATTAGCCAGCGGTTGTACATAAACCTGCAGGTGCAGTCAGGTGACTCTAACATGAATTTGTTTCCGGATGAATGCAAAGCTACCCCGTCGACTGATTACGATGCTGACATTGACCATCTAATCATTGAACAAGCGTAAGTTACTGTTCCGTTGCTTAACACTAAAATGGTACGCCCATATGTATGAAGGGATCAAGGTCCCCATCGGCATCGCTGTCAGGATCACTAAGACACACAAACCGCATCCCCCACCACCCGGGTCTACCTTGTATACCCTATACGGTTATGTACCGCATGATGGGGTCCCATATATGTTTGATCTTCATGGTCCCAAGTTAGACCTTTCAGTCTTTGATGAGGTCGCTGAATGGAACAAAACGGCATCATATCATTAGACCCAGAATTAGCCAGTTAATGTTGTGGTTTTCAGGGGAACAGAAATTCGGCAAATTCACTGGATTTTGATCCTGCAAAACCAAGTATAGTATTTCTTTAGCCTGCGAACAGGCTCTCCAGTGGTGAAAATTTGGGGAAAATTTTGTCGAATTTGCGGAACATCCATGTCTTGAGTACCCTTGAAAAATTTGTTAGAGATAGGCAGGCATGTCACACGGTAGTAAGTAGGCAAGTATAAAGTGAATGCATGGGCCACAGATGAAGCCACCCACCGCCCCCCCCCCCCCCCCCACCCCACCCCGTACCTGGCCAGGTACGACTTAGTAAGCACAAATTAGCCATAGAGACAGGACGTTATTCCAGACCGTTCAAGAAACCTGCAGAAAGAATTTGCCCAAGCTGTAAAATAGAAATGGAGGATGAATACAATTTTCTAAAAAAAATAATATAAAAATAAAATATAAAAATAAGCAGAATGTCACCTAACAAAATATTCATGTTTCTAATAAACCCACCCTCCCCTAGTGGAAACGCTAAAATACAAAAACTAATAGCAAAACATATATTTGAATGCTTTGAAAAAAGGAAAGGGGAAGACGGCAAAAAGTAAATACTCTATGACTTAATTAATTAATAACTTATTAGCCAAACATATTTTTGTTTTTCGTAAATTTTTAATTATTTGGAATCCATAGTCGAGATACTATTTATTGTACAAGACTTCAAATAAAACATGCCTGCCTGTCTGTCTGTCTGTCTGTCGGTCTGTCTGTCTGGTGTTCAATTTGTCTCCAGTGGTACCTTAACTGGATAGCACGTTCAGTGTCCCTAAAGATAGTAACTTAGCCAGGGGAAAAATATAAAAAAAATAAACTTCTATTCGCAGATGCCCAATTGACAAATACCTCGAGTATGAGTACAAGAAATCAGCCAGTCAGAGCTTCAGCTTTCTAGCATTTCGCTTTAAAACAGGATATCAGGACGTCTACATTCATTGTAAACTGACTGTTTGCCGCTCAGACGAGCAGGAGTCGAAATGTGAAAAGGGATGCCAAGAAGAGGAAAATGAGTCCAGGAAAAAGAGAGAGATTAGGGATGAATATCGTGCAGATCTGTATGTTGGGCCAATCAAAATAATGGAGGAGCAAGAAAATGGTGAATATATATATTGAACTAGCAGGCAATTTTATATATCAGGTTTTAATTTCTTCGAGTGTGATTGGCTGATAAGCTTTGATATCTCAACTAGCCTGCATAACTGTCAGAAATTTAATCACATAGTATAGTATGTATAGTAATTACATTGTGAAGTGCAATGGATGATTTGTTTTGCCGAACTGGTAAAGACATGCCGATAAATTGAACAGCAAAAAATCAGCGTAATTACATAAATACTACTAAAGCGAATATTTAATATTTTTGATGTGCAGCTTGTAGTATCGAATATCAGTCAGTGATTAGTTAACAAATGTAGAGCGTGTTTTCCCTTATAATGTCCTTTCCTTTCTAGATCTGTAATTAAAATAATTGCTTATAGTAAAAAAGACTAATCAAGCAACGACTTACTTAAGACGACTGTGAATAATCAATAAAATAAATCCATTCGAGGGTTCCTTATCAACAAAATAGGAAAGGAATAATTTTTTTACTATGGCAGGTTTCTCGGAAATGTAATTGCATGTCCAAAAATCTCAGTTCTTTTAATCAGTGGATAATAAGCGATAGTTACCTGCACGTCGATGGATAGCAATAAGTTAACGATACATTTTTTCAAATAGATATCATCCCAAACCTAGAACATATATGTACCTTTTTTCAGCCATGGAATCCGCCGACTCCTCAGAAATTGAGAAGGACAGACCGAAGGCCATTGTCTTGGTTGGAGTTCTCGTGGGACTTCTGGGTACCATTACGCTGGGGCTCATTGGTGCACTCATTTTCATGACCAGGCACAGGCGTCAATCCCGAAATGGAGCCTCTTTGCTGATCCAGGACGAATTGATGTAAATTTGAGAACGTTTTTAGGCCCGGTTCAAACGTCGAACTTCACATGTGCCTAATCTAATGCAAATCAGAAAAATCTATTGTTTTCCCTCATTTGGATTAGATTCGGCACATGTGAAGTTCGACTTTTGAACCGGGCCTCACTAACTGAAACGTTATTTGTTTTAAAGTTATTTTAGGAAAATGTCCATGCATGTATGGACAACCTTTTGAGTAGTTTTAGTTTAAAACGAACAAGAGCTTTCAATACTGTTGCGGAAGTATGTTGATGGTCAAAGAAGTGCTTCGCTGTGGAATAAATTTTAGACATCGCATACCCGTTTTGTGCTGGAGGCATTCTTTTTGTTTTCACTTGTTCTCAATTTTTTAAACTAATAAAAGAGATCATGCGATCACACTTGTGTTGAAACATTTCACAGTGGGAACTGCCACTAAAAAGAAAAACTTTACTTTGTAATGGAAGGAGCATTTCAAAACTATTGGCAATCACATGCTAGCTCACCCTCAACAATAGGGAGTTTTAGCAACGACGACGGCGACGCAAATTTCCGTTTCGTAAACGGTCGGTGCCACTTTTTCGACACTTAGAATTTTTTTGGGCTATCATCGAATTTTGTTACCCACACAAAAAAAGAAAAACTGTTCGTCAATGACCAGAATCGAACCCTGAACCTCTGACATGCCAACATCCCTACTTCACCACTACACTACCACAACACCACCAGGCCAATCCGCCAAATCCTCACAAAATTTCGTTATAAAAGATGATTTTCTTAGTCTATTTTGCCCCACCCAACAAATAAAGCTAACCGCAAGCAAACCAGTGTGAAATTGAACAATTAGGCATTTGGTAAGTGTGTATTAGTCTATCACCAAATTATAACCAGTTTTGAGCTCTTGTGGGCCTAAACTGGAGCAGATATAGCATCGTCCATTCCGAAAAGCTTGGTTACCAATTATGGCATCGACCGTTAAAAATGGCACCGACCGTTTACGAAACGGAAATTAGCGACGGCGACGGCAACGAAAACGTCATTTCAAAATACAACTTCTCGTTTCTGTGACGATATCGCAATTATTGAATTGTTTTTAACTTGGAAAATGCTGACGATCTGTCCAGGAACTAAATTACTATGAACGGCGTTATTAAAGTAAGGAAAAAGAAAGAAAACTTTGCCGCCATGCGCCCACGTTCTCGAGAAAACATAACATTTGGTCATTTCACGTTGTTGTTTAGCAGCTGAAGGCACAGAAATGTACATAACTATAAAACGCAGGTGCAAAGCGATTGTTTCTGCTCATTAAACCTATTTTTTGTGGCGTTCTCGTTGCCGTTGCCGTCCTAGTTGCTAAAACTCTCTACTATGATATTCGATCCATCATGTACCAGCCACCGATAGCTGACACAAAAAAAAATTAAAGCAGAAATAAGATCAGGAATTAAATGCAACTTACTTTCTGTAAATGTAACTTACTTCCTGTAAATGTAACTTACTTCCTAGCCGTTGTGTTCCTGGACAAGACACTAACAGTACCTCTCTCCACTCAGGTGTATAAATGGGTACTGGCGAATTTACTGCTGGGGGTAACCCTGCGATGGACTAGCATCCCATCCAGGGTGGAGTAGAAATACTCTCTGTCGCCTGGCTCGTATGCAGAGTTAACCGTTGCCTCCAAGATGCAGTTTTCAAATTTAATAGGCCCTCAAACATTTATTTCAGGCCAGGTGTAACATACTTCAGGAATAATGGGAATATATCCCCGTGAAAAATAATCAATAAAAATCCTTTCTAAAAGGGCCACTGTCACGAGTATAACTTCAAAATTCAACCGCACTAAAAATGTGTTTACTCCAATGGAAACCTACAAACAGTGGTTAAGTTTTGTTGAAATTACTACACCAGTGTACTGAAGCTAAATATCGAGTGATATCATTATGATACCATCAGGAGTTTTAGGTCTCAACTTGAAAAAGTCAGGCTGAGTTTTTCAAGTTCTGTCCTTGTGATTTGGAAAAATTGATGAAAACTATTCGCTTGATTTCCACGCGCGCTTTATGTTCTGAGCATTTCCTGTATGGATGAAAAAACTTGATCACAAGTTGAGCTGAAAATGACCGTGACAGTGTCCATTTAATAAGCATCGGGCTTGATAAACTGCAGAGGCCAAACAAACGCCGGTTCCATCAGCACGAGATTGAAATACAGCTTGCGATTTTTCTGAACCGTAAATGCAAAACGTAGCCACATCTGTCCTTAAAGTATATATCCACGAGAATACTACACTCGATTAGAAAATAGCTCAAGGAAAATACGCGCGCTGATTGGTTAATAATCGTGTTTCTATAACTCGAAAGAAACACAAAGAAGTTGTCGTTTTTCGTTATTTTCCTTGGGCTATTTTCCAAAAGAAATAGAAAACATTTTCTTCGCGTTTCTGTCGAGTTATAGAAACACTCGTGAAAGTTCGAAACTCGAAAAAGCTGTGGAAACAATCGCTTGCGGCTCGTGTTCCCAAAGCATTTCTCGTTCTCCCAAACCTCCACTCGTGTTTCCATAACTCGATAGAAACACGGAAACTGTTTTCTATTTCTCGATTAAAGCATTCTCTTTTTAATTCGTCAGTCTAATGTATCGAACTGAGTTGTCGTTATAATAAATTCTTGACAAAATTCCTGCCAACTAAACTGAAATAGGAAAGAAGTGACATTGCAGCATCCAGACGGAATAACTGACATTCCAATCTGCTTAGTGACGCATGTTATTTCCACATACTGTTCTCAATGAAGAGCAAAGTCAAAACACGACAAAACTCTGTTGACTATAGCGATGTTCATAGTTACGTCATCTATTGTCATTAATGTGCCAACCAAAGGTTGATTGGCCGTCAAAACAAAAGGTTATTTTGTTCAATTCCAGTGATTGGCAAATTTGAATATCAAAATAAATGTTTGTAAACAGTGAGAATCATACTTTCTGTCATAATATTTGTCCTGAGGAGACAACTAATCGAGCAAATCAAGATGCATAGCATAACGACGCGTACAAGCTTCTCCTTGGAAAGACCATCAGTGCCGCGACTCTTAGAGAAGATACTTTACCGAACAAGGGTAAAGAAGGGAGAATTTGTATTTTTTAGTCTCTGTGAATGCCATGACAAGCACCAATGAAACTTAAACTGTTTCATTGTCATGTGCTGAACGGACTGAGAAGGCTGCGAAAGAATTAACTTCCTCAATAATTGCTGCATGCAACAAAACAACGGTAAAGAAAAAATGTAGCAATAGTTGTAATGTAGAAAATGTGATTTATGTTCTGCGAGTGTTACCGGTGTTTGATATGGCTAAATAAGGTAATCCATTGTCTTTGATCTGTAATGTCAATGGCTAGTTTTGACAACTTCGGGACAGGGCAGTTTAATTTGCATTTTTAAAAAAATTTCATTGACGGGATCAAAGTTGTAAATTTACAACTGTGCTCTTACTACGAAAAGCGAGCCACATTATTCTAGCTTTCTATCATATATCATACAGTATTAGTCGGATAAATTTACGAGCCCAGAAAAGCAGTGTATTGACGCATTTTGGTTGGTTTTTTCCTTTTTTCATCACAAGGGATACTGAGGTTTGTATTTGAGATTCAAATATCCTACTGAGATTTGGTAGACACATCGTTTCGTTTAGTATAGCAATGCTTTTTATAATCGCGGCCTATCCATGAGAATACTATCCACAAGAATACTGTGTTTTCGAGTTATTTTGGATAAAATTCCAGCTAAACTGAAATAGGAAAGAAGTTAACATCGAGTCGCTAGTCGGTGAATGAAACATACAGACAAATTTAACAAAGTTAAAGAATGCTTAGTCATCAGTGCGCCGACATGTTGTTCTCAGTGAAGAGCAAAGTCCAAACAGGGCAAAACTTCGTTGATCATAAATAACACTATCTAACATAATATTTTCAGTTATTGCGGCTTAAACGCAAGTGAATTTTAGCATACTGAAGCGTAAATTTTTCGTTGTAAAGAACAAGCTAAAGGCCGATTGTTCCTATCGAATATATTATTGTGATGAGGCAAAACCGCCAGATCAGCAAGAAAACTAGCCTGCGTGCAGCCGTCTCCTATTTCCTAAAGCGGAAAAGTGACGTCTGCGAAACGGCGTCGCTAATCGTGTTCCAGTATCCTGCTGTTCGAGATTAAATTTAGCACTGATAAACAATTTCGCTAAATAAAATAGAATCAATTTAGAGAGCTTAAGCAATATAACTAAAACAGTACTAACAAAGACAGTGAGTAGCAAAACATATGACAAATTACAGCTCATGATCTGCCAAGTGTCAGAAAAAAATTCACATGGTTAAAGAAATGGTGAAGACCTGTGACCTCAGCTAAATATATGCTAAATTACTGAGTCGGACGGGAACACGATTAACGACGCCGTTTCGCAGACTTTAGGAAATAGGAGACGGCTGCACGCAGACTACAAGAAAACCTTTTATTTCAAACGGTATATTTAGAACCCAAAGCAGAACTGATCTCGACATAGGCGTACGGGCCGGTGGGGGCTGCGGTCCCCCCACCACCCCCGACACCCCCCCCCCCCCCAAAAAAAAAAAATGGACAACTCAGAGTTTTTTGGGCAGCAAGAGAAATTTGTGCAAGGCAACTTGGGAGAATTTTTCAGGCAACCCCTGGCAAAAAATTGCCCGTACGCTTATGGATCTCGATAACTCAAAGTCTCGAACACCGTTTTTCGATCGACAGTGGCCCATCAAAGATAAACTCCTTCGTTAACTCGAACCTTTTTCGAATTCTCTTGAAGGTTTTATAGGGAAGATATCAGTGACGTCACCCATTGTTAATGTGCCAACCAGAAAACTATTGGAAACTATTAAATAACAAAAACAATTATTGTAACAAAATAATATCTTCCGGACATCGAGATTTAACAGCGTATCCACTATTAAATTTGAGAAAAAAATATATTCTGCAAGTCAATGTGCTTCAGAAAGGTCAAGATCTCTTTCACTTAAATAAGTTTGCTCTTTTTACTTCATTTATCTGATTTGTTAGCTACGCAAAAACATTATTTGCTTATTAAACTTACTATCACAGACGCTGACGCCGAGAGGGTTCTCGTCACAAAACAGCTAGGTCATTTTGGAGGAAGTTGAATCTCTAATTAGGTTGCAGCTAGTCACGTGATAATCTAAAGCCCTAACAACTGTCAGTCAATTTGAATTCAAGACAAACTTTCGAGACGTTTCTTTTTCGCTGGATTATTTTTTCAGCATTAATATAACGTTAATATCAATTGCAGGTCTTAAGTCCGTCACATTTTATTGAATTCATTTCGAGAGATCATAACAAGAAACAATTCACAATACCATGTCATGCGTAAAAGAGGGGTTTTCCCCTGATATTAAGCAAGTGTTGAAAACTAGCAGACAAAAAAGAATGATATCACTAAAAGATATTGCTTGATTCAGAAACTGGAAATCCGGACCTTCTCACAATGTTATATTATAAAGGAGAGCATACTGGTTGAAATTAAGCGGTTGAGTGAACGTTAGTTGTTGGCCGTTGTTCGTTTTTAGGAACACTGGCTGAATCGATATTTCCGCTGCCGATCAGAGTCCTTATTAACGGCTATATCTTGGATTTTTGAGTTAACCCGAGTTGACTTCTTGTTAGGAAAAAAAGCAAATGCAGGACAAGTAAAACACTTTTCGCTACAAGCTGAAAAAAAAATGAGATGTGCGCGAGGCAGGGCAAAAGAAATCTTTTTGCGAAAGTACTTCGCATTATCATAGCAGTGACGCATTACAACCTTATTTGGTCATGTGCGATGACAAATTTAGCAATGACATACACGTGTCTGTAGCACAAGTCAATATTATCAGTGGTGGTAGTTCACTAGTTTTTCACAAGCGCACGTGTCAAGAGCCGCTTTACATGATCCCTTCTGCTTTATCTTTACATGATCCTGTAACCCTTAGCCATGGATCGAAGTGACTTACTTATCAGTTTCCTGCTGTTGATCAGTCTTTCAGAAGCCTTTCGTTCTGGTTCAGGTAAGCGGAGAGACATGTTTTGTTATTTGACCGGCTCTGTTCTGTTTTTAAACAAAAGTATGCACATCAAGAATTAAGTGAACGCAATCAACGGCTTTGAACTGTGTTTTGATAAAATCATAAACACTGCGAGGCTCGCATTCATTTCTTGTAACGAATTTGAGACGTGATTGCACCAAGAAATAAAAATAAATGAAAAAATGACGACACTGTCTTTGTTCATAATGTTGTTTCATAACATCCGGTTTCTTGGCCTTTCAAACAACATTCCGCCAAATCGATATCGTACTCGCACCATCTTTAAAATAGAGAAAGCCAACTTGTTTTAAACCTTTCTTCCTTTCAGTCCACAAAGAAACGTTCTATGACATCAAAGTTCGAGATGCTTCCACTTTTTTAAACTATCAAACAGACAAAGCAAACTGTCCACTGCAGTGTTTTTGATTTGCAACAATGGATACTACTCGCAATGTCAAAACGGCAGTGTCTAGGGTACAATGATGGGTAAATGAAAAATGATTTTTGATTTGCAATAATGCATATATGGATACTACTCACAGTTTTGAAATTATAACCAAATTTTAATACACGCTGGTATCGCCCGGTGTGATATTAAATTGTTTGTTTATGCTACTTGTTGCGGCTCCAAAAAATTAACTTAACTCCATAGTACCCATGGCAAGTTTGGCAAAGGTTACGGTCAAAAAGGCAATGTCTAGAGTAAAAGGATGGGTAAATGAAAGATTAGCTAGGGTAAAAAGAGACGACAGGATCTGTTTTTGAAACTTTCTGACCTTTTCTATACGATGTTTTTTTTTTAATACATTGATGTATTTACTTGGTGGACAATAGTAAATCTGTTTACAAATAAGGGATAATAAATTTTCGCCTGACATGAAGACCATGTTGCGCACGGTGCACCTGCTTGTTCCGAACGATTAGTTCCTTTCACAGAAAAAAAATTAGGAGGCGACTGTCGAATTGCAACTTACACTTCGATAAACTACTATATGAATTATTTCGTTCACTCAAACTGTTAGTTCGCCTTTGGTTCAAATGGGCCATTTCCGAGATGCTGTTTTCCTCTGTTGCAAGACGAATCTTGGTGTTCAACCTTTCATGTGCAAATTTGTTTCACTCGCACGTCTTTTGTCTCTAAAATTAAATAATTTCCATATGAGGTTGCACACCAAAGACTCGTTTTGAAGCAGAGATTGAAGGCAACTCGCGATCGGAAATGGCTTATTCAGTTCAAAACCAAAAAGCTTTACTGAATTTCGGGTTTAAATTAATTTTCGGAAATGGGTCAGAGTACGTAGAATTCATGTGTCTGATTCCTTGGCGGATGCCTGATCTAATGAACAACGCGTCAATATGAAAATTGACTAGGACGATATGTTCAGGTAACAGGAAACGCTTTGCAATAATTCAGGATGTCGTATATGGGACTTCATGTATACAAATAGAAACGTTTCAACAAAGCGGCTGATTTTGGTGATGATTAATATCAGCAACAACCTTTGATCTCAGAAAAGCAAGACTGGTTTCAATCCAACACGGCAACCCGGCCAGGCGGCTGGTCCAGCACAAAAAAACATATTTTCAACTTTCTGTCGAGTTGCCTTGTAGAAATGTAGCACCATTTAGTGCACGAAATTCGTTTGTCAAAATTTCCAACTGAAAGCTGATAAAGCAAGGATTTAACCAACAACAACAACAAGCAGCACGGGTTGTGGTGGAAGGGTTTCCCTGATTACTAAAGCAAATAAAAAAATGCTTACTATTGCACATTCTAAAGTTGCGATCAACCAGGTCCTACGTCTCGTTTTTTTTTTATTGTCAGCTTTGGTTGTTCGCGGGCAAATATCCCCACTCTTCAGGTCAGGTCAAGGGGATTTCCCTAATTACTAAAGCAAACACTGAAAAAATGCCAGTTTCATGATCATTGTTTGAGCTGCTTTCTGATAACTATCGTGATTCTGTACACACAGAAAACAACAAAGAATAGACTCCTCGGCCGGGTTATTAACAAAAGATAGTAATCTGCTTTAACAAAAACATTATATGTTTAACTAAAGTTCGGGTGGACGTTCGTTCGCTGTTTGGTATAGCCACCAGGATTCGGAATGAGGCTCAATTCTGAATTCACGGCTGTTTTCCTTCATTATTTAACAAATTAAGAAGCCTAAGCCATGTATTATACTGTCATAAAACACAACGGGCATTTGAGAGCACGAGGGAAATGTAAACGATTTCGAGAAGAGGGAAGGGGAAAACTCATGAGATTGACCTGGCGCCGGTCAAAAACGTCGCGGTATTACCGGTATGTGTCTGTCTAATTTTGCACCGATGACGTGTTTCCTTAAAAATCTAAAAATCTGGTGCATAGCATTTAACCTTGCAGTCAGCATGTCAACAGCTCAGTGTGCCACATTTGTTTACATGAGAGCAGTGAAACAATGAAGAACTACGTAACCGATTTTCCTCTTTTTGTGAGTCTTTGGGTCTGTACAGTGGCAGGTATGTTGTATGGGTAATTCAACTTGAAAAAGCTTTTATAAATATACACTTCTTATTACTTTAACCGTCTTAAAACTGCCGTGTAATAGTATACCGTTTCATGCTCGCTAACGGCATTTGAACTTTCAAATAAAGAAATGGCTGATTCGAAAGGCCATCCAAAAGACTGAAGAGTTTTTTATATACGCAATCATTTTATTTACAATTTAAACGTTATTGAAATTTTGTCATTGCGATAATTTTATTTCAATTTCTGGTTATGCTTGTCACGGTAAAAACACTAATTAATATCACTGCATTTGGGGTTTTCCCCTCTGGTCAGTGATGGATGGCATATTTCTCACGTTAGAACACTGGCAATAATCGTAAAGATGAAAGGTCCCGCTACTTCCAGAAAAGTCAAGTTTAGTTGTATAAGTTGGAAAAACAAATCGACCCTGACTTTCTTCTGAGATGTCGGCGTTTCGAGTCATGTATGATGTTTTTACTACGTTTTCAACTGACTGACAACGAAAGCAATTCTCATTTAATTTGTCTTGGTTTTGCAGGACTTGTTCATCGAATCAAAAGTCAAACCAAAACCAACTTGAAGCATAAATCGCTCTCACGTTTCACAGCATCATTGCGACTACATGCAAGTGTTTCGAGTTTTGATTGTTTCACTGGATTTTTTGTGTGTTTTGTGATAGGCTAGATAAGAGTGAATATTTTGGTTTTTGGTTTTTCACGTTCTTGAAGACCCAGTGGGGAAATAAAAAATGGGCTCATCCTCGGTGAAAAAACCTGTGTACTCACGAGTGACGTAAAACAAAGAACGACCAAGACAACAAAGAACTCAAAACAATACGGAACAGAAAAACAATAGCTTAAAATGAAATGAAAAACGTCACATGCAGGTTTTTACACCGAGGTAAACCCCGAAAATGCGGTAAAAAGAATCGTCATTGGATCGCCGCCATTGGATAACATTTCTCTGCCGATTCCTTTTTACGTATTTCGATTTTCCCTCGCCCCAGCTGACTGCCCCTGTGTCTGGGGGGATCGAAGGGTTTTACGAAACTTAAGGCCCGGTCCAGACGCCGAACTTTTCATGTGCTGAACTCAATTCGAATTTGGACCGACCATGCAAATTAACAAAAGTACGCCTGTTAATTCAGACGCCGTTCTCTTTGGCTGTTCCTAATACAGTTCTAGTAAAACCAGTCAAAATGGCCAGCAGAACATTATAATAATTAGGATCACAACATGAAAAGAACGGCGTCTGAATCAAAGCCGTTCCATCTTGCTACTCTTCTCACTTTTAATAAAGTTTGTTTTCAAATTTATTTGCATTGGTAGTCCTGAAGACCAGCAAGCCGACAGCGCCTTTAACTCACGAAAAAGCAACTATGTCCTGCCCCGTATTACAAGAAGTGATTAAAAAGGACGGTGCTTACGACATCGTCTATTGGTCGATTTGTGCATCAGAAAGTTGTGACGACCAACATTCCAAGTGGACTTGGCTAGCTGGTATGAACGGTAACGGAGAAACCAAAGCAGGAAAAAAGGCAATCAACATAAAGAGCGACGGTGGTCTAGAAATTCAAGAAGTACACCCGAACGATACAGGAAAATACATGTGCACAGTCAAACGAATCGACCACAGATCACCTCTAGTGCATTTTTCAACTCTTGTTGTGATTAACGATGGTAAGATAAAATTGTGCTCTTGTTTCTATAATCAGTATCAACTAGTATTTTGACTGATGATATAAATTAAATTCTTGAGCTTCGTACCGGGGTCGTTCATTTCAAGAATGCAACAGGGAGGCATTAGAGACATCAAGTATGACAATAGAGATATCAAGCATGACATTAGAGACATCAAGTATGACAATAGAGATATCAAGCATGATATTAGAGACATCAAGTATGACTATTAGAGATATCAAGCATGACATTAGAGACATCAAGTATGACAATAGAGATATCAAGCATGACATTAGAGACATCAAGTATGACAATAGAGATATCAAGCATGACATTAGAGACATCAAGTATGACAATAGAGATATCAAGCATCACGTTCAACGGCAAACACGAGCTTGCCTTTCATTGCGTTACCTTTTTATATCGAATTCTTAAATAAATTCCTTGGAAAAAGAAGAATAAAACATCACACAATCACGACAATACAAAACTGCGCATAAAAGCCTAACAGCAGATCTAGACAGACGGCAGAAGTGGTACGCTCTCCATTAGCTAGAACCTCATCTTCGGCCAACCGCTAACCTCGTTCCCAGGGTCTCTCTCTTCATCCTCGGCCGGGAGACCCAGGGAGTAGTTGTTCGGGATAAAATAAAGTAAACGCAGCAAAAAAAATTTTTTTTTTCAATAATTACAAGTTCAGTGATTGCTGAAAACGTTCGTAACTCCAACTTAGTAAGTTTTGCCTCGTTTTCATTTTACCCCAACTATCTGTCCCCGGGTGTCCGAGGATCATCGCTAGAACCTGCGACGATGGTAATATATAGGGGTCGTAGCGCACTTGATTGTCAGTACAGAGGGTCTGCTTTGGGATGATAGCAGATCTGTAATCAGCTACCAGTCCGTATAAGTTTGCAGCTCTCAGTTAAATACCTTCCACATCTTAGCTGACATTCAAAAGTTTGAATAATTCTAAGCTATCAGATAAAACCGAAACGGAACATCTTGTATAGTCACAACATGTGTCGTATAATGGAGCTTTATATATTTGTCTTATCCGACTCAAATAAATTTTTGCAACTGTTTTTAATATGCAACCCTAACATACATCTACGTATGCCTTGCTTTTTGGCCTTTAGCAACTAGACACCGGTACAAGAAAACTACAAACAAGCCGGATACAAAGAACTGCAAAAAAGGTAAATTACTTAACTACTTCGATAATTGGCCCGGGCCTTATTTTCAAGGCGTTTACTATGCAAAATGATTTTATCAGTGAAATTTAACCTGTTACGGAGTTATCTCTATCCCCTCCCCTTTTTACGAGTGGATACCACGCAGGCAATGAATTTGATTGCGCGGCTCTGGGGTCGAGCGCCATATACCAAGTCAATAGCAAGTTAAAGGAACACAACAATGGGGCCTTGCCCTTAAACGAAAGCACAATAGACTTGACATAATAGACAGATACAATAGTGCATATATTGACTTGGTATATGGAGAATCTCCCCGGCTCTGTTAGCCAATTATCACAAAAATATAATATATAAAATAAAATAACAAGCATGGCATTTCTTTTAAAACGTCTTTTATAAACATCAGCAGTCAAATTCAAACTCAATTGTTATGGAAGTTTTCACCTATCATTTCCATCAATTTGAACCTTGGACAATGCCAAAACGTAAGCGGAAATGTTTAAAGAAAGAAAGTAAACCTTTGGTCAGCTTTCGAACATTACAATTGTATTTATCACTCTTAGCCTAGCTTACATTTTATCTTTACTTTTTTAATGTATTCACAGATCATGGAGAGGAAAGTGGAAATCTTGTCTGCATCCTTATTATAACGGCGTGTGTACTTTCTGTACTTTTGGCTCTTGCCATAGGATATATAGTCTATCTAAGGCGGAATGTTCTTAGCTGTTGTAACCAGGAGAATTCTTCAGCGCGACAAAGCGTCTCTGCATCTGATGTAGCATAAAAAAAACTTTTAAAATTAAAACCTCACGAAAAGTGAAGCAAAACAAAGCCTCGTTAAGCGGTAGCTAATAATTATTTACATATTTAAAACTTTTCTTTAATTGAATTTGGTATACTGATATAAATAATAAACAGTAAATGTCCCATGTGTTATTAGCAAAAGATAAAAGAAATGGGCAAACAAAGACTTGAAACAATCATTAATTCTGTTAAGTATTATTTCGAAACAAATTACGCAGGTAATATTTTTGTATGACTACTGCCCGTTACAGGGCGCATTGTTTCAAACGGCACTGAAGACGAAACACTCAATATAATCGCATTATTAGTAATTTTAGAAAACTGTTATTGTAATTTTGCCCTAACGCATTTTGTCATGCTAATACGTTTATGTTCTTGACCTAAGTTATTGTACAAAGAAACTGATTTACAGTAAATAATTTTCAGGTTTGAAATGTAGCGTCGCAGTTTCAAAGTTAAGAAATGGATTGATACTGATTTTTTTCTCGAGTTGTATATAACTGTGATACAAAGTGCATGATGATGTAAAAGTTATGTTAAAATATATATATTATTTTGCTATAATAATCTAAGGCTGCCGTGAATATATTTTTTTTAATTTCAGGAAGTACTGTTCATGTCTTTGTATTTTTCATCCTCGGAGACCCAGTGGCAGTCAGATGGGGCGAGCGAAAACTCGGCTCTTTACTTTATCTTTTGCGGACATTTCTGTGAAATCTCATGTGTCGAAGCCGAGAACGCGTTTGAATCTCGAGAATAACTAGACATCACGTCTTCTGTACACGTTCGACGCACGTAGCTAAATTAATAAAACTGTAAAATAGTTGTCTTGAAACATCACTTTATAAAGACAAAAATTCGCGGGAGTCCGAAACATATTTCGATCTACGATCCTCGTCAATCGTCTGGGTTAAGTGATTTTCAAGAACAACTATTTTACAGTTTTATTAATGTAGCTAAGTACGTCGAACGATTCTTTTGCGTTATTCTTTAAAGGGTATATTTATTGTTTGCCCTCTTGCAGTTGACGAGCTCATACTTTAGACCGAAAATAATGCCGATCCCAGGACATTTATCGGTTACTCCAAATTACGAAAAAGAAAAGGTTAGTGCCCCAATTTTCACACCTCAATGAAAAATGCAACCGTTTCTATCTTCATATTTACAACTATAGAAGAGACTCAAGCTTGTTCGTTCCTTTTCATTCCGGAAAAACACCCGGACGTTGTTAAAAGGGGTGAAACTGAAACGAACGAAGGGAGAAAAACGTGAAAACAGAACCAATTAGGAGAGTTATTAGAATGATAAAAAGTAAAAGAAAACAATGCATGCCACCAGAGCCCCCATGGATGCCTGCGGTGCGCACTACAAGTATTTGCATTAACCCCTCCCCCCCCCCCCCCCCCACCACCCCGCAAATATCCTGCGCGATCCCACCGAAAGTCTCATGCGCTAGTTAAAGTTATAAAAGAAAATGTGAAATGCTTTCAACAGTTGTGACGAAATAACTAACAAGGGGCGCGATCCACTGGACCAAAAATTCCGGTTTGAATTTCCGAAATTTCCACGTACCGAAAGGAACGGTATTTTCCACTGGACCGGACCGGTCACGTTAAAATGGCGGGTTTGTAGTCCGACTCTTGCTTGTTACTCCACGATTTTACAAGTGAACAGAAAATACCCTGCAGAACAACGAGGGCAGAGTAAAACCAGCGAGCTGCTTCAAAAGGAGAAGTAAACTTACCTTTATTTATAATTATTTTGAGCTCAATCGTTCGAAATATGGACAGAAGAAACGAAGTAACTTCTCTCCCATAAATTGGACGAATACCCATGCAAAAGTTATCGCCGCAGACATTGAAACATGTCAAAGAAATAATTTTTAGTCGCGTGAGACGAAGAAACGTACGCTGCATTGGGTTAAAGCCTCTCGCCGTCATCATTTGTGACTTCAGGGTCTTGAGGAGAGCTCTATCCGGCAGCTTGAGAAACGAAACTGAGTCGAAACAAACGTGTCGAAAATAACCGTTCCATTTAATTCTGTACCGGAATTTCCGGAAACTTTGGCCCAATGGATCGCGCTCATGAAGACGGTTTCTAGAAATTTCTTCAATTGTGCTACAGTTTAGTGGTTTTCCCCTTTTTCGTGCATGATTGAATATTCATCAATCATTTTCGCACTGTTCAATATAGACGAAATGCTATTGCTTCCACATTAAAGTATTTTATAGAAATAGAAAAAAATAAAGAAAAATGACAACAATTTCTCGCTCTCCTTGTACTAATTAGCTTTCGCTTGGGAAAGAATTGTTTTCGCTCAAAAGACCGATATAATTTCCGGCATAACACGCACGTCACACCACATGTCTAACTATTTTGCATGACAAAAGAGGTAGCAATATTCTGATTGGACAGCTAATGTTGTGGTTAAATCTGCATAAATGGTTTCACGTGTATGTAGCTCAAGTGAATGAATGAATGAAAATTGGCCATGGATAATATGGCTTCACATTACAACGAAAGCTACTTCTTCACATATCTGTTAATATTCGCGTGGATGATACATAGGAGTCAAGGTATGCTTTTCACCGATCGTCTTTCTTTTTTATACATTGATGCTCACTCAGATTCTTACAAACGATTTCGTTCCAAGCTGGTAGTTTGTATAGGTGAATCAGTTATATGTTTCACAGAAACAAGCAACGATCGAACATGGCTACGAATAATTCATTTGAAGCAACCGGGTAAATAGACAAATCATTTCCTCTCAGCGAGGGTCGATGCGGCATACGATTTTCCATAATTGCAACGAGAGGAAACATGCACTGTAACGTTCGTTCGTGGTGAAAACAAACATGGCGCCACTGCTGTACTTCGTGACAACCTACATGTACATTTTGTATATCCATGTACATGTATAAAGTCGCGAACTGAATTTGAGACTAATGTTCCACTGTGATCTTAGCGGCGATCATATTGTAAATTCGTAAGCACCGTTTATTAACTACTTAAATTCGTCTTTAATTTGTTACTCGCCAAGAGAGGACACGCGTTTAGGCGAACTTCAACGAAGTTTGTCTCGAACCGCGACCAATGACAAAATCTCGGAAACACAACCAACTTCACGCCAGTGCTCTAGTATACAACCGACATTGACGGGCTGAGGGCCTAACCATTTTCTTTATTGGGTTGGGACTTGATAGGGTCTTAGCGGTAAACGTCTGAAATTTGCGGCACATCCACGAAGTTAATAAACCGATTTATAAAACTCCGATCGTATGCGAAATTATGGCTG
>OX393570.1:5593457-5620957 GCA_947652115.1 Blastomussa wellsi | reverse complement strand
CGGGGGGTCTGACAGAGCTTCATAATTGAAACCCCAAAAATACATAAGCCTTAAATGTTAGACCCAAAAATATCTGACATCAAAATTACTGATTTATTCAATAAAACAGACTCTTCTAATGTATGATTTTGCATCAATAGAAAATCACTTGACAGATCTGTTGAGCCCAAAAAATACTGAACGTGTAAATTTTCAACCCCCCAAAAAATGCATCAGACCTCCCCATAATGTATAATGCAAGAGCACCCCCTTCCCCCCCCGGGTTACAGGCCGCATGGGATGAAACATAAACACCATACATACATCCAATCAAGGTATATTTAATACGGCAGCTTCTTCAAATAATACTCCATTTTTGGGGTAGTCAGTTTGGGTAGTCCAGTGGTCTAGTCCATGGACTGGGGATCAGTGTTTCATCCACCATTGGGTCATTCCATTTAATATCCGCACCTCCACCCCCCTACTGAGGGTCTTTGCTGTCTACCCTCTCAGAAATAGCTCTTGAAGACCCCCTCAGGAAAGCAAGAGCAAAGTGCCGATTCCCCCTTCAGAAAAATGATGAGATCAAAGCCGCCGACATAGCTGCCCCCTCAGAAATAACGTTTAAGAACCCTCCCCCTCCCCCTAGGTTTTCCTTAACCCTCGATGGGGGGGGGGGGGAGGCGGGTAAAAAGCTAGATGACTATAATTTCCAGTAGTTATTATATTGCTTGCCACTTAGCAACACACGAGACGAAACAATGCTCCTTCAACAACGTAATAAACCTGCAATGTGCCTCGGTTTGTTTACACAGGCTAAAGGTTATGAAAGGTTTCGATTTCGACGACACTTTTGACCTTGTCTACCCAAACCGCAATTAATACTCCAAGATAGACCCTGACACTAAAATGTAAAGCAAACAGAGAAGGAAAGCTTCTCTGATATTGAATCAAATTTTATATTTTAGTTTTACTACTTGAGTATATATTTTACATGTACTCTACCTCATGTCGGCGTTTGATAGTGGCCTGCAGACTTCAGCGTCGTTAGACAAAGTAGTAACGTCTTTAGCTTGATAGCACTCACTTTATGCAACCTCGTTCCCAGGGTCCTCTCTCTTCCTCCCGATATCGACGCCATTCTCGTCCCCAGAGCCACTTGTCCCTCTTAGCCGGCTGGGCCTGGGGCACGAGGAACAAGTGGCTCTGGGGACACACGATTTGATTCGCTGAAATCAAACAAAGGGAATCCAATCACATCAGCCGTTTTAATCCTGTTAACGATAAAGGATTTTAAAACGGCTGATGTGATTGGACTCCCTTTGTTTCAATTCAGCAAATCAAATCGTCTGTCCCCAGAGCCACTTGTTTCTCGTGCACAGGCCCAGCCAGCTAAGAGGGACAAGCGGCTCTGGGGACGAGAATGCGCAAGTCACCAAGGCACTCTCGTACCCAGGGTCTCTCGGGAAACGAACGACCCTGGAAAGGTCCGAAAATATCGGACTTCCGGTTGAACTGCGCATGCCTACCTTGACCCAACGAACTACATGGTATTTTACTTCCGGCCGTTTTTATTGTCTTCAAAACCAATCAAAATCGATCCTGTAACGGAATTTTCGGGAGTCGCTCGTTTCGTCAAGCCTGCGCAGTTAGAAACGAAGACTCGAGGTACGAGATTGAAGCTTGACCCAATGAACTAAATGGTAAATGTGTTACATGCATTGGACTTTCCCTTTTCGTAAAGCCAAAAATCAAGAAAATCTTGCCTACAAAGAGCAACGCGCGCGCGATCGTTTTCTATCGGCGAATAGAAAACAGTAGGAGAACCAATCAGATTCAAGGTTTTCCAACAGAACACAGCTGATTTTCTACTAAAATCAAATTGACTTTTTTAAAAAAATCAGCCTTGCATCATTAATTTTGTTTTTTATATGATTTCAAGCGAGTCTGTTCTAAACAGAATAAACAGGGTATGGAGTCATCCTAGACAGGATGTGGCTTTAAAGACTTTAGTCGAGATTTAAACACATCCAAAATCAGAAACGTTTATCCGTATTTATGTACAAGGTGATCAGTCAACATTAGATCACTTTCAGGACTATACATTAGCGCTATACGCATAAAAATTTTTTTGTCCTAAACAGGGTCAGGGTTTCAAACCTCCAGCGGCATCCATATACCCAAACATGGGTCAAGTGCCCCCTCCCCCCCCCCCCCCCCGCTTTCCCGCCAAACCCCGGGACAGCACTTTTGAGCATTCTGTCGATAAGGGTAAACAGTGACCCCAATCGCCACCAGCGCTGCGTCTTTTCCTGACTTGATATCTTACGATCCTCTTGATAGGTGCTGATGTAATAATCAAGGCAAGGATTGACAAAGCATGTCACATACCTTTCCCTTTGGACATCCAGAGCTTGGTCCATGTTGGGTGGTATCGTTGCAGTAGTGAAACGGAGGACGAATGCAGAAACAATTTGAATGAGAACCTTGTAGCACATATAAAAGATATGAAAATTGTGTCTGTCGGTTATCCTGAAAAATATTCACTGGACGAAAGCGGGACATTAACAATCAAAGAGGTTGCACCAGATGATGACGGCAAGTTGTATATTTGCATAGGCAAAATTCGACTTGTTGGAATGGTAGAGAACACCACAGTCGTTGAAATAATTAGAGGTATGAAATTAGACAATAGAGAGATTAAGCATGGCGTTTATACGGCAAACGGCGAACGCGAGACTGCCTTTCATTTTGTTACCTTTTTATCTCATTTTAATATGTCTCTCCGAAAAATGGGAAAAAAATCACTCCTTCACAACAACGGCAAACCAACCTATATCTACGTATAAATGCCTAACGGCAAACCGCAGAAGTTGAATTTTTGCCGTTCGCGGGAAAAACGAACGCCATGCTTAATCTCTCTAATCGTTGATCTGTGTTATTGGTTTTAAGTATTGACCCATATATAGGAACGTAAAGGGGAAAGGAAAGGGTGCGTCGCCAAGGCCCTCACTCCCCTATTTTCTCTTGCTATCATATAGGTTTAGGAAATCTTTTCAGATTGAGGAATTGTAAGCATTATCAGACAAAGACTAAATGATATTGAATTACAAAGATGGTTCAGTGAGATGAATAATAGCATATAGACTCCTATATTGAAGTGGAAACGATAATTAACCAAATCAAAGCCTGATTCTCTATGTCCTCCTCTTTTGCTAGTATAATTCGATTCTTCTCTTCCCTCTTCATCTCGATATTTTCAATTGTAATATTAACAATAATGAAAATAACATGTAATTTACTTTAATATTGTTGTATAGCCTAAATCTTCGTTATTATGTAAAGCTAAGTTTTCCAGTATGTTTGTAATTTATTGTGATTTGTCTTTTCTATTCTCTACTTGCACAAATCCCATAATACACCTCTTTTACCCCCCAAAATTTTGCATAATCATTGTTTACAATTTCTCCTGGGACATGAAGATGTCCCAAGGGAAATCTAAAACAATGCCTATGCAAATTTTTTGGGGGTAGAAGCGGTGTATTATGGTATTGTGCAAGTAGAGAATTATGTTTCTCGTGCACATCTTGTCCCGCCTCGACTAGCTTAGTGGCTATTTGCGGGACAAGCCTCACAAATTTGTAATAAATAAATTCTTGTGAAAGATTAATTAATCAACATGACACGAGCGCGGGACAAAGAAAAATTCTGAGTCCCCGACAGGAGTCGAACCCATGACCTCCAGAACACCGGGCGGGCGCTCTATCCACTGAGTTACGAGAACTCCTGGAGAGCTAGGTCATCAGTTTTACTGAGTTCTTATGTGACACGCGTCCCGCATACTGCATAGGATCAGCAATGTCGCTATCATCATGAGTTGTGGAAATGAGAGTGATGGTAAATTTTCAGCTCGGTAAATTTAATGTGAAAGATTAATTAATCAACATGACACGAGCGTGGGACAAAGAAAAATTCTTGTTGTTATAAGGGAAGATCCCAATCAAAGCAATAAAATGAGAACCTACCGTGAAGTCAAAGCAATAGATAATTGCAGATGCGAGGATTACCTTCACCAGGTCACCAACATCCGATACAGAACCACCATGACAAAACTGTGACTTAATAACCATAGATTGGCAATAGAAACAGGGCGTTCATGAGACCATATGAGAAACCGAACGAAAGAATCTTCCCTTCTTGTAAGAAAGAAGTGAAAGATGAGAAACACTTCTTAGTCTCTTGTAATAATAATGTTAATTGATTTACAAAAAAATAATTGAAAAGTATACATGATTGCTATGAAATGAGACAAAAATGTAGCTAACCTTTAACGTTAGGAAGTCGTTAATTTATTAGGAGATATGTCGATTCACGATGAACAAGACACCAAATATGGATGTGTGTATGTATGTGAAGCGCAATATTGTTGTCAAAATAAGTTGTTAATTTATGTCGTTTACGTTTGTTTTATGAAGAGCCACCCGAAATTAGCACCAGGAACCGACTAGATACTACAGTCAATGAAGGAATGCCGTTGCTGTTAGAATGCAGGGCTTATGGTTATCCATATCCATTGGTTTCTTGGAGTCACCATCAGAACTTCCTCCTGAATGGAACGAAGGATCTAATACTCACAAGATTTAATACTAACAAATCGGTCAATGGGGAATACACGTGTACAGCGGAAAATCCGCTTGGAAGTACTAGTATTACAATAAAAGTAACCGTTATAGGTGAGTTTTGATTGGTTAGGGCGGTTTTCAATCCACCATAAGGAAAAAGATGTCGACTGGTACATTTACCTATAATGCTTTGCGCGCAAAAACCCTAAAAGAGCGTATAAAAACACTAAGAAAAGTTGTTAGTCATTCAAACTCGGCAAGAGAAATGTTGTTAGTACAGGAATGACTTCCGTTTAAAACATACCTTGCTATATGCCCAGTGGGCATAGCTGTTTGGTTCGCAAGGTATTGTGGTAAAATGTACAGCCGCCATCTTTTTTCTTACGGTGGATTGCGTGTCTAAAGTAATTAGCGGATTGCTTTGGTTTTGTATCACTACGCTCAGTGATTGGTTTAAAAAATCCCGCGCCATTTTTCAATCAATCAGGACGTGACTCGCGCGGGCATGTTTTCCCGCGCTTTTTTCAGCTGGGTGTAAATTATCCGTTTTGGTTGGATCACTGGATTGTCTCCGTCCATTGTGTGATTAATTGGCCAAAGTTATTACTTCGGTTTTGGGTTTTGGACATTCAATTGAAACTCGCTCAAATAATAATTACTCGGGGTAAATTCATTAGACCTTTTTACCGATACGGTGGCTACTTTGAATTATAACATACACAAAACTGCAAGGCTGATACAACGCAAGAAATTGACTTTGTGAGACATCAACTGACCGAAACCGATAAAGCAGGGCTGTAACCGTGGATAACTGACCATTCGCTGCGACGATCATTTCTAACTTTCAGAAATTAAAATGGCCGCTGTATCGGTGAATCGGTGCATTTCTTGAGTTTAGACAGTTGCTGATGAAATTTCCGGCAAATTATATGGAAAATCAGTGCGAAATTGTGCGTGTTTGACATGTAAGATCGCATTTTTAAAAAAAAAGGAAGCAGACGAGACTGAAGGAAGTTTCGTCCAAGATTTTTCAGCTGACTTTTCACAACTACGATGCATGGATCTGTTTCACAGAAAAGTCCGGACAACTTCTCAAGTTTCCTTAGTTTGCGTTATAGACTGCGTCATTTTCAGGGTCTATACTCTCATCGACCAAAGCTCCCTACCAATGGCTGCGCGATAATTTTCTCAGAGTGCTTTGTCCCCAGGCGTAGCTTTGTCGCGCACAATGTGCTTTGTTTTATAGCGGTTCGTTTGACGTGGGACTGACACGAACGGGAAGGTTCCGTAACCATCTAACTCCACACTCCTAGCCTTTTTTCCCGCCTACTGCATTGATCGACAGGAGCCCGGTGACGTGGAGTTTCTCAGTTATTGTACAATTTCTCTTTGACCCACCATTTTTTTTCTTTTTTATCTTTCTCAGGCTCGGATGAGCCCAACGAACACGGATGGGAAAAAACAGCGTTTTGGGTACTGTTGGCAGTGGTGCTATTAATATGTGTAGTTGCAGGTGTAGCGGTAGCTGTAAAGAAAATCCATTGCAGACGGCATGATGTCACTACTGCTGAAGTCACTGAAGTCGCTGATGTCACTACTGCTGAAGGAGTTAGTCATGCTTTTACTGGAAATGATACGGAAGCTGATGTTGATGGTGTAAAACAAAAAACTATTCATCGTTATAATTATGAAGTGGGAAAAAATGGATTTTGTGGTGGTTATGTTGAAAAAATCCAGAATCTTCAAAACGGAAATTGGATGAAGACGACGTCGTGTTAAGTAAAGAAAATAAAGTTAAGTAAAGAGCTGCCATAATCACCATCACCATTATTAGGGGTGGGGTGGGCCAGGCATGGTATCCCATGGCAACAACAATTTCCAATGAGAGCGCACGTAGTATCTCAGTTATTTTATAAGATATGATAGACACGTATGCTGATCGAGTGTTGTATACCGTTTTGTATACTATTTGAGGCTTAAATAGTCATCTCTATGCATTTTGCTCTCACGGAACATATTTTTAGTGGTTACCATGGTTATTTTTCATTTTTTTTTTATTTATTAATTTTTCTCATTTATTTATATTCTTTACATGTATAAATTATTTTGAACCTAACTCATATTTTTTTGCGAAAACGTTTGTACTGGTGTTGTTTTAGAAAAAGACGTAATACGTTTTAACGACCTTTCAAAACATGGAATTTCTGGCGTTTGACTGTTTTCGAATTAGCTGGAAATGAAATATTGGAACAGTGGGGACTGGAGATAGCCCAGTTGAGAAATGTATTTCTAAGTATAACGTTCTTTTAGTCAACGCGGGTAGATGCTTTTGAATTTTGTAGCCTCGTAGAATGGGCTATTTAGAGCTTGAGTCATGGTTCCTACCCAGATTTCCAGCCGACTTTTTTCCCCACGGGGTTTTTTACGGCAGGATTTTTCTGGCCTCCGTCTGACAGTAGTATCTGTGTAAACTGTCGCTCAGCTCTGTCTCGGTTTTATGCCGTTAATACTTAGATCTTGTATTAGGTTGATGGTATTCCGTGTTGTTATAGGTTGTTGGTATAACGTATCGTTATAGTTACTGGTGCTCGGCCTGAACCGCCAAAATAAACCTAATGGTTTTTTGCTCATGTTGTGCACTGCGTGGTGGAGCTGAAATATATTGCGCTTCACAAAAGTCTGTTATGTCAGTTGCAATGCGAATGGAATATTGTTTTGGTAATTATCCAATTTCGCTTCGTGGAGTACAAATGATAAAAGTACAAAACGAGTACAAATATTTCAGAATATATATTTGTTTATTAATTCGTGTAATTTATTATTTTAATTTGACCATTTTAACTTTTGGCATGTACTTCTTTTATTCCTTCGTGTCAATACGTTTGGGGAAAGAAAACATCTGATAATAAACCTCTTATTAGACATTTTGGTGTGGTATAGGCGGCCGTACACTTTTTACTCGTCATTTGCACTTTGACTTTCCCTTCGGACTCGTCAAAGAACTGCATAATTCGTAAAAAATACGTAGCAACGCCACGCTAAAATTTCTAATATGGCCAATTACTTAATTAACAATTGTCCGAAATGTGAGCTGTGTTGGATATTTGTACTTGTCCGAAGACTTTTTAAGTGCCATTATATTTTTTAAGATGAAAGAATATACATTGTTTGGTTATTTGCCTTTTATGGTCAGATAAATATTTCAAATGAACAATTCAAATTCAATAGAAAGCCAATTTGGAGTTTCAAACAACACGTGCGCGCGTTAGGATAAAACGGTAACATAAATTTTTCTTCTTTCCTCATGCAAAATACTTACACGAATTTGAATTCAAAATCGTTTGTATTTTTAATATATGCTTGATTTTATCCCGACGCGTGCAAGTACTTTTTGAAACTCCGATCTGGCTTGTTTCAATGTGCACACAATTAGGGAAAATAAATGGTGAAAGTTAAATAAATATTATGTAGATGCCCAAAATAACTACTGTGTAGACAATATATGTGAAAATAAAATAGTTTTTAAACTTGAGACTGTCATGCGTGATACTGGTAAATGTGTTACATGCATTGGACTTTTCCTTTAGTAAACAAGCGATGCCATTTTAGCGACACTTGTCTATCATCGATTTTTTCCCACAGAAAAGAAAGAAAAAGTGTACGTCAATGACCAGATTGTTCGAACCCTGAACCTCTGACATGCCTACATCTTATCTCACCACTACACTACCACTTCACTACCAGGCTGATCTGCCAAATTCTCGCAAAATTTAATTATAAAAAATGACTTTCTTAATCTATTTTACTTTACTATTGCCCCAGCCAACAAAAAAATATCATGTTAACGAGACATCCCTAAACTTAAATATCCTCAACTCCATATACTTTCCAGCATTAATTCAATAAGGGAATGATCTGCAATAAGAACTTATATAAACAGAGTATGTGTGCAAATATTTAATGGACGATGATCTGCCCCGTCCTTCATGCAGTCATACTGTTGTCATTGTATAAGTTCTTATTTCAGGTCATAAAAGGTGCTCTTTTTCGTTTAAAGGAAAATTCTGCACAAGGTCAAATGGCGCATACTGCTGGATCGTATCCTAATTTAGGAAACTAGAAGTATTTCTACTCCCCTCTGGATGGGAATGTAGTCCAATCCAGAATTATCCCCAGCATTAAATTCGCCGGTACCCATTAGTATCTTTCCCAAGAGCACAACTCGCAGTCTCCCGGCCATGGCTTGAATTTTGACCGACTAGTGCCCTTGCATGCGATGTTAGTTTATGACTGGTTTCCTCCCGACTATCTGCAACACTTCACCGTTATACATATAGCACGTTTTATTATTCAATAAACTGCCACGTTGCCTATTTAATCTATGGTCATGAAGCGATTGTTATTCGTCATCTGTACCTGACAGATATCCTGTGACATATGTTAAGTACCGATAATTCGGTAGAGTAGACGTCTCGTAATGCGTCGCATAACGGCAGTTTTTCTAGCTGTAAAATGCGCTTCGTTGACAATTTGTTAAATAATAAAACAATTATCCTGCTCAATCTTGCGGAATATCGTCTGATTTTAACCAACTCGGCCAACGGCCTCGTCGGCTAAGTATATCAGGCGATATCCCGCGCGATTTTGGGCCAAGGGAGGCACTGTATGTAAGAGTTATTCCAAAGTGTCTCTTGTGTGTGATACAACTCAACAAGGAAGTCAGAACATGTGCAACCGCCAGGATTGGCCGCGGCGATTTCCATCCTCGTACTTCTTGTACCCGGGCACCAAGCGTGAACACTGCCTAAAACGTTAAAGATATTATAGTAGTTCTCTTTCTATAAATAAGTTTTGGTCATTAAGCTTTAGATATTTATAATTTGTCTTGAAAAACGGTCAGTAACCAACATCACTGTCTGACTTCGTCAGCGAACAGTGTATCATTTCCTTTCTTTCACTAATATACATGTACATGTTAAATTTAAATATGGAAATAAAATAAATCATCTTTACTTCAAACTATATTCAAATATTATAATTCGATACTGTTTTTTACCATAACTGCAGAAATTCTCGCGAGCTCATTGGCTAATGTTCGCGGTCGAAAAATTCATCGAAACACAAAACAGCGAAAGCTTGCACGCCGTTGAAAACTTCAAAAACAGCTTCAATCGTTCAAACTGTTTACAGTCTTTGGTGCCGTTAGCTCTCAGAAAATAAGCAACAAATTGCATCCAAAGGGACTCCTTTAAAGGGGAAATCATCAAATTCCACGGCGGCCTCGTGAGCTGCCCAAGAGGACGTACCACAACAAGCTCGCGTCTATTTGTTAAACATATCTCGTTGTCCAATATATAGCATGTCATATTTCTGTTTGAGGTCTTTGTAACTGGTCTGTTTGCTTTCTTTCTTGTACACTGTTTTCTCTTGTAGCAAGCAAAATCCAGCTGTTGCTTTTGTTTCCTCGTATCTTTCGTCTTTTGAGGATTAATATGACCAGTGCAAGAAGTAAGATGACTGCCAGAGCACCCAATACTCCAGTTAGGGCTTTAACATAAACAGCGAGCTCCGAGGATTCTGTTGAATGGAATGGAACACAGAATGCTATAAGAAGTTAAAATAATTAAAAAAGACTGAATGGATCCTAGGCATAGTTGGATTTGTCAACAATGGCCAATTGCATTTGAATTAAGAAATAAACCATGTTTATTAAAAACTAGCTATGGTATATTGCATTTCCTGAATTTTGATTGGTTTAGAGGCAATGGTATATCAGCTAATACATCATTGACCTAAAAATAGGGTACGTGTACGCGTAAAAGAATGCATTTTTTGCAATTTTTGTACAATACTTTTTGGGCGTTTTCTGTAAAACAATAATTCCACTCGCGCTTGTTGGATTGAGATGGCTATAGCCAAATCAGCGCCACGCGCCTCGTTGGCTATCTACCACCTCATATCCAATGCGCGCTCGTGGAATAATTATTAAATATACGATTCATCAGTAAAATTCCTCATTATAATTGCACATTTTTCAAAGCATTTTAATACGAGGTGTTCAAAAACCCATAAGACATTAGACTCACATTGCTTCAGTTTCCAGACTAATGTGACGTGTTTCCGGTAAATGAATTAACGGAGCGAGGGGCGATTACCGTCCCGTCACTTTCGGGAATTTTTGGCATAAGTATATATGACATTAGAAAGCGCGATGTCCCAATGGACCTTAATCACACGGCGGCCATGTTGAGTACCGAGGGATTGAAGACTGTTGTTTTGCCACGCGGGAACTCGTTCCCAAACATTTGAACTAGAGGCTCGGGGTACAAAATCTATTGTCCATGGCCAATATGGCCGCCATGCGAATGAGGCCCATGGTTAGCGCGCTGGACTCTAGCTCCGGATCGAACAGTCCCAGTTCTAGCCGCGGCCGGGCCACTACGTTATGTTTTTGGGCAATGGGTCTTGGTGAATTTAGCATTGGAGGAGGGGGGGGGGGAGTAACCCTGCGGTGGACTAGCATCTGATCCAGTGGGAGTTGGGGGTAGGGAAATACTCCTAGTCGCTCCATGCTACGGAAACCGGGATAATCTCCGGCCTGATGGGCCACTAGGCTCGTAACAGACTTCTGTGTATGACATTGAAGCGACGTCTCCTAACGCCCCCTCATAGAAAGAGATTTCACCGTATTGTCTGGGTACTAGCTAGCTAATTAATTCACAGAGTTGTCATTCCCTGTAGTAAAATGTCCCTGCAGGGCTATCCCCGTTTGGATAATTTATCCTTAGAATCGACGAACAAAAATCTAGTTAAACATGTTTCTTTATATACTGACCTTCACCTCGATCCTTAAAATTAACTGGTCCAAGCGATAAAAACACGTCTTTGTCCATAATAAACGCCTTGTTTTCTCTTCTGTGCCTCCTGTCTTCGTTGCATCCTCTTTCGCAGACGGACGAAGTGTCTGAGCGTCTGCATGTGACCACTTCACAGTGTACGTGCAGCCGCTTAGAGATCACATCACGGAAGCGAAATGCTTTAAAGGTGAATTTTTGTAACGGGGACTTTTTGTAGAGGTACTGTAAAGACACATCTCGGGAACAGCTAAAGGAACGAGAAAGAAAACGAAATTAAAAGGCGAATTTTCATTGCATCTACCTTGGCAAAATTAACGCGGATATAAATTATTGGGCTCCTTTCGAATGGATCGCTCTGGTCTGATATGGTTTTATTACCCTGCTTGCAATACTAGCGTGTGATACTAATCAAAGTTTTACTCAACTCCTCTTACCCTTGTTCTATTATTGTATGCCTCGTTTGGTCACGTGGGTCTGACGTAGGCGTTACCCAGCATTCCTCAAGAAAGGTAAGTAAACCCCGGTCACGTGACTTGACATTCACTTGAAGATACATTGGCTGGCCAGAATACACAGTAAAAGGGTACTGGTTAACAACTATGTCAAATTTAGGATCCTTAAACATGTCCATTTCAAATGTAAGGTTACCAACGCCATCTACAGTGAGAGAAAACATTTTAGTAATTTAATGAGATGATCACTTCAGAAAAAGATCAAAACATAAAGCTAATCGACAAGTGAAAACGCTTTTGCTCAAATAACGAATGTATGGATACGTGGATGTAACAGAATAGGATCTTGTTAAACAGCAAAAAAACATACACCAACGGGACAGCAGAGAGTGTCCATCTGTATTAAAGAGGTTTTTTAATGAATTTTGGTCTCTTTTAGACCAAGTAAACTGTCCCTAATAGTATTTCGAGGAAATAGGGAGTTGTTTATGTTAGAGGTCCGACTGTAGCTATTAGCTGTTTGGTAAGGTTTTCACAATGAATATTAACTACTCACAAATTTCTTTCACTTGTTTTCAGTTCCACGCTAGCCTATGTGTACGCTGCATTTTCTTTTTTGTTATCATTTTCAATATTTCCACATTTAAACCAAGCCTCACTTACCCTCTGCAGTACGGACTGTCTTTCGTCTCGGGGAATACGAAACAATGGACAGAACATGAAGCTTTTTAAAGGAACACTGAAACTCAAACTTAATTCTTCCCTTCCTTGTAATGTCAGCATTCGATTTTGAAGATTTTTCGTCTCCTGTCATGGTGTTGAGATAAATGAAATAGTCCTTTGATGTATTCTGCTGCGTACCGCACTCCTCCAGCGGAGCACGCAAGAGAGCATGCGTTTCATTGGAGAATGAGACCTTACATGTTGGGTCTTGCAGGTGAAGTGAACTGATCAGTAGAAGGGGTCGCAGAATTCGTGATATTGTTATCTCCATAGCGTAGTGTCTGCATTTCACTTCTATTCCTTTACAATTAGAAAAGTGTGAAGACGTTAATCAGAGACATTGCTTTTCGAAAAGAATGGCCAAGCTAACGGGGCCAGAGGAGATCGAGGTCGACAACGAGAACAGAGAACAGGAACGCTTTGAAGCAGGGAGCCTACAGTCCAATTCTCCACGAGGACAATTGACAAATCATAAAGAAGCTAACAGTGGTCAGTTGGTTTTAACCCAGTATCATTAGTCATTTAATAGGTACGATTGTCTGGCTTAAAGTCAATGTGACTTCAGAAAGATTGTTGTAGTAACGGACATCAATCAACTTGTACGTATACCGAGTTTATCTTCAATTAAAGCCAACATACACGTCCCTCAATTAGTAGGACTCGAGACCATCAGTGGCTTTTAAGTTTGAAAACCTAGTACGTATACCACTCAGCCTATATCTCTAAATTGGTGGATCACAATTTTCAAACTTTATTTACAATAACCGCTACGTAATTGTTGTAATTATTGGTACTAGTGTTAATTTTTCTTTGTTCTTACCTTTAGAAGGGCTGTCCGTACCGGCAAATGGTGGGTATTGCGTGGTATGTTGCTCTACTGTCGTTGTTTGTGGACCAGAAGATGTCTCTTTACTCGTTTTGCTTGACTTGATACTTTTGCTCTCGCTTGCAAGCTTTATGATTGACCTTTGAGAAATCATTGCTTCAGGTCGAGCTAAAGAGCTTGTTGGTACTACAGGTGTAGTTTCTTTGGTCGCTAAATCCCCCCTTCGGTTAGATTTTCCAGACGCACTAGCTTTAACGGCTTTAGTTTTGTATTCAGCAGATGTTGAAGCCCTTTTGACCATTATTTCTCCTGGAACTAACGTTACTTTTGTATGCGATCCTGTAGAAGCACTTGGTATAATGTTTTCTGCAACACTAGTAGTAACGATGGGCCTAGTGTTTTCGGTATTTCCATGTTCTATAGTCACACTTTGAGGGGGCGCAGTAGAAGGCGGACTAACAGTTATGGCCACAGTTTCTTTACTGGCTACTAGTCCAACAGAAGTCGTTAAGTCCCCTGGAGATTTTAACTGGCCAATGGGATGGATACTGCTGCTTTCCTTGAGAATAGCAAATGACGTCCCTGGCACGATAAAAGAGCTTCCGGCTCGTGCACGTGTTTGAGCTGGAATGCTTGGGGATCTAACTACAACAGATGTTGAAAGTTTCAAGTTGCTTCTTCTTGGCGAAGACAGAGATGCATACATTGTAACCTGACTGGGGTGTTTTATGCTCTCTGTGCTGGCGTTAAAGGCGCTTGCTAGTGCCAACGAAGGGAAGGTCATGGATGGAGAAATAGTCTCCTGCGTTTGTATTTCTGTCATCGCGATCCTCGGAGTTGATGGAGTTCTGATTATTAGAGACGTGGAAGTATTAGAATGCAAACTGTTACTTTTGGAAAATATCGAATCCACAGTTGTTTCAATTCTCCGCGTTAGATTGCTCGTCAGACTTCCTTCCTTAGCAAACGATTTCACAGAGCTTGGAAGTAACGAATATGTTTCTTCCTTTGCCACTTGGGAGCTTGCCTTTACTTTAGCTAAATGTTTGAAAAAAGGGAAGGAAATAATTGTCAGTAACTATTAAGGTAGATTTATAGACTAAGGATTATGTGACAGTAGTCATGAAATGTGAACACTCAGTTTAGTGAAAAAGACATTTTTACTGGACGCACCGCGACCTAGAAACAACCGTGGATGATAGAATTTTCTGCGCAACAGTGTGTCACTTTGCAATGCTTGCGCTGAAAATCTGCTTAACAAATTGTGCTTGACTTCCATGGTGCTGACCCTCGATTATATGTTACGTAATTAAGCAGATAAGGCAATGAAAAGGAAATCGTCTGTAAACTTTTGTGTGATACAAGTTTGGGGTGGGTTACCCCTCCATTTGTTGACTTGAGAAACATTGGCCAGGATTGTGGACCTCCTATATAAGACAGAAGCTCCCTAGATGCGGTTGGTTATAGGCTTAGTGAGGATGCACAGCATTTGACCTACTTCTTGCGGCTTTTAATGTATATAATACATGTATCAATTTCCACTGCAATAGTGGTCAAAAGTTTAAGCTCAACTGGTCTCAACTGAATAACTGTGAATGCCCCACTAATAACGATATATCTAAATTATGTTGTGCTTTGTGGTAAAAACAGGAAAATGTTATAGGGAGGGGTTTCTTTGCAAATTGTCAGCAAATACGTACCTGTGGCTCTGCAGACCTGTCCTTGTGCATTAAAACCGACTGGGAAAGTGTTGTGCGGGGAGCAGTCCGTTTTACCAGCTGGGCATTCATCAGGAGCTGCAAGATAAAACAACAGAAATTAGTATATAGAGAAACAGGCTTTGAATTAAAGTCGATCGACTCCTAAATTGTCGTTTTCTGCCTGTTGGCATGCTCGAAAAATCACGTTTCTGCGCGACATTTTGCTCTAATTCTACATTTTAGACCTGACTTAGAAAGCATTTATTATGTGCAGCAAATATTTGAAGCATATATGACTACACAGACGTTTTGATATAATACTTAAATCAAAAATTGCTCTGCGATGCGAGATGCAAATCACAGGGTTTTACAAATAGGTTCAACTTTTCATAATTTGTAATATAATATACATATAATTTGTGTAGATTGACAAGATTGAGATGGTTTTTATACTGCATGATCCAGGCCGTCGCGAGTATTTTCATTGTCTATGTCTTATAGGGGGCCGGGGGGGATGCTTTCTACCAATTTGCACTCGACCTGCATTTACTGGCTTAGCTCGCGGCCATGGGACTTTCTCTAACTTACCCAGGGCCTTATAGGTTGCAAAGAAACCAGGCCAATTGTGTTTCTTGTACGACGAAAATTTCAGCCACATTTTCTCCATGTATGACACGAAAGCAAATACGCGCTTGCATCCGCAAAGTAGTATAATCTGATTTGTATAGTTTCCCCGATACTCGCTTACAGTGATGCTGTCGTCCCCACAGCTCCCTGGACGGGAATACCGATGATCTTCAATACCAAGCCAGTGGATGGCAAATTGCACCCGATACCCTGGAGGGACAACGATTGTCCATAAACAATTCCTTCCAGCGCCG
Source organism: Blastomussa wellsi (assembly GCA_947652115.1). Lineage (NCBI taxonomy): Eukaryota > Metazoa > Cnidaria > Anthozoa > Scleractinia > Plerogyridae > Blastomussa > Blastomussa wellsi. The sequence continues at coordinate 5,604,917 of OX393570.1, read as the reverse complement.
TAATTGCTAGGAAAGTTTGGACTGCTTATGACGCCTGATAGTCCTCTGAGCTCGGTATTAACTGCACAGAAATCTGGAAATTAACAGCAATTGAAATGTTCATTGTCTACTAAAACAATTAGATCGAAATTAGGCTATAATCGCTCTTGTTTTCGCAGTCTATACTAACTATTAATTGAAATTGTATTTCAAAATATATGACGATTATCAAGTATCGAAGTTAATTACGCTACTGTAGTAGTCAGAGGGTCAATAACTAATTAATCAGGTCGCTTGCTCCTTTTGCGTTACGATTGCAAAGGAAAGGGCAAATATGATTACAAGGTTATATCGCATAAGGGGTGCTTAATTTATTTTCTGGCTACGGTGACTCGTAATGCAGATGATTGCGGGCTTATTACTTGGAATATAACCATGGGTTGGTCCATATTTTCTAGCACAACGGACATAATTTATTTTGTTTTAAAATTCCAGCTACAGCGTAAAGGGCATTGATCAGAAACTTACTTGCCGGATTTTCTCCATTTGAACAGTCAATGTCTTCTGTAGAGAAAAATAAAGTAGTCAGTTCTACATCCAGTCTTGTACAGTAACGAAGACAGATGAAAAAAACAGTGCCACAGAACGACAAGTCTCCATGAAAAATTAGATGGACACCCCATTTCCAAAAAATATTTCGTTCTGCACTCAATCTTGGCCATCCAATACTCGCCCTTTAACTTTATAAACTGTTAAGAACAACTATAATTATAAGATTGAAATAAAATTCCTGATCGGAAACGCCAAGCTTTTCATGATTGTATGTTTCTCTTACCGGGATCAGTCGCCTTGAATACAATTTTCAGCTTGTCATTCACACTGAAAACAGCAGACACCGTTTGAAGAAAGGCAGAATTCCCGCTTGAGAACAGTGTCAAAGAGCCGCTGGCACAAGGACCGTACTTGCCAATCAGGGGACTAAACCTATTTGCACCATCCCGGATTATCAGATAGTCGTCTGCCCCGTTCAGCTTCAGTGTCTCGATGGTAATTTCTAGTCGGAGATTTGCCGGGGCTTCAATTTTCCAGATGCAGGAACTGTCGCGAGACCCATCCGGGAAAACAGGCGTTGATATAACACCAGGAACTTGAGCGTCAATGGCAATATTGGTATTAGAGAGAGAACAAGCTGGAACGTGAACAGCGGACAATGTTTTTGAAATACTTCTCAAGAAATACTTTTTAAAGTTGTACCAAGACGAATACCATCTGAGTATTTAGATATAATAGCAGAAAGACTTTTCAGCGACCCGGGAGGGGGGGGGGGTCTTGACCCATGTTTGGGTATAGGGGTGCCGCCGGAGGTCCGAGACCCTGTTTAGGACCAAAATAACCAAATGGTTTGATGTTCTAGGCTTCTCGGATAAGGACGATAAACCGTAGGTCCTGTCTCCCACATCTTCAATGTTACGGGTTAAGTAGGGGACGTTAAAGAACCCACGCACCTATCGTAAAGAGTAGGGCGTGGAGTTCCCGGTGTTCTGCTGGTTGGGTTGAGTGAGATCATGAGTGGACTGATAGCGGCTGCCACTTGCGCCTTTACATGCTCACAGCTCATAGCCCATATAAGGGAGCATCCCCCCCGGGTCAACGGCTTGCATGTACCAACATCAGTAGTCCGTCTTACAGGTGTCCTTTAAGAGAGAGATGACTATAAACCATCTCTGAAAAACGTTTCGAAGAAATAAAACAAATAAAGCAGATAAATAACTTTTGTTCAGACACGGTAGTATTTAAAGCTACAAGCTTTTGGGGCCATGTGTCCCAGAAGGATAACAGGAAACTGCGCATGTGCATGTAGCTTTGTCAGAACGTGACCAGTAAATAAATATCGTGCTTTCGAGAATGTTGAAAATATATCAAAAACAATAATGAAGAAAAGAAAGTGTTTTCATTGTTGACTTGCCATAAGTCTTTGCATGTGCTAATTTCAAAATGACGTTAAGCCGAATGACCAACCAAAATAACTGAATTTTCTATGTTTTTTATTCGTTTGGGGTCACAAAGAAAATCAGTAAAATTTACATCAGCACGGGTTTGACGCATGGCAGCCTTTATGCCTAGGGTCAAACTTTAATTGTTTTGCGGTCACAGCGAGCTTGTTTAGATGTAAAATAACTGAGGGGTGAAAACCTTCATCCAAATTTAAGACTGTTAAGGTGGCGTTATGGAAGGTGGGAAGATCTAGATCAAACAGCACGTGGATGCGATGAAAAGGCTCCCTATTCAGGGCGTCAAAACGTGTAAATAATTAGACAATGCCGTGCTTTCGAGACGCAAACTGTTCGGAAAAAGAATGTCAAACATGTGAGCAGAACAACACTAAATCTGTTCTGCTGTGGTGTATGTTTCGAGTCTATAGTGGCTTTCTGTTTAAAACATAGAAAATGATAGAAAATGGCTGTTGATTTTTGGCGCTGCAATGTTGTTTTGTATCATGCGAGAGGGATTTGAATACATAGCGACAATTATACTGATTATTTTTCTTCTACGAAGAGGAAAAATGAAGAAGAAAAATCTATGGCAGATGGTTCAACTTGTAGATGTGACGATAAATTTTCATAACACAGGCAAAATTTGTATTCGTATCAAACTATACTAGTGCTAGCCGCATTAGTTTTACTTTAGACTCCATACATACTTGCAATATTTGTGTCTGCTTTGATTAAACATGGCACACAAACTGCACCCACGATGAACAACTTTGAAACCAGCAGCAAGTTCATTTTCCACGCTAGGAAATCACAGTCGCAAGACACAAGCTTCGACATTCCGTCTGATGGAAAAACAATTGCCAGCTGATAACATCGTCCGCAGACTCGCTTCTGGAAAAGATCCACATGCGGTTCTGTTTGATCATAAATGCAGATGCCAAACTTTGCGCGCACGGTACACCTGCGTTGTTCTCTCAGTGTTTGTCAATTAACTAACCCCGGGATCACAACGATTCAAACGCCCACAGACAGCATTTAAATAACACAGCTTATTTGGCAGGAACTTGAGAAGTTATGCAGCGTGAACGAATGCTATGCTAATCATTGACATCATTGTGGCTTTCTGTATTATCTGCCTAAAATGTCAGAGTCGATTTGTCACTAAATTAAAAGAGCAGAGTAATAAAGGACCCCATTCGGTGTTACTTATTTGCTTTCTTTTGTGTTAAATAATGTTTGATGTTGACACTTGCTGGGTTTATTATGTGTTTTAGACAGTGTATATTCTAAACACAAGTAAAATATGATAATTATTCACTGGGTTTCGCTCATTTGTAAACCTGAAACCAAGAAATTTCATGGAATTTAAAATTTCCTTGCCTTATTAGTAAATGTTCACAAATCCTCTTTGCTTGCTTCTGTATATTAACTTTCAAGAATGCGAACATAACAGTTTAACTCTTAACTAGTTTTTAAACGCGCTATTGTGGCTAAGCTGCGTCTGTTTGTCTCTTTGCTTAACAGGCGGCTCAACAAATCAAGACAAAACGCTTTTAGCTGAAAATTATACCTGCGCAAATAACCCTGTCTTTTATTCACAACGTGTAATGTGTGTGCAAGAAGTGTCAATGAACCCTTATACACACTGACTCATAACGACCACAATTTTGGCAGTGTTGCCAGAATGACTGTCAGTCCTAATTCGAAGCCTGGAACCCGTGGTCATTGCATTGACATGGTGCAAAATCTCAGTTGTTCAGCTGGCTTTGCTTGCAGTGGAAAGAACAATAGAGATGTCCTTTTGTTCTTTGACTTCTTTGCTTATCAGCTTTGCTTTTTTTAAAATTCAGTAAAGTTACCAGAGTGTTAGACAACTTGAACCTCATGTGAACGTGCAAATTCTTCTAATTGCCCCTTTGACTCTGCCTCGTTCCCAGGTGCCGGTCGGTCAAGGCGGGAAGGCGGGAAAAATCAGTGCCACAACGCCACGCGAACCGCGCAAAATCAATCCCAAAACGCAAAGCGCACCTAGTATGACCAAGGAGCGACGCCTGGGGACGAGGCAGCCTTTGACTAATTTTTGACAGCAGCAGCTGGAAGAATTTGATGGCATTTTCTTTTAATAAAAACTTTGGCCATAAATTTAATCAACAAAAGCAACCCGTCCTCTCAACATATACACTGCTGACTCAGCGGGCATCTCAGGTAGGTCTGATAATTTGCAAGACAGATTGGTGAATGCCTTAGACAACGATTACCAACCGCAGTTTTTATGAAAGTTCGGGAGGCCGGGGGACCAAGACCGTACTGGAGGGATTGGCGGAAGTCCAGCAGGCCTAAAATATCTTGAGGCCTAAAATATCTTGATTCATGTACATGAATCACATCGAGAATCAAAACAATTTAACATGAAGTTACCTTCCTCCCCCCTCCTTCCCTTAACCAATCCCACCACAACAGCCCTTTGGTATGTGACAAAACGTGGGCTGGAAGAAAGAGGTTTGGGAAAAATGGGCTGGAGAAAAATTCTTCATAATATTTGATATCACCTTTGATATAATCGGGGACAATACATTCTAGCTAAGAAATTACAAAGCCGGCTCACAAACAAGCTCAGTAGACTTTTCTGGCCATTGTACCTGCAAGATTTCTTTGAGTCTTTGTTTTCTAGTGAAATTTAAGCCGGCGATAAGCTCTCTTTCAGCCGGTGAAATTAGCCAGTAGCCGGCCCTTAGCTACATCCCTGCTTAATAAGGCTATAAAACAGTAATAGTCTGATCAAGAAAACAGAAACAGAATATGCTTTATTCAGATTTTTCTCTACAACGTACAAGTCCTTCTCTTTGCATGCACTGTTGTTGCACTTCTGATAAACCCCTTTGTATTGAGTCATTAGAAAGCAAAGCAAAATGTTACAGCTGTCTCACAATTAGGGTCGTTATTCTCTCAGTGGTTTTGGGAGTAAAGTACAACCTTTTTGGCCAGATACAAGAAGTATTTCCCTGATATTGGCCCCGTTTGCTAAAAAGAAACAATCTCTAGTGGATAAAATCTATCAGGATGCTTAAGTTGTAGTTTACACTTAAAAAATTATCTACTTATGTGCTGTATACGAATTGAATTATCTATTGGTTTTATTCATAACCAAATCATGTGTTAGATAAAGTCCGAGGCCAGAATAAGACATTCAAAGCCGTTCAGTGGCTTTTCTTTGACGATGAAAAAGATCCAGTTTAAAATGTGACATAGATCTGTCTTTGAGACCACAAAGCATTCTCCCGCAGTCGTAGGAACTAATTCAAGAAAGATTACATTTCGTCAGTCGGAAACGATGAGGGAGGCGCCTCTTCCAGAGGAATTGCGGCGTCGGCTGAAGATAATTACAGCGAAGATAAGTCCAACAGCTATAGTTCCCAAAACTCCCACCATCACTGCGACGATCGTGACCATGCTGTTGGCGGACACTGACTCAGCATAGCCGTGATCTCCTGCTAGGGAGAACGAAGTGGATGTTTTCTCGAGTTAGAACTTATTTTAATAAACGGAAATAGTCCAGCTGTTCCCCTGTTGAAGATAATCTCAGAGTGGACAATAAATCTTGGCTCGTTCGCATGAAACTATATTTTGCATTATCTTCCAGTCAGCCAGCCTGACAGACAGCAATACAGGCAAGGCAGATAGACAGACAGGACAGATAGACAAGACATAAAGACGCAGACAGACAGACACACAGGCAGGCAGATAGGCAGACAGACGAAGATAGATAGACAGACAGATGGGCAGAGAAAAACAGACATAAAGGCAGACACACAGGCAGGCAGGTAGACGGACAGACAGACAGACACAGACAGGCAAAAAACTAGCAAATAGGAAGACAGACAGACAGACAGATAGATTGATAGTCGTAAGCGTTTCTGCACAATTGTTAACATGACAAAATACTGACCAGCCTCATTAGACGTCATCTTCGTTTTCAAAGGTCCTATATGGACCTCTGCACTCATGTCCTCTTCTGGAGATCTTCTTTTCCTCTTATTGGCCTCACAACTTCTTACGCATCGAGATTCAGCGTCATCTGAGCGGCAAACCGTCAGCTTGCAGTGGATGTAGACATCGCCGTACCCTTCTTTGAAGCGAAAAGCGGCAAGATTGAAGAAATGCGCAGACTTTTTGTCGTATTGGTATTCCAAAGTGTTGTCTCGAGAGCAACTGCAGAGTGAAATGCCACAGCTGTTACAATTTCTATTCAATCATAATTATAAAACTGAAAGCGTATCAGTGTACATAACCACCAAATACAAATCAGTAAAACACGGAAATATTTGTTTGATCTACACAACTCAGGCGCAAACAAGCTTCTCTATGTTGTAACTCACGGGTTTTCACGTATTCTTATCTCTTAAAAAGGAGAAGGATAACTGTCCTGCTATCTCACATTGTTAACACCTAGAACTGAATGATATTCTTCTCAATTTTTCCTGTTCTTTCTATTGGTTTTTTATCAGTATGACACCTACGCCCTTAAACTTAAGACCACTTTAACCGAATAGCTTAGAAGTGAAATCAGATTTCAGATAATTATGTCTAACATTTGTTTTAGTGTAAAGACATAGCATAGTTTCCACCACAAAGCATAGTTTCCACCACAAAGCAAGACAAAGACAAAGCATAGTTTCCACCACTTACGCGTCTTCGATGATAAGGTGATTAGGAGTGGAATCGAATCTTGATGATGCTGTGCCCTTGCAGACATCTGGGAACACAATCAATTCTGAGTCGTCAGACTCCACTCTGAAACCAAAATACATCTTTTGACCCAGACCAACTTCCCTTGGAAACTCAGTGACTGTTACGTTGTTGCTGCCATCCTCGTACATGTCCATGAAATATGTAAAGTTGCCGAACCCATCTAAAAGTAGAAAAAAAAAATGATTTGATGATGTAATCTTCCCAGAGAAGGAGAGCAAGGTACTTTCCGAAATTTAGATTAGGTTGTGTACGTCTTCTGAAACACTTACACTATAAACTTTTTAGACCAAAAAATGGCTTCGCTTGCCTATTTCAGTCCTGAATCCAAGAACTGAGACTCTATTTCAGTCTAGTTCTATTCAATTCAGTTTGAGTAAGATTTTGAAAAGGGCGTCAAATTCTCGATGTCAATTACTAGAATTTTTCAAGAGATGAAGAGTTTCAAGAGTTACACAAGATTACTGAGCAGGATATACAAATCATTCGGAAAGCATGACCTGTTCAGGCAAAAAGATATGCACTATCGCAAATCAAATCGGCTCGAAAACCATACCCTTTGGGGCTACATTAATCGTGCCCATGAGTTATTTTTTGAGACGAACCAAAATAACTTTAAAACGTCGGAAGCCTAAAACTAATAGTTTACTGCTAAGAACGAAAAGCGCCAAAGAAATGATAGGCAAGAAAAAAGGAACAAGGATGGAGAAGATTGAGGCGGATTACAAATGACGATTTTGAAAAATTTAGGCTAAATTTTTCAAAAGGCACAGACCATGACGTAGCTCCTTTAAGGTTGCCATGGTTATACGCTATCAACGGTCAAAAATGCTTCACCACACGGAAATGGTTGGGCGGTCATCTATTTACATTTATGTAGTATACCAATCCAGAAGAGTGTATGTGCTTTTATTAAAAACTAGATCGTCGCATAAAGTAATTCAAGAGTATTCATTGGCGTGAGGCCGACTTGGCTATAACCATATCATATCCAACAAGTGCCACTGGAATAATTGTTTTATTAAAAACAGCCAAAAAATATAGTACAAACATTGCGAAAAATGCATTCTTTTACGCTTACACCTACCATGGTATACGAGCTCATATACCATTACCTCTAAACCAATCAAAACTCAGGAAGTACAATATACCATAGCTAGTTTTTAATAAAAGCAATTATACCATGCTGTAAAAATATTGGAAGCGTACAGGTCAGTCTATCCAACGAGCGCTAGAGGACAAAATGTTTGATTCGCGCACACTCATTTACATGTTAGCGAATTTACCTGCGTCTGTTATGACAAGAGTGGACCTTGGATTGTACGACACTTTTGAGATGGTGGTCTTCTTGTCATAGCCACATTGAAACGGAATAACCTCAGAGTGCTGACGGGTTATCGCATCATCTTCAGCCTTCTGACCCGCTCTTAGGTAAACTTTGTTCTTGTAGTAAATCCTCTCTCCATCGTCTCGCTGTTCGGTGTTGCAAGCTTCAAGTCCAAAAGTGAACTTAACCTTGCTATCGTCTTTATAACTGACGACACATTCCTTGTCTTCGAGGTGAAGGAAGGAGTCTTTGACAATCAGGCCTGGGAAGTCTGACACCTTGAGAGTTACCTCGATGTAATCAGGTCGACAAACAACTTGTATTTCTGAAAACCGAAAATAACAAAAATATTAAGGTGGCTCAACAGTTTCCAGCTTTTATACTTTGATACAATATTTGTATTACCAAACAAATTCCCAATCATTACGAACAAGTTTTGATCATATCTTATTTGAAATTACTGGTTATCATAACAACAGGATAACCTGTTATAGATACCCTTAATTTTAGTTTAAATGCTTGTAACTGAAAGACGTGCTCCGTGACCCCTATTTTTTGTTATTGAATATTGAGAAGTATGTTAAGATACAACATTTTACAACGTTTTTATTGGGAGGTATTATAACCACCTTAAATTTGAAAAAAATAGTGGTGATCATTAGATAAATACCACTTCAAACTTCGTTTTACTTATAACAACACCGAGTACATTATATGTAAATATATATTAATTTTTCTAACTCAACTATAATTCCAAACCATAACTTTTTCTATAACAGATTGATTGATTGATTGATTGACGGATTGATTAACTTACTTGCTTCAGAATCCAAGGTTATGTTTCCACCATCGCTAGACACTAACTCTTCTGAAAAAAGAGCGCCCTAATTAACAAGCATACAGTACACTTACAAGTCAAGGTAAAAAATATACACCGTCTTGGTTGTCGTCGTCGAGTTGTTGTCGTTATTATTGTTATATTTGTTATTGTTGAAGTTGTCGTTATTGTCAATTTGTTTTTTTTTTACCATAAGAAACTGATGAAAGATGGGAACCTGTTCCGCGATTAAATAGTGGTTAACTGTTTCTGCTTTTAACACAGTTTTAAAATATAAAACATTTCTGCAAGAAAGATCATAATCATTAAATCTGAATAAAGATGTCCTGTATCCGGGAATTTATAAATTAAGTGCTTTTGTTTGCCATATAGTGTATGCGCTAATAGGATATAAAACAAGCTGGTGGAAAACGAGTATTTTGACTTTATGTAAACATAACGTAACGTAACGTAACGAGCTTTAGCACTTACCTGGACTCGGCGGAGCAGTGCAGACCTGCCCTTGTGCATTGAACCCAACTGGAGCAATCTTCTTCTGAGGGCAATTGCTTTCACCCGTGGGACATTCTTTAGAATATAGGAGAACAACAATTACAATGAAACAAACTGAGCAAAGCAAGGAGACATGCATGGAGGGGCTTTGTCACTGTTGTAGAAATAAAACACCATGAACATTCATTATTGAATAGGCCTTTTGCAACAGTTGGTCACGTGACGTGCTTTTCAAGAACACACGGATTTAGTCATACACCTTATTCCAAAATGGCCGCTGATTTATGCGCGCACAAATTGGCCCTTGTTGCCTCGTTCAAGATAAAATATTCGTTTGATTTTTGAGAAGCAGTGTATTATGGTATTGTGCAAGTAGAGAATAGATGTTCATGCATAGTAATGTATGGTTATATGACTGTTATGTCTGTTTTGGCTTTCCGTGTTAAAAACAAAGAATTTACATACCAAGAGCGTTGTACGTTGCATAAAAACCAGGCCAGTAGTTTTTCTTGTAGGTGCTAAACTTCAGGAACATTTCCTTCCCGTACGAAACAAATGAAAATAAGCGACTGCATCCACAGAGCAGAGCAACTTCTCTGGTGGAATTCCCACGGAGCTCACTTACAGTGACACTGTCATCCGCGCAGCCCCCTGGGCGGGAATATCGATGATCTTCAATGCCAAAAAAATGTATTTCGAATTGTATGCGGTGCCCTGTAGGGGCTATGATCTTCCATTCGCATGTTTCACCAGCATTGTAGTTGTTAGGAAAGTTTGGGCTTGTCAAAACACCTGACGGTTTCTTTAGTTCGGTGTTCATTCCACAGAAACCTGGACGTAAAACGCAAAAAATAGCGTTAAAATTTCGTAAACGGCGTAATAGATTTTTGTTTATTTCGTTATGTCGTTGTCAATCGAATTATGGTTTCTCTACTTTTAATTAAGTAATAGATGTGGTGAAGTTCACGGGGATTTTTACCTAACTGGTAAAATTGTCCAAAAATAGCTTCACGTAGTTATAAAATACTTCTAGAACACCAAGAGAAGCAAAAACATCTATAAATTCTTGAAGGATGAAGAACTGATGAATTATGTTTGCACATTTTGGAAACAAAAAATGTGAGATCTTGAAAAGCATTAGCCCAATATTTAGGGGGAGAGGGCAATGGAGAGGTCTGAACTTCCCGTTTTCCGTAGCTTGTATATTCCCGGCTCCCGGCCCAGCCCTACTTTGCTGCCTTCCGCCTCTTTGTTTTATTTCTATTTTACGCAATGTTGCGAAACTTTCACGATTTTTTCCGGTTCTCGCCACTTTGGAAATCCCGCCTCTCGTACCCCTTGAGTTCCCTATTCTCCCGGATTTCTCTCCCTCCAGTCCCCCGTACCCCTCCACTAAGACTTTTCAAGTGGTGATTCATTCTGACTCAGTTCTTCTTGCATATCAGACACTTTATTAATAGCAGCAATTTAACTCTCTGGCGTGAAAATTATAACCAATATGGGCCATTACTTCCAGGTTCCTATAATGCAAAAATGGTTTTTGGTTTCTTAAATCTTTCCAACTCCAAAAAATAGTGTTTGAGTCAACAATTTCGTCGTTAGTGGTAAGTACACAATTGCATCTATGAGTTGGAAAAGCGTGTACCATGTTCTTTTCTTGGATGCTTTAGTTTAGATTTTTACTTTGAGTCCATAAATGGTATCTGAAACCAATAATTAAAATAGATAATCTTGTTGTTAACTCATCTTCTTGGTTTCCGCATTCTGTATATATTGGTAATGGAAGCAATCTTACTGATATAGACGTAGACCTATTAACAGACAACTTTAATAAATTGTCTATACAAAGCATAGCATGGTATCAACATGCAGATATTTATCAGTGACTGATTAAACAAACCAGGAACTTACTTGGCTGGTCTGTACACTCGATGTCGTCTACGGAAGAAAAGTAAATAAAATGTTATTTTTTGCGCTTTAAATTGCGTTGACAGACAGACAGACAGAACAGACAGACAGACCAGACAGACAGGCTAAACAGACAGGCCAGACGACACATATTTCTTCGCATGTAACCCTAAACG
>OX393570.1:5532361-5593257 GCA_947652115.1 Blastomussa wellsi | reverse complement strand
CCCCTTCAATGAAAGTGGCATAATTTTTCTGACTATATTATGTACCAAAACGGCCGAGATGATTTATCATTGATTAATCGCAGAAGTCAGGACAAAGAGCTTCATTAATAATTATTATTCACTTTCTTTTGTGGTTCACTCGAACCTCGAGCTCGCTAAGTTGACGCCCCACCTCAAGTGGGCACCTCGTGTCCGTATGTGTGACATCGGACCGGCATGCAGCGCTTTTTGCTTCTAGCACACACTTCTTCTTTTACATAAACATACTTAACAAAGATATTCTGTTAATTTGGACACAAAAACTGCATATGTTTGAAGGCTAAAAGTTTCAGCTTTTACAACTTGTGTGCGACTTTAATTATGTTTACACAAAAGAGTTCACCCAAGTAAATTATGCAAATTATGCGGGCGTGTTCCTGCTACAGAATTGCGTCTGTTTGTTATTTTGCTGGGCATGGTAAAGCAAGGCAGAATATTTTGTACGTTTTCCTACTTAATTGTCCTTTCAATACTCTTACCGAACCCTTAGTTCGTTATTGATTGTCAAGTCACACGTGTTGTGACTGATTTCTACTACTACTACTACTACTACTACTACTACTACTACTACTACTACTACTACTACTACTACTACTACTACTACTACTACTACTACTACTACTACTAATACTACTACTACTACTACTCCTACCGCTACCGCTACCGCTACTACTACTACTACCGCTACCGCTACCGCTACCGCTACTACTACTACTACTACTACTACTACTACTACTACTACTACTACTACTACTACTACTACTACTACTACTACTACTACTACTACTACTACTACTACTACTACTACTACTACTACTACTACTACTACTACTACTACTACTACTACTACTACTACTACTACTACTACTACTACTGCTACTGCTACTGCTACTGCTACTGCTACTGCTACTACTACTGCTACTGCTACTGCTACTGCTACTGCTACTGCTACTGCTACTGCTACTGCTACTGCTACTGCTGCTGCTGCTGCTGCTGCTGCTGCTGCTGCTACTACTACTACTACTACTACTACTACTACTACTACTACTACTACTACTACTACTACTACTAAAAAGACGGTCTCAGCCGATGAAGATGCTATCAGTGAATCAATTTAAACCACAAGAAAAGAATAAATATTTCTCCGCCTCTTGTGGAAACAGTTCAACCATTAACGCCTGACCATACCTCTATGAGATTTTAGCCGAGTGTAAATGCATTGAGATTGCACGTGGTGATTGTGCAATAAGCCATTCAAGAGACGAATTATTAAAATTGGAAAATACAATAGAAAATTATAAAATCATTTGTTATTTGTGAAGCAGCTAAAAGCTGGAAAACATTCCATTCGAATTATATATTCCTGATAATTTTACAAATCGCAGAGTTCTCGCCGTTAGAATCCCGTTGAAGCCCTGGATTTTTTCAGGCTTCTTTATTAACTAATTGCTTAAATTAATTCAATACAATACAACAACTTTTCTCCTGATGATCTGTTTCTTTATTCTCGTGAGTTACATGAGTAAAGTCTGTATTGGTATTTCCAGGAAAAAAGGCATGTTGATCACAGAAGAAACTCAATGCCTTGGGCAGTGAAGTCTGATAAGTTTGCAGCATAAATTGTCGAAGGTTATTTAAGCAATAAACCACACTTTCTATGGGTTTAGAGGGGTAATAACCCACGCGGGATGTTTGGGAGAACACGAGAAAAGTTTGTAAATCACGAGCCGCGGGCGAGTGATTTACAAACTTTTCGAGTGTTATCCCAAACATCCCAAGTGAGTTATTACCCCTATAAACCCATAGAAAGTGTGGTCTATTGATTTTATATAATAATTCAGAAGACGCGCGATTTTTCCATGGGTTTACTGGCACAATAAACCATAGCTGATTGACCAATCAGAACGCTCGTATTGATTTTGTTATTATATAAAACCGAATATCGAGTCAATAACTTGCGTGTTCTCAAACTCCTGCACAACCGTGACACTGACATTTTTTTGGTCTACGCTGGGGGAGTCCGAGTTACTACACAAACCAGGAGCACCTGACATACGGATCACAGCAAAACAACAGCGGCGGATCTACGGGGAGGGTGCAAGGGGTGCGCACTCCTCCTCCCCTGAGATGACCTGCGACTTTCTACAATAACTGGTATTCTGCCTACGTCACCCATAAATTACGTCATTCCTTAGTGGTGCTCCTAAGAAAAGTCCTGGATCCGCACCTGAACAAGCGTAATGAATCCACGTGCCAAGCGGCCCACACGGCCGTAGCATTAAGCGGAATATTTTTACTCTCCCTGGGATGGGATACTAGTCCATCGCAGGGTTACTCCACAGCAGTAAATTCGCTGGTACCCATTTATACACCTGGGTAGAGAGAGGCACTGTGAGAGTGAAGTGTCTTGCCCTAGAGCACAACGCAATGCCCCGGCTAGAGGCTCGAACCCGGACCACCTGATCCGGTGTCCGAACCATTAGGTCAACGCGCCTCCCAGATGGTTAAAATCTAACGGCGATGAAGGTGTTTATTGACCATGAAGAAGTTTTGAGATTGAAAACCCTGTGAAAAGGTTGAAGCGAAGGAAAACAGTATCGACCTTGCTTGACTATAACCGCTGGTCAGGATCGATATTGCTGGGCTGTTTTTTCGTACTACAAAAAGATTAGTTTCTGCAATGAGAAAGAGCTATTTTATAATGGACGCCTAAGCAAGTATTATTACCTCATTGTAATAAAACAGAATACATTTTATTCAGATTGTTTACATTGCAACTTACAAGATGTTCTCTCTGGGGATTACAACTTATCGCGTTGGAAATGGTAAGTGTTTCACAGTTATATTGTTAGCACCAAGGATCCTCAGATCCTAGTATTTGCCCCAAAAGACGCTGAACTTGTTGTATACTGGAATTTAGTCTAAGCCCGGAGTTAATTAATTGAGCGAATAAATTAATCAAATATTAGGGTCTGGTTGAAACGTGGATCAATTAATTCGCTTAACCAATGTGGCTTGGAGTAAAAGGATAGTCTCCACTCCTGTGCTCCCTAAAAGCCTAAAGGATCAAAAGTCTCAGTGCCGACGATATAGGTGCAAACAATCTTAATAACGTTACAAGAGCTGCGAGAATCTTAAATCTGAACAAAGTGAAGCTGTTGATAGAAGACTTGGATTTGTAACAGTTACCATTTCACTGAAGGTTGTCTTTTTTCCTCGTCGTAGTCTATACAGCTTCAAAGTAATGTAGTAAAAGCGTACAATTTTCATTACCCCTTATCCCACCCACAGCAATTTAAATTGTCCCTGAAATTCCCAAGTTACCGTTTAGTTACTAAATGCATTTTACTTGGCTCAAGCTACTTTAGAGCACACAGGCGTACGGGCACCATCGGACTTGGAGGGGGGAAGGGGGGGGGGGGGGGGGGGTGGCTGTAACCTGCCTGACCGAAAAATACACACTTTCCGAATGCGTTAGCACTGGACAGGTATAAAACCACCCCAAAATTGCTGTTGCCCGCATCGTGAAAGTTTTGCCCGAAAAATCTCGGAAATTTTCCAAACTGAGGGTTCTACCATCATCCCCCCCGGCTCGTACGCCTATGTTAGAACAACTTATCGAAGTACAGTTATGTCTGCAGGACAACCGCGTGATTTTTTTCTTTCTCCTTATCCACTGATCACTTTCCAATTGCCCATAATACACCTTGTTTGCCACCCAAAATTTTGCATAACCTTTGTTTCCCAATTCTCCTGGGTATTACAGTCGTCCCAAGAGAATCCGAAAACAATGCTTATGCAAAATTTTGGGGGGCAAACAAGGTGTATTATGATATAATTTGGTTTTATCAACTGGGTTGATAATGTCAATTGGCCACCGTAAAGAAATTCAAGAGCTGACGTTTCGAGCGTTAGCCCTTCGTCGGAGCCGAAACGTCAGCTCTTGAATCTCTTTACGGTGGCCAATTGACATTATCAACCCAGTTGATAAAACCAAATTATATTGTTATACTTCCCACCGACAGTTTCTTTAGAAACTTACCCCCTCTATTCAAGGTGTATTATGGGCAATTGGAAAATGGCAAATTCATCATCCTCTTGTTCGACCCTCTAATACCATTTCTTCCAAGTCAATCACAGGATACCACACCACCATACGGCGCCGAGAAATTGGGGACATTTTTCGCCATGAAAAAAAAAAATAATAGAGCTGAACAAAAGCTAGGCTTACACAAGAAAGAAAGTTATTCCGTTTACTTCTAAGAGCAACTAGTCGATTAAGCTGTAATGTGTAGAAGGAAATTAGTTGAGAGATAAAGGAAAGAAAAGCTGAACATGCACTAAATGTTCGCATTAAATGAATCAGGGCTAGCGTAATGGCAATATTCGAACAAGTAAAAGTACAAGTTCTTTCTAAAAATCGATTAGCGATCTTAGATAGAGTGGTGCATGACGTTTTTAGACAACAAAGTATCGAGTTATTTTAAACATTACAGCTTAAATGGAAGCATGTCTACATTTCTTCAGCAACGATAAGGGATGCGCCCTTTCCAGAGGCGCTGCGGCGTCGGCTGATGATGATTACAGCGATAATGAGCCCCATAGCGACAGTCCCCAACACCCCCACCAGCGCAGCCACGAGCATGACCATGCTGTTGGAAGAGGACTCTGACTCATAATTCTCCTTGTCGGCTGTGGAGAGTAAATAAGACGTTTTATTAATTTGCAACAACTTTAACAGCCCAGCCACTCCTGGAACCTCTTTAGACATTAAGTGGTGCCACACCACATGAGAATAGGCCTTTTGCAGGATCCGGTCACATGGTACAAAATCGGCCATGCTGGACGGCAAGCTAATTAGTATTCCCGCACTGGGACATCCAAAACAAAGAAAAGTCAAGCTTGACTGGATAAAGTCGCTTTGTTCTGGATCTCCCACTGCGTAACTTGCATTCTTTTGCGTCCCAGCATGGCTGATTTTGTACCATGTGACCGGATCCTGAATTGCAACCCCAGAACTAGAAAAAGTACCCCTCTAGTAACAGGGTTGTGGACTGGACCATGCGCGACGATCAGAGCAGTTTTGCTGCTTCTTCTAAGGTGAAAGTTTTGTAATATTATGTTTAGGAGTAGTGGTGGAACTTTAAGTTCTATCAGTCATTCTTTCAGCTGCACCGTTAAAAACTTCAGACACGAAATCCAAATTGCAAAATCTAAAACTGCTTCTCTTCTAAGCTGTTATTTTAACTTAATTATATTTTCAACGTTGACAAATTTCGTGCACTTTTGATTACTTCACACTTTGTGTCGCCGTTGACGAAATATGGCTTTTGGAATTTCGAGACCCTGCCACGAGCATGACTGAAAAAATCGAGACCGCGGACGTATTTACAGCATTGGAAATCTACAAAAATTACTAAGTCATTGCAAGGAAGTACTAAAAGGCTGTGATGCCATCAGGAAATCTAGATCTCAGCTTGAAAAAGTCAGGCTGGCTTGTTCAAGTTCTCCCCTTGTTGCTCGGAAAAATAGCTCTTAAAAACTCATTATGATTCCCACTACTTTCATTATTTTACTTCATCATTTCGTCTTGATGTTGTATGAGGTATTCCCGTTATGGGAGAAACTTCTTTAGTCATCATCTCAGTGCCGTAGTATTACTAAAAATCCGAAAAATCTCCGTGGCAGTGGCCCTTTCATAATAGTTCTGTGGTACAAAACCCAAAATTGTGACTACATATATCAATCACACAACATATATCATGCACACAGTTTTGACCCTTCTCCAAATTATTTTTTGTCTGGCAGAAGCGGCAGCCAATTAAATTTCAGCATTGGTTTACAGATAACATCGTTGGGAGTAAATTTTTCCGTATTTATATATTTGGCATATACTGCAGTCTTTACTAATTGAAATTTAACATAATATAATTTTTTCAAAGCAAAAAGAAATGATAGCGTTACTAAATGCCAGCTATAGAGTAAATAATCACTTACCAGGCTCATTTGTAAATTGTTTGGGCTTCAAAGGTCCAACATACACTTCGACACTCATGTCCTCCTCGACTGACCTCCTTCTTCTCTTACCAGCATCACATCCTTTCTCGCACCGAGATCCAGCGTCATCCGAACGGCAAACCGTCAACTTGCAGTGGATATAGACATCATCGTACCCTTTTTTGAAGCGAAAAGCGGCAAGATTGAAGAAGTGATCAGTCTTTTTGTCGTATTGATAATCCAAAGTGTTGTCCCGCGAGCAGCTGGAAAAAGAAAACAGAGCTTTCAAAAACTTTGTTCATAAATTTGAGCTCATTTTCTGCACCAGTTTTAAGCCGTCATTAGAGAATTAGTTCTTTATAGTGCAGTGAAAGAGTGGTTATTGCTAAGTCAGTAAAACAACTGACAAACTATTTAATTTAATTTAATAAATCACACATCAAAAATAACATGCTCTGAATATTCTCTTTTTATGTACAGACGCAACCCGGTTCAGCTTTCAAGTCATGAAAGTCCGTCGGTTGGAAATTATAATTTTGCTTATATCTCTTGAAATGGAAAGAACCCTTATTCTATATCCAAATTACATAAATGCACTTGTGATAATAAGGTTCAGTGATTTTCATTTTCGTCTCATAGTCAGCTGACTGGTTTACATCCTCCCAACCAATTCAGTAAAATATTGAAAGACGGATTAAAAAACAACTCTAACACATTTAAAAAAAATTTGGATTCCATTCAGCCAATACATTTAGCAATAGAAATGAACGAAACAAATTTCACAAGTCGACGTCGAGAACCAGATTAAGAAAAGCAGACTAATTTAATTTAGCAGAGGGAGGTTTATTTCTACATGTAAATGTATTTCTCATGAATTTAATTTGATCCAAGCATTTCGTCAATTCTGAAATTAATACTCTATTTCAACTTACGCGTTTTCAATGATCAGATGGTCTGGAGTGGAATCAAAGCTCGATGATGCTGTGGCCTTACATTCATCCGGGAACACGACCAATTCCGAGTCACCAGACTCCACTCGGAAACCAAAGTACATTCTCAGACCCAGGCCAACTTCTTTTGGGAATTCAGTGACTGTTACGTTGTTACTGTCGTCCTCGTACATGTCCATGGAATACGTAAAGTTTCCAAACCCATCTAGAAAAGGGAAAAGAATAGTACATTTCCAGTGCGTCAAAAAATGCACTATGACAACAACCAAATGCTTTGTATTTTTCTCCTATATTTTTCTCATCTATGTCGCGTCCTGTTGGGTTCAATCATTTTCGATGGATTGGATGTTTTTCTCATAGTTACTTTAAGAAAACAAACATTAAAGTACTTTAGGCTGTCCACTTAGCCGTCTATAACCAACTCCAGAGGGCCCTGAAAGGGGTTGCGAGAAGCAGGGGTGTTGAAAATCCCATTTGCCAAACCAACTTTTACCCAAATCTATTTTGCCAGCGAACAATTTTTCTCAATTCAAATTCAATCCCCATTCATTTGTTTGTGATTTCCAGTCAAGGGACCCAAATCTCATTCTCTCGGCGAAAGAGAAAGGAAAATCATAGTAACCCTTGAGATCTCTTCAGTAAATTCTGCTGGGTTACCTGCGTCTGTAATGACAAGAGTTGACCTCGGATCATACGACACTTTGGAGATTGTGGTCTTCTTGTCATACCCACACTGAAACGGAATAATCTCTATGTGCTGACGGGTTATCGCTGAATCGGCAGCCTTCTCGTCTGCTTGGAGGTAAACACTGTTCTTGTAGTATATCTTGTCTCCATCGTCTTCCATCATGGTCTTGCAGGCCTCGAGTCCAAAAGTGAATTTCACCATGGTATCATCTTTGTAGCCAGCAACACAAGCCTCGTCTTCAAGGTGAAGGACGGAGTCGTTGACAATTAGGCCTGGATAGTCTGCTATCTGCAGAGATACCTCGATGTAGTCAGCTTTACAGACAACTTGTATTTCTGAAAGTCAAAAGAATTAAAAATTTATTTTAGTGCAATTTTGACTTCATTGTTGAAAATAGGTCGCTTCCTTTGGTTTTGACTGATTAAAGAGATACTGTCGACGGACTTTTTCGGCTTTTTTTTAGCAAAACGGCACCAGAATAATGACTAAGTACTTTCAACCATGCATGAAATGCTCCTAGAACATAAATAGAAGGATATCAAACAAATTGTTTAAGGAAGAGAGTGCCTGTAATAAGTTTTCATCAATTTTTCCAAACCACAACTTGAACTTGAAAACGTCAGCCAGACTTTTTCAAGTTGAGATCTAAAGCTCCTGATAGTATCTCAGTGATATCACTCCACAGATACACCTGTAGCTGCAGTTTGTAGGTTTACATTGGTATAAACACGTTTTAGGGCTGTTGGAGTTTTGCAGTTATGCTCGAGACAGTGCCCCTTTAATACGCTTCGTGATAAATTAACAATCTCGCACCACTTTCTTAACCGATCATTGATTGGTTCGATGAAAACGTCTGTGTCTTTTGTGAATTATAACTTGGTTTAGGCTTTACCACGCTTTAACAACTAAAACAACTTTGTCTTCTATTAATTGAGACATCATCTCTCTTTACCTCTGCAGAATTTGCTCTTTTTTTTTCTTTCACGCATTCTTCAGCATCAGCGTTAATTTACAACTGTTTCATAAAAAGTTGTGGGCGGTAAACGTGCACGAGGCAACCCCGATAAGTATTGTGGGTACTATTAAAGGAGCTACGTCATCGTTCGTGCACTTTGAAAATTTTTTCAAAATCGTCATTTCTGTTCCGTTTCAATCTTAGCCACCCTCAGCCATCCTTGTTCCTTTTTGGTTTAGTATCACTCCTTTGGTGTTTTTCTTCCTTAGCAAACTATTATTTTTAAGTTTTAAATTTTAAGAGTAATTTAGGTTGCCGAAGAAATGACTGAAAACACCGTGACGTAGCTGTTGTTATTATTATTATTATTATTATTATTATTATTATTATTATTATTTATTTATTTTTTCATGTCTGAAAACTAGCTACGCTTGTAGCTTATGGAGCTAAGTGCACGACCACTATAAATAACATTTGCAGTTTTTACGGCTGAAAAAAATGGCACGAGACACTTACGAGACACCATGGACGTTTTTTCGTTTGCGGTTTTGATATATTTATGGATTTATTCGCTTGCCTGAATACCCATTGAAATTAAGGCTATACGGTGCGGCGTATTATGTGCTTAAAGGTTAGCTACCACAGCTTTCGTTCGCAGCGAGCTACCTGAATTCAGTTTTCTGTCATTTAAAGAAGGTTTAAAGTATATTTGTAAATTTTTGGATGATTTTTGGTTATATTTGGGAGGAGGGAGTTTTTCTGGATCCGTTTTTCTTAAAGGAGGAGGAAAATTTGGAGAAATATGAAATAGTGAAGATTTAATGGAGTTTAAAAATTAGAATTTAAAGTTTAAAATTAGAATATGCACACCCAAACAGTCCCCCTACCAGGCTGGTTGCTCTTGGGTGGGGTCAACTGTCTGTGGGTGTTTCAAAACTAATTTTCTTCCTTTTATACCTACTCTAAACCTCTCAAACTTTCATTTTAATTCAGATTTAAGCTCAATGATTTGAGATGTGGCATCTATCTATGATTTGGTGGCTCGTCTGGTTCGTTGTGCTCGGTAGTGGATGCTAAGCCTTAACAAAAAAAGTGTTTTTTAGCTCGTCTGACTTGTAAGTAAACGAGGCAAACGAGCCGGTTCGTTTGGTATGTGGATCAAAGTGTCCACGTATTCTGCAGTTTGGCCACGACGGAGGACGACAGCTACATAATCCACCGTAAGAAAAAAGATGGCGGCTGTACATTTTACCACAATACCTTGCGAACCAAGCAAAGCCTACTGGGCATATAGAAAGTTATGGTTTAACGACAGTCGTTCCTTGTACTAACAACATTTCCCTTGCCCGGTTTTGAATGACTTACAACTTTTCTTTGTGTTTTTATACGCTCTTTTACGGTTTTCGCGCGCAAAGAATTATAGGTAAATGGGCCAGTCGCCATCTTTTTCTTTGCGTGGATTATAGGCATCCTGTTGACGAATGGTTACGGCAATTCAGTAGATTTTATGAAATTTTTGTAACCAAAATATTGGAAAGGGTGTGCTCTCTCGTACAGCTGCATGTGCATGAAATATCCACATAACAAAACAAAAGTTTACTGAAAGAATAATTTTTGCATAATTGAAAAGTTGAAAACAATATACAAATTGAAAGCAAGCTGGCTTTTGCATCACGCACGTTGTCTAATTCCTTTGAAAAACAAATATCGCTGCTCACTTGATTATTAGAAATTTTGAATCCAAAACAGCGCTTCGATGTCTTTGTTTATAGGTTGACCAAACTTTCCCGCGATTGCTTAGTGAAAGTAAAATCACTATGCGGGTACGCCTCGTTGGGTCAAGAGATAATATTTAATAAGCCTGTCTGGGTGTGAGGTTGACAAGGCAGACATATCAAACTCAGCTTAAACAAACTCTCTTTGTTAAACAGTAGACGTAAAGAATTTATATTTGATTTGAATGTGATTTTGCGCAGTTTTTGTTTACTCTGAATAATATGCATGCAAATTAGCACTGTCTACAGTCTAGAAACGCCAGAAAACCAAACATTCTCGCGAATTCTTCGACTCTTAATTATGTGCGAATCTGCATTATGAATCTGCATTATTAAGAGCGGTTCTTAAAGTCGAACCCTTGATGACAACACAAGGCAAGTAATCCAGATGATTAATAAACAACTCCGCGAGAAATCAGAAATACCATTTTTGTAGTGTCTTCCAGCAAGTTTGTTTTCACACAGGAAAATATAATGACGGCCTTTTTTACTGGGAATAGCTATTCAAATCAATATACATTGAACACATAGGGCGGTTAACAAAGAGAGGTATTATTTAGTAGTCTAGTGAACAGGGCGTGAGAAAAAGGGAAGTGGAGCTAGGGTTGCACTGCATATTGCGAGCGTCAAACAAATTACTTCTAAATATTTTCAGTCACGAGTGTAAATTAGCTTCCAATAGTTTCGTCAGATTTAAGAGGTGATCAACTTACTGGCTTCGATGTCCAACGTTATGTTTCCACCGCCATTGCTCGCGGAAACTGAAAAAGGAAACACATACGATCAACAAACACGCATCACACTTGCAAGCCTGCATTGGGAAAAACTAAGGGAAAAAGATGCCAGTCAGCAAACTTATCATAAACAATGTGGCAAATTGAATTCAGCAGAATTTATTATGTCCACACATTAGACCCCACCTTATGACTGATTACAATGCAGTCTGCGAACTTTAGCTGTACTGCAGGCGAAAACTGTAATATCTGCATATTGGAAGACCTTAATTTGCACCATTTATATTATGCCCAAGAGCTTTTAGCGACCGAAATAGTAGATCTACTGGACACAGAATTCTGAACATTTTCGGCGCTCCATTTTCAGCTTCATTGATTGTTCAACGCATGGGATTACGAAATGAGAATACTTTTTAAGAAATGCAGTTTACAAGGCTACCATCAATCTCATCTGTCTTTAACTACCCTCAGGTTGAAATGAAGACCCGATTCACGGTTTCAATCACGAGATCGCGTTAGACTCGACATTTGAAACGCAAGAGGTCGCAAGACAAAGCCACAATAGATCTCAACCTCTACCGTTGACAAAACAAAGTTAGATTAAAGCATACCTAAGGCAAGGCAAAGAGAGGCGCTTAGTAGAATGAAGGCCTTCATTTCTTCCTCCTAATCAGTTAGATCGTACTGAAAACACAACGCTCGGTGTCGTCAAATTCACCGCCGATCGATTCAATCAAACCACGCGCCACTGCACTGGAGCCGCACACCTGGTTATGTAGCAAACCGTGACGGCTAAACAATTGACCGGGACTCTTGAAAAGGCGGTGGATGCGCGCTATAATTGCTGTTTGTCGGGTTGAACAAAGTGGGAGCATGCCTTCAAAGGTCACTACCAATATGGAACAAACTATTACTCTGAAATAGCAGGTTGCTTTGGTCTCCGTGAAGCACCTTTATTGGGCTTTCGTACTTTCGCTAAATTGTCAAATAACCTTTTGAAGTTTGATATTCTGTTTTGCTTTGTATTGATTGAATAGGAGTGACATTTAGACCTCAAAATTTGCATTTTTTGTTTCTCTCTTTCACAAGCCCAGAGGCAAATGCAAATATGCGAGGTGTTTCTATTATAGGCGGAGACTTCAAAAGGTCTACTTTGTAAACGCTCATATTAATGATAGAAGGTTCTTTCGCTAATTGAAGTTATGTTTAGGAAGCATAAAAGTACGCAGTGTTATGTCAACACATTCCTCGGCACTGAGCTCTTATCTTCACACGCTAAATGAAAAAAAATATAAACTTGGCAGCCAAGAAATATGATATAATTTCAAGTCCAGAAATTTCGATTATGCCAAAGGGTGGGAAAATATTTAACTTCTTTTTTAAGGTCAGGCATGTTATGATAACCATCGGGAAAACAAATTCTCAAGTCGTTTTATTTTTCTTTGCTATTTTTTCCATTACCGTTGATGCTTTTAAAAGCGCTTCTTGTTCTCTTTTTTTTATTTTATCCAACAGCATCGAAGGCGAAGAATGGCCAACTATCATCACATTATAAAACTTCAGTGTTTGCTGCTGTTTTCTGTCTATTAGTTCGCTTGCTAAGAAGTAAAAAAGCAAGAAGCAACAGAAAAGCACAAGACACGCGAAAACTGCAGGGCCGTAGCTAGCAAGAGGCAAGACGAGGCAGTTACCTCATCTAGATTTTACCACAGAATTAAAAAAAATACCTTCAGTTTGGAAAAAAGTAATACTTTACAAAAAGCACCTAAGATAGTGTTCTGAGCTTCTCGATTTCAATATTTTATCGGGGTAACCTGGTCCCCGGGGTACTGGATATTGATGGAGATGAGTATATTTTATTTATTTATTTATTTATTTTGGGAGGGGCATGCCCGTAGACCTTCTAGTGGCTTGCCCCTTCGGTGCTCAAAACTTTTGCCTCGTCTTTATTAAAAGTCTAGCTAGGCTACGGCCCTGAACTGAAGACTAATGCCAGACGTTGTAATCAATTGTCCGCTCGTAGACTATGTTTGATGTTTATTTACAGGGACATGCTTTCATGTTTAGTCAAATGTGGCCGTTTTTATGAGAGAACAAGTTGACAAAATAGGGTTCCTCCAGTAAAAAGTGTAGTGATGATCCAAAGCACTACCATTAAAATAAAAGAAGGTGACCGTCATAAGTTTCCGAAGGATCTGTTTTCGCTGGGGAAAGTTAAATACTTGAATAGATGTAGGCCATTTTCATTCTCGTTCCCATAGCCCTTTTCATGTCTTCGTTTCTCTTAGCCGGCAGGGCCTGTGCACGAGAAACGAAGGGCTCTGGGGACATAGGATTTTCAAAAAAAATCCGAATTTTTTTTATTGGCTGGTTGAGAGCAAAGAAATCTTAAACGAAAGTTAAAATGTTCGCCTACCGCCATATTGCCAGCATCACACAACATTTAGGCCATTTTCATTCTCGTTCCTTTAGCCCGAGCCCGTTTCTCTTAGCTCGCAGGGCCTGTGCACGAGAAACGAAGGGCTCTGGGGACATAGAATTTTCGAAAAATCCGAATTTTTTTATTGGCTGGTTGAGAACAAAGAAATCTTAAACGAAATTTAAAATGTTCGCCTACCGCCATATTGTAGCACACAGCATGTAGAAACATTAATACTGCATAAAGGTAATGATAATGGATTTGTATAGCGCATTTTCCCTACACATGTGCAAATGCGCTTTTACATACAGTTAGATCGGACTTCAGCATGTTAGCATGTAAGCATATACATGAGGTTTGGAAGTCCTAGAATCTAGGATTGGAAATTATATGTCCCAGAATCCCAGAGCCCCTCGTTTCTCGTGCCAAGGTCCCGCCGGCTAAGAGAAACGAAAACGGCTATGGTTGCGAGAATGGGCCCTTTTCTAAACGACTGGGAACGAATATTTAGAACCAATTAAATCGAAAAATTAAGCCTGTTACCGGAAAAAGCATTTTCAGTATGTTTATTAAATTTGAATGATTTTGGTTAAACCCAAAGACGTAGGGACAGTCATCCCTTCATTTCATACTAAACTCTCTGAAATTTAACAATTTGAATAAGGCTTAGATGCTCTTTCATTTGGTATGAGTCACTTTTCAACGCAATCTAACTCAATCGATTTTAGGCATTCGTACTCAGTCCTCTGCTCGTTTAGAAAATAGCTAATGGATGCAAAATCTTCCGTTGGGATCAAAAGTGCTAATTACTTATTTGAATAAAATTCCATACATTTCATTGCCTGTCGTAAACAAGAGCGAAAAATTTGAATTTATTCGCATCACTGCGACGCCTTGCCTCCTATGGACCTATGCTGGCGTTATTAGGGGGTTGCGTTACCACTGGTTCCCACTACCGCCTGCTTAACCGAGACAACATTCCTTTCCGCCGCTTCGCCAATCAGATTTTACCTACTAAAATCCGGAAAGCCGACCTTCACCTTGACCGCCGCTTAGCCAATCAGAATTCACCATTAATGGAAAAGGAATGTTGGTCGCGGTTAAGCAGGCGTTAGTGGGGACAAGTGGTAACGCAATCCCCTAATAACGCCTGCGTAGGAGGCTATGCAACGCCGAGCACGCGTTTTAGTCAATGATAACTAATCGTGCTTTGGCAACAGGAGCCTGGAATATGGGGAAGCATTGTTTCCTGTTCCCCATATGCCATGACAAAGAAACTCGCCATGAACAAATTAAAAGAGAGGATTCTGGAACCCCATATAGCCAAAAAAGTATTAAAAACGTAATTTCTAGACCATTTTTGACGTTTTTAGAGTATTCAACCAATCAGCGACTGCCATTTTAATTCAGTGAACAACTTAAGACGGAATCCATCAGGAAGTTGAGTAATATTTATTTAAGTTGGACAAAAATCGAGTACCAGAATAATTTAAATCATATTGCGTTATTTTTTACCCTTAATAAAAGGTAAAGATGTAAGTAATTATTTGTGATAACACCGACAACAATTTCTTATCAGAGCCCGAGAAAATGAATTTTAAAGATCACAAACTTTAGGCAAAATCTAACGTGTAGCCATTTTGTGAAATCGTCTTTTAAGCGATTCAGTGGAATTTTAGTGAAACTTCGAAATTTGTTTTCGATGTTTGTGGGTGTTGTTAGAAAAGATTTCTTTTGATAAGATATTTGAAGCAGTAACTCAAAAGTTTGCAATAAGGTGTAAATAGTCTTGGTACAACAATTTCTTATCAGAGACTGAGAAAATGAATTTCAAAGCTCGCAAGCTATTGGAAAAATCTCACATCTTTTAAGCGATTCAATGGAATTCAGTGGAACTTCGAAATTTGTTTTCGATGTTTGGTGTTGTTAGAAAAGATTTCTCTTGATAATATATTTGAAGTAGTAACACAAAAGCTTGCAATAAGGTGTAAATCATTTTGGTACATAATTTTGTCCAATGAATGCTCGAAGTCCTAATGGATTCTGTCTTAATAGTTATCACCTTACCACATTCCATGCATTTGAAAAGCTGGCGTTTCGAGCGTTCGCCATCAGAACAAATTAGCAAAGAGTGAAGAGCTGTCCACGAAGAGTTCCGAGAGGCTCTGACGGGCGAAAGCCTTAAACGAAGGGTTAATGATCGAAACGCGAAGGTTCATTTACCTTTTTAAACTTCTACAATTTTGAACAAAACTGTTGGAACACTTGACCAATTTTCCACTAATTTAGGGTACCAAAGCATATTTCTTGAGCCTCCTCCCCCAATTCAATGTTGTCCGAATGTTGTTTAACTGTGTAAACAAAGCCGGGTGCAAACCCCAAACCATGGAAAAATAGATACATATATGCGGAAATTAAAGTGTATCTCTGTCCAAGATTGAAGTTGATAATCAATTCAATGTGTCCATTAGCCTAACTACAGACCCCATGGCCTGCACCTGACCCGAGAGACGAGGGGAATAAGTAACTACAGACCCGAGACAACAGTAGCATAGACAACTACAGACCCTGAGGTGGATGCGGATTTGCATCATCATCCTGAATTGTGACTGTCAACTGCGTTCTTTCTCCTAGCGCAGCACTTGGACGAGAAGGACCGTGGAGCTGCAGGTTGACCAAAAATGATTCCTCGCCTTCATTTTCAACATCATTTACAATAGGAATGACAACTTCCTTAATTGCTTCGCCCGACGAAAATGTTACCAGTTTACTAGAAAGGCCGTCGAAGTCTTGTCCGCCTATGGCTGTCAAATCAGTAGTACTGACGCTAAAATAAAATACAGGCAAGCGTTATTATTTTTAACCTAAGAGAACAAAATTCCAACCTAAGAGAAAAAGTTCAACCACTACTCTCCCTACCTCCCTTCCTTGCTGTTCCCGCCCCCCACCCCCTCCACCTCGAACTGCTCCACTCGAAAATTGGAGAGAAGTTATGTGCCGTTCATTTTTCCTTTTGACGCACTAGTGTGATGCAGTTTACTGTGGATTGATTGTAATGACTTATTGTAAGATAATGTACTAAATAAAAGTTACGGTTATTAATAAAAAATACATGTCCTCTTTTCAATATTTAAACCAGTAGGCTCGGACGTCAGTGGTCAAAGGTCGCCAATGACTGCTGCTATCACTTTTAATTTCACTCAAAATTTCCCGGTTTATGGTAGATAGCCAACAAGCGCGAGTGAAATAATTGTTTTATTAAAAACGCCCAAAAAGTATTGTACGAACATTGCGAAAAATGCATTATTTTACGCGTACACCTAACATATTTGTAAGTCAGTGGTATATGAGCTCATATACCATTGCCTCTAAACCAATCAAAACTCAGGAAATGCAATATACCATAGCTAGTTTTTAACAAATATTATATACCGGTATATTTTACTAAGTACGCAGTTACCTTACCTTACAGTTGCTGACACTGCTGTATTTCCAGTATTCTCTATTACGACAGTCACAGCCTCCGAAGATTCCGATTCTGTTATTTCCGTTGCTTGAAATTGAAATACACCAGGCGGAACTATGGAAACAGGAAAAAGGGCTTTAAAATGATCGAAATGACTCAGGCCCGGTTCAAACATCGAACTTTTCATGTGCCGAACCCAATACCTATTTGGGTCAACCGTCAAAGAACGTGAAGAACGTGCTAGATTTCGGTCAAATTTCTTCAGTACGTATCGATCATTTGTGTAACTTTAACAACTGGCTTTAGTTTCTAGCCCTGTTTTTGTTTCATTTTGGTTTAGACGTATATTCGACAATAAAAGGCGAAACAGCACCCAAACTCTGACTACATAGTTATGTCGCGCCATTTCATGCACGACCACGTTTTTGACAGCTCACTCGCCAATCACAAACTCTCTTATATTAACATGGAAAGATTGAAGCACGGACTCAAGTCGATCTTTTGCCGTTCTATCCAAGCTCAGTCGAATAGAACCGTAGGTTGACCCAAATCGCGAACTTAATTGAATCAGACATACGTCAAACTTTTCATGTGTCAAATCTAATAATTAGGTTCGGCACATGAAAAGTTCAACCTTTAAACCGGTCCACCTGCTTTTCATCAACCTTGCGTCCCGGGGGGTACTTGACCCATGTTTGGGTATCGGGGTGCCGCTGGAGGTCTGAAACCCTGACCCTGTTTAGGACGAAAATAACCTCCAACATATACCCTGTTTAGGACCAAGGAAAACGTTTTCTTTATAATATAGCGCTAGTATCTCCGGCTACAAGAACACTGATATCGAAGAACGCAAGAACCATACCCTATTCAGTGGCACGTCCCGTATAGCCCATATAAGGGAGTACTCCCCCCCCCGGTCTTGGGTAGTATTTCGACTGCATCTAAACACAATTTCCCTGTCTAAAAAAAAACTCTAAAGGTCGCGTCCACTTTCTAGTTGAGCTTAAAAGCAATGTTTATTGCCTCAACAGGTATATACCGCAACTTCAAAGTGTCAGAAATCCATCCAAATAGAATTCACGACAGAATTTGCATTCAAGCTGTGCCAATTGGCTGTTCGGTCTAAATTGAAATAAAAAGGGGGTCTCTGCATTTTTTTAGGAGCAGGAAGACCTATAAATGCTTACAATATCAGCTTCTAGAAACGTTATTTCCTGCATAAGGGCCCGCATTTTTGATCGACCCTGATTCAAGCCTGTTGCTATCATGCTGTGATCTCGACGCCACAGTGATATATTTACGAGTACTGACTAATTCCGCGTTTCCGGTGATTATATATATACTAAAGGAAGACCTTGCTGTACTCGCAATGGGAGTATATGTCACCGTACTCTTTTAAGAGAAAAGGACGAGTTATCTTTTCTGTGAGAAGAAAAGAAAAACCACCTTTTTCTTATAAAATGTCAGCGCGTTAATCACTTGTAAAATTCTGCGCAGTAAGGATGCAAAACGCAAAAGGATTAAATCATTAACCGTATGGGACCGTGTATAAACACAACTCGCATATTAGAAGCACAAAGAATAGGAAAGGGTTTACTGATATTGTAAGATATTAAACAATTCGAAGGGAATGAGAGATGCTTCTGATCTCAAATCCACTAGTCCCCAAGTCTCCAAGTCCAATACTTGCGTATAAAAATGCTGTTCTTTTCTAAAAGTTTATATCCACTGGTAAATCGAGTAAGTCTTAAATCGGCAAAGTATCTGGCAAAAGATTTTGTCTAATCAAAACTTACAGGCTTTGATGCCCTAAAACTATCAATTCAGTTTGGAATTTTTTTGTACTGTATACAAGTTTGCAAATGTTTCTTGGTGAGTGTTTACAGACAAATCTGAGGAAATCAGCTTTAAAAAAACGTGATAATTCCCTCTCCAGCCAGTCTATAGCTCTCAAGTTTGAAACGAAAAATATTTTGCCGGAACACTGTACTTTTGTGCTAAAAATATCCACACAGATCGACTGACGCATAATTCATTTCAAACTGGATTTTCCCTTGAAAAATTGGTATTTCGCACCATTGTGTTCGATTCAAATTAGTGGCCAATTGTCCGAAGGGGCTCGTTTCGAATTGGAGACTCGTCGTGCTAGCTATGCATTGCTCGTGCTCACTCTCAATTAAGGTGAGTAATTATGTCACCTTTATTCTGTCTTTCATATAAAGTAAAGCGCACTGACTGGCACACTCTTAACCTTATTATTTCAATAATTGCATGATTAGCTGGATGGAATGAACGATGTTATAAGTTTGCTGCAAACTCTTATCCCGTTGCATTTGTTTTGGCCGGAAATTAGAAATGAATTGCCAAGATCTTGTAGGCAGTACTTTTCAATAACATGATAATTAACAGATAACAAACTCACTACAAAATTGGCTTACCAACCTTGAGCCGTGCATATGTGAACGAATAACAACGACCAGATGAGGAATTTCGCCATCGCCGAAAAACTAAAGCGCCTTCGATTACTCGCACTCCGAGACGTAATTTGAGCTAACTAACAAATAACGGGAAACTTTGTAATCCGTGTGGTTTCGAGCTAATAAGCAGTGCGTTCTCGCAAAGTCACTCAGCCGTGAATTGTCAGTTATCTCATTCAGTGACAACCACTTATGAATAACAAGTTGTCTCGTGAATAGAAATATTATATTGCTGTCAAACCTTCAGACAGTAAATAACATACCGAGTTAGCCAAGATCAGGCACCGTGAAACCACAGTGTCATATTGTTATTTTGCGTCAGCCCTGTCTTCACACTATTTGAAGTTTAAAGTTTAATTTAAGGAAAAATAGGAAAATAGCTATCATTTGGATCATTCAAGCCTTACTATTACCCTTCAAAAATCTGACAAAAGGTCAACGAAGCGAAGTCATCATTTTCTCACGAGCTTTGGCCACACCTTCATTTCGTGATCACAATGCAAGCCATGTGCTAAGTCTACTATCAATTTAAATTAGAAAATCTGATGATATTGTTTAGAAAGCATGCACGTTATAAAACCTGAAGGCCTAGTTAAAACAAAGACGATCAAAACTTAACTTGTAAGAATACGAAATCTTCACAGACATTAAAAACAGCTCACAAACGCGAAGAAGCGGTCACCATTTGTTGACAACCGCTTGTCACTTTTCTCTCTTCAATATCGATAGTGGATAGCCTAGCCAATCAGAGAACAGCATTCGTGATAAAATTAAATGATTTATACTAACGTTTGTTATTGTTGACAGAGTGGGGACCTAAAGCCAATGATACACGGTTCAACATCTTTCAACATTTGTTGATCAGTTGAACATCGTTGCGACTTGTTGATTTCCCAAGTCGTTCAACAAACGGCAACTTGTTGAACGGAATAGAGCTAAGCTCTATTTTCGTATAATAAACTTCTTAGATTAACCGTTCTTATAGTCGGTCTGTATGGGAGAATCTTGACCTCGGTAGTGAGAACAGACCTCCTCCTCGGTTAAGAACAGCCCCCGGGGAGAAGGGGTACTCCCACATATGGGCTACATAGTATGTGCCGCGGGATAGGATATGGCTTTTCGAGGTTCTCGGTCCTTAAATAGGGTATCTCTTAAATTGTATTAGCTATTTTGCAATGCGTAAACACGCTTAGTCGAAAACGTTACGGAAACAACAAAGAGTTGACCCGTTTACACCTTTCTTAGTTTTTGATTTCTTCCTTGAATAGGGTGTCATTTTTCGGGTTTGGGTTTAAATATGGGATCAAATTCCCTTTTCTTTATCCCGGAATACGGTAAGGCAGAGCTTAAGAACCTTCGCGGCACACACCTAGTACCTACCTATCTGAAATTTAAGGGAGTACCCCCCGGGATAAGAGCTAATTCATATTCACATGGTTCAAATCATAGCTACGTACCAGCGTTAGTGTTTCATGCAGGGGATGTCCGAACTAAAACGAAATAGTTTGAATTAGAAAATGAAACGAAGGCCGATTAAGTTTTTCGCTCTCGACTTCTATGATATTTAATACATGACTCGGACTTGGGTCTTATCGACCATTACCTCAGGGAAATCTCGAGCTCATAATCTAATTACTCGGGCTTTTACAAAGAAAGCCCGAGTTTAAGAATAGGAACGGTTTATTTTCCTTCGGTCGCAAATCGCTCTCTCACGCCTTCTGCATAGGGCTGTCCACAAGTTGCTCCAATTTTCTCAAAAAGTTGCTCAATAGTTGTTTTCTGGAGTACTTAATCTAGCTCCAGCACTAGCTGCTACTTCTAAAGGATCTCAATATCCATCATCTTCACTCGAGCTCGAGGATTATTACTCGGCTCCGCCATTTTGAATTTTTGAGCATATCCACTGACCACCTTCGGCTGCTACCACAGGCAAACCACCAGGGGAATAGTGTTTTTTGTTTACAAAAGGTATTTTACGCAAAATCATGCATAAAAGCAACCGATGCTTAAAATTAGAACTTGAATGGGCGGTTTTTAGTTACAAATTGCCTGCAAGAAAGCAAGAAAGTTATTCAAAAAAGAAAAAAGTTGCACGAAATCCGAAAAGTTGCTCGAAGGACTAAAAGTTGCTCCAAATCTGAAAAGTTGCTCAAAAGTTGCCGAGCAACTTATGGACAGCCCTACTTCTGCGCGTGAGCAAGATATGAGTATGCGTAGAAAAAGGGTCAGCGGACGAGGACGTGTGTGATTGCATGGAGGCAAGAGGTTATACAGTGGAAAAAAACACGGTACGAAAATTCGCTAAGTCTGCTACATTTTCGTTGCCACTAGGTGTAAGGCAAACTAAAAATATACTTTTCGCAAATTTTTCCCTCGATAGTACTTTTCGTTTTGAAAATAGAGCATCTCGAATATTTGAGTTATCGGCGTATGTGACATCAAGCCGAGAACCGTGACAAAACTGTTTTGTTCAGAAAAAGCCTATCCTTTCAATTTTCAGATGTTTGAACATTTCAGATATAATAAGTGGTGATTATGTGCAAGTATAATAGCTCGTGAGCCAAAAGTAGTCGCTATTATAGCACAACTGAATTCCAGATGGTTTCGCGTGCATCACGGCGGCCATATTTGTGTCCATCGGAAGGGCCCAAATATGGCGTCTCCATACTAAGCTTTGTAAATTTGCGTGGAACGTTTCAGCAAATAACTCGCGAACGGCACATCGCACAGGCCTGGGACTTGGAGAAATTTGTTATTTATTTATCAGCTACACTCGCTGGAATTCTAAGTTTCTTTAGTTGAATTAATTCTAATTTAGTTTTTTCATAGCGTGACAGTGAAAACCACCAATATAAGGGATGGACCATTATATTTTTGAGGGGGGGGGGGGGGGGGGTTGGGCAAATACCAAAAAAAAATTCCTGCACAGCAAAAGTGGAGAAAAAAAAATTCATGCACAGTGGGCCAAGGGGAAAAAAATTCGAGCAAGCCTTCCTGTAAGACCAAATGAAAAACTAATCTGTAATTTTTGTCATCATTTTATTTCAACTACCAAAAATGCTCTGTAATTATTTGTATAATTCACCTCTTTGTGTTTCATATCATATAATAAATATATTATTTCCATCTATCTCTTGTATTAAAACATTTCAATGAATCTGGTATAAAATATAACATTCATGTCAAAAAATATCATTTTTGAGCTCTTGTATTGAAATTTATGTCAAGATATATCTATTAATAAATAAACAACTATTATGAAATATTGTTCACAGTTTGAAAATTATGAACACAATTATCAAAAACAATTGCGAAAGTGGTTTTCAACAACCAAAAATACTTTGTAAAGAACACATTCAATATATTCAATTTTCAATTCAATTTCAATTTCCTGACATTGGATAAAAAGATCCAGACATTTTTACGTTTAAAATTCAGCTGAATAGACTTTCTCATTTTTTGTGGTAACCCACACATGTATAACTGAATAGACTAAATGCAGCTTGTATCAGCCTGGAGAGAAAGCATGCAGTGCTTTGAGGTACATGTATCATTTTCTGTTACATACTTGTATAGGCATACCTCATGAAATGCTCACTTTTGGCGACACTTTAATAAATATGAATAATGCTGAAACCGATGGGGAAAAAAAAAATTCGTGCACAAACTTAAGGTGCTAAAAAAAATTCTTGCACAACCCAAAGACGAAAAAAAAAATTCTTAACTAGACAAAATTGCCCAACCCCCCCCCCCTCAAAAATATAATGGTCCATCCCTAAAGAAGAACGTAATTGATTGGTTAGAACATTCTGAATCTAACGTCATATTCACCCCGCTGGACGGTGAAGGAAATTTTGGTTCATTCCAAAGAAATCCCTCCCAGTTCAGAATGTTTAAACTGACAAACCAAGCTTAAGGCCCTTGGACCAAAATGATCTTCAAGAAATAGTTCGCAAGGGTTTCCACTATCGATAGAGTGACAAAAGCTAATAACATTGTTTTAATCTGAAATCGAATTAACACTTACTGACTTAGCTTTGACAGGCCCAGCCTAGAACCCGAAGGCTTAGCTAAAATCAAGTGAAAGTTTCGAAATAACAATCACCTTAATAAAAGGAGGTTACAATAAAAAAAACGAAAGCTGGCAATAAATTTTACTCCGAAGAAAGGACCCCAGCTATTTTTGACGCCCAACTCTATAATTTTTTATATTATTTTGTAATTCTCTCATAATATGTATCTTTTTTTTTTCATTTTCATTTTCAAAAGTTTAATATAAATCGGGGGTGCCGGGGGGACGGGACGGTTACTCCCACACATGATGGGTTAGGGTTAGAGTTACGATTAGTTCGTTCTGTGTTGAGGTCCTGGCTTCCCAAGGTATGAAAATGCAGGAGCAGCCAAACACACAAAAATCAAAACTCTGTGCGCGTTCGGAAGATGCGTAATTTTTATTTTTTTTTTTTTTCATATTGCTACAAGTCTGCACGAGAGGAATAAAAATACAAGTTATAGTACAACATTGCATATACTTAGGCAAAGTGTCGACAAACTACTGTTGACCGACTGTCTGCCGACACCGTCTGATGATATGGGAGCTTTTGTCCACAAATCTTTTGGCGAATCTTTCTTTGTTTATGATATTGCCTTGCTATTATCATGATCGCTATACTTTCTGGTCGAGCTACAAAAACGTCAATTTTAATTATCAGGAGAACATGGCATGCACGATTATCGTTTGCAAAAAACGGATTCCGATGTATTCAAACCAGAAATGGGCACAATCGCATTTTTGACATCCAGAAAGCTAATGTGTACTTCAATATTACACGCAGAATGGATCATTTTCCCAAGCTCTTTTTGCTTGGGTATTTTTTAGATTCACATATTTATACCCAGAAATCACTCAAAACTAAGAGCAGTCCCTTTTTTCTTAGTCCGTCGAGTGCGGAGCGAAAACATGGCCGCGCGAAACCTGGGAGACGCGCCCACGCAGCGAGGCACGAAAGGTATTCATTTGCGGAGGTAATTTTACAGAGAGAAAATAAAATATGCACGTCTCCCAGGTTTCGCTCGGCCATGTTTTCGCTCCGCACTCGACGGACTAAGAAAAAAGGGATTACTCGAAAACGAAGACCGAAGCACGAAGCACCCCAAAGTCGAAAACTTAGCATTGACCTCCAAAACAAAGCACCCAACATTACAGAGTAATTGCGTTGCGTGACTGTAACCTGGTTGCAAAAGGTCCCAGGCGTGACATTAGTGAAATACTGTACCAGAAGAAATATTGCACATGCATATTTTATTTTCTCTCTGTAAAATTACCTCCGCAAACGCATACCTTTGGAGAATCCTCCCAAGCCCCGAGTGTTTAGATGAGGATATGTAAACACGGAAAAGTTTTCTATTGTCTTCACAATGTTTCACAAAATATTTCTCCAAAATACACGCGAACCTAGAACGTCACAACCGTGTTTACATTAGCCAGCGTCTCTCCTTGGTTGACGCCTGCTTCGTTTCGAGTTCGGGTGCTTCGTTTTTGAGTTCGGCTTCTTCGTTTCGAGTTCGGGTGCTTCGTTTTTGAGTTCGGCTGCTTCGTTTTCGAGTTCGGGTTCTTCGTTTTCGACTTTGGGGTGCTTCGTGCTTCGCTCTTCGTTTTTGAGTGCTTCCTTTTCGGACCCTTTTCGATACATCCTGGTGCAACAGTTTCGAACTCACACAAATGAATAGATCTGAATATGTAATTGTATTCGTCGTAAGAAAAGATCCAGTTTCATCGATCGTCACATAAACATGTGCCACAGCTCAGTTGATTTAAAAATCGCTATTGAATTACTTCCATGGACCTAAGCGACATTTATAAAATTACAAACAAGTACTGTAATTAAAAACAACAAAAAATGCAACAGTTTTTCAAAACTGCAAATCACAATCCGCTTTTTAAAAGTTTGACTATACGTACCT
Source organism: Blastomussa wellsi (assembly GCA_947652115.1). Classification (NCBI taxonomy): domain Eukaryota; kingdom Metazoa; phylum Cnidaria; class Anthozoa; order Scleractinia; family Plerogyridae; genus Blastomussa; species Blastomussa wellsi. The sequence goes on along the minus strand of OX393570.1, from coordinate 5,567,793 downwards.
TATTTTGCATTTACTGTATGTATGACTGAAATGTTTCTTCGCTATTTTAAGCGATTATGCTTATATTTCAGTTAATTTGGTTAAAACTCTGGCGTGACACAATGACATCATTCCAATGGCTGATGCAACCTGAGCAGGATCTAGGTAATATCTCTTCGTATAAAACTGGCTACCGTACGGCACTTTTGCCATATATCTGCTTTTTCAAAAGTAGGTGAAAATCTTAGCGGTATCTTTCATCTAATACAAATGGCTAAAATGGAACTGACACACGAAGGACATCGTTATGAATGTATTGTAGTGACAGCAATGACGGACCTCGCTTCGACAGAAACGTTTAACGAATTTGACAGGTACATACTTGATTTTCGAACTTTGCAACCAAGAGATATTTTAAATGATTTGCCAAGATTTTGCAAGTTGATTCAACACACGAAAGTGTCGTGCGTTTTGATAAACTGTCGCCATGGAATTTTTTTAGAGATCAAGGAACGACTTGGCAAAATATTGAAGGAAAATGGAGACGTTTCTCAAGGAAATCACGCAATTTTGAAGCTTTCTACGCAAGATCAATCGGTGCCCGTCTCTGATGCTTTGAAAACTGGTATCGATGTCTTGAATTTTGGTAAAAGCCTTCTCGGTATGAATCGACTATTGGATGCTCATCCAGGACTTTTGCACGGAACATTTCAACTGAATAATTCACTGAAAAGAAAACGAAAACGTGACAATCTGCCAGTTGAATCTGCTGTTGCGTTACCTGCTGGAGCATACAGTGATAACCGTCGCCCGGGCAAAAAGGTCTTTAAAGCGTTGAAAGAAATAGCTTACGGAACCATTGATGACCGAAGCAAAAAGTGCTACATGTGCAATTCTACAGGACTCTTTGATCGCCTTTGTGATGATTGTCGTAATCTGAACGGTGACATGAAGAAAATCTCGTGTAACCTGAAAGGACGATACGCCATTGTTACTGGAGGTCGAATCAAGATTGGTTACGAAACTGCTGTCCGCTTGTTGCGAGATGAATGTTTTGTTGTTGTCGCAACTCGATTTCCGGCCAATGCTGCAGAACGATTCAGCAAAGAGACAGATTTCAGCGTTTGGAAACACAGGCTAAATATCGCCAGACTGGACCTCCGGGATATGCGCTCCATCAACGAATTTCTTGAGCATGTCCACCAAAGCATTCCACATTTGGATATTTTAATCAATAACGCAGCACAGACAATCTTTCGGCCATTTCAATACTACGCGTCAATGATCTCAGACGAAATGAAGCACCTGCAAAACTTGACAAAGGATGCGAACGATGTGATTGTCAACAAGACCCAAGCGTTAGACCAATTCAATTCCATCATTTCCACTCCATCTCGATCTCTTCCATGGGTAACGAATTCGGGTGATTTTCCAGAAGGAGTGAAGGATGAACATGGCGAGCAAGTGGACACCCGCTTGAGAAACAGTTGGACATATAATCTGGACGAGGTCCCACTGGACGAGCTTTTGCAGGTTTTGACTGTCAATGCAGTTGGCCCGTTTATCTTGACAGCGAAACTCAAACCACTGCTAAAACAAAGTCCATTTCAGCGTAAATTCGTCGTGAATGTGTCCGCGATGGAAGGGCAATTTTCGCGTTTCTCAAAAGGTCACCGACACCCGCACACCAACATGGCTAAAGCCGCACTGAATATGATGACACGAACAAGTGGTTTAGAATATCAGATGGATGGAATCTACATGACGGCTGTTGACACCGGCTGGGTTACTGACGAGCGACCGTTCCATCAAGCTCGGCACGAGGCAGACGTGAAAGGGTTCGTACCGCCCCTGGACTGTCAGGATGGCGCCGCCAGAGTTTACCACCCAATTGTCCACGGACTAAACCCGAACAATTCGCCGTACTTTGCCGTCTTTTTAAAGGACTTCAAACCGAAAAACTGGTAATTACAAAGGAATTACTTAATACATCATGACATATATAGCTCGTTTAGCCTGGCAACTTTGACTGACTGACTGACGGACGGACGGACGGACGAATGGACGGACGGATGGACAGAAGGATGGAGTGACTGACTGACTGGCTGACTACTGACTGACTGACTGACTGACTGAGTGACTGACTGATGGACGGACGGACGGACTGACTGACTGACTGACTGACTGACGGACAAATGGCACAAATTATGAAGTTGATATGTTGTCGGGTCCACGTTCTCTCGGTTCTATTACGCGTTTTAGGACTTACCTCTCGTGATTCGTGATGGTGAAGGAAAATAGACCCGTGATTTCTTATTCCAACCCCCCCCCCCCCCTTTACCTCCATCGGAATTGTGCTCGGCTAACCAGCTCATAGAATGTTTATGCATATCTCTTTGTACTAAAGTAGTTCATTGTACCATCGAAATTTATCTGTCATTCAGTAATGTCCTCTACCTTCCTTCGTTACACGTGTACGCTCTTTCAGTTTTCTTTATTCAGTAGGGCTTTTTCTCCCTTAAGAGAAGAAAGGCTTGATTGCTGGTTGCTAAGTAATCTTTTTTATCACTTTGATCTCAGAAAATATAGATAATTTTAGAAAATTAACGGAAGTGACCCAGCCAGATGAGGTTTGGTAACTCATCAAGTCGGTAGAAAATAAGTTGTTGAAATCTAATTGACGTATAAATGTAGGTCCAAAAAAATAACAGGACAGTTGCATACTGCGCGTGTTCTAATTGGCTACAAATCTGCTTCGAAAAATGACCTTGTTTTATTGTGAAATAACTGAGATAATACGCTCTTTCTCATTCGTCGATAGGCGTTTTGAGAGTATGTAAACACGGTTGTGACGTTTAGATTCGTGCGTATTTTTGAGAAATATGTTATAAAATAAAGCAAAAGGGGACGATGTTTATTTAGCTTCATTTAAGCAATCCGTGACTTTGGGAGAATTCTCGAAAGTAATGCAAACCTCGACTGCGTCACAGGTTTTCATAACTCTCTCGAATTTTCACAAGCCCGCTCGTGTAGTTTAGCTGAGACTTTATATAGAAACGGAAAAAGTCCTGTATTGCTTTAGCATTTGTATTTGATGACAGTATAAATTATACATGCTTTTGACTTCTTAATGTAGAGGGGGTGTACCTAAATGGTTTTTTCTTCCATAATCTATGAATATAAACATAAAGGGGCCGTGAAATATGAAAGTTATGAAATTGTTAGTTCACCGAGAGCGAGGAAATCTGAAACTGTGGCCTTCCCGTATTGCCCGAGTGATGGCGAGGTCAATACCACAAGGCCGAGCTTTGAAATTTTCCCCGGTAAAGAGCGAACGTTCGAGGTTAATAATTAGTTTATTATATAGCTTTAAAATAAACAGCAAAAAGCTCACATCTGGCATTGCGCGCGCTTGCCGATTTATTCACTTTTTCAAACCACAAAAGTCAGTTTTCCGCCCAAAAATATATTCATTTTCGAGACGTACATTAGCAAAAGCTAAATCAAACAAATAATTTGACTAGCCACCACTTTAAACCGGACACAGTGTCAGGTTCGTACCCGTAATCGACCCGTGGGAATACGTGAGAATAATGCCCTGGCAATTAGCCAATCCGAGCGCGCGTTATATCGGCTACAAGCACTAGCCATACACTAAATGATTTTAATTAATGTGGATACAATTAAATGAAAATTTATTCCTTGTACGTATTCCATTTTTTGGTGCTCTTTATTGGCTTACATATATTGGTGTTATAACATAATCCTTAATTTTACAAATACACAAATCATAATCTTAACAAAGCATAACCAATTTTACAGATCGGTTAGGAGCGTACAGTGTACCTCAGGGAGGGGAGGAGTGTGTGGGTGCACCAGTCATTTCAAACCCCCGCATCTCCCCATTGGGAGATACCCGGGGCAAACCGGGGATTTTCACCTCGTTTTCACTCGATTTAGGTTCCCCAATAGTCGGGGAATGCACCTTTTTCACGGCTTTGCTATACAATGCGGCGGCTGGGCGGGGGGTTGGCGGCGATTTCACTGACGAAGAAGGTATGTTTGCCTAAACAGCGTAAACGAAGAGGAAGGAAAAAATAAATAACCTAGACTTCAGTGGTATGAGAAAATCATGTGAAAGCTCTAGTTGTTAAAATTATAATCGTCTATTAAATGCATTGTGCTTGATGTTTAGAGGGCAGCGGAGTTGACTCTGAATTTTTTCCCCGCAAGGCGGGGCTTTCACTGCATTTCACTGACAGTAAAAGTGAATGCCCCGAGCATCCCCCAATGGGGGGTGGCGGGGGTTTCACATGACTGGTACATTAGAACAAAACTATAACTCAGAAGAAGCATACAATAATTTTTTTCTATTCCGCTAAAAAGCTCCAAATAATTTAAATCTAACCATATCTATCCTCCACATAGGCCCCTTTTTTGCCGCCATATGTCACTTGTTAAGACGTCTTCCAGAACTGAAAAAGTTACGTTGAGACTGGGCGGAGAATTAAATTATGTATGCCATGAAAAGTTCCAAGGTCGCCAATAGGTAATTACACCTCCAGCCACTGACGTTATCCTTCAGTGACGTCAGAACATATTAGCGAGATTTTAAAAAGCATGGCGTTATACGGCAGATGCGAGCTTGCCTTTTATTTTGTTACCCTTTTATCTGATTTTTACATAAAACTCTCAAAAAATAGGGAAAAATCACTCGTTACAACAAACGCAAACCGACCTTTATCCGCGTGCAAACGCCTAACGGCAAACCACAGAAGTTGAATTTTTACCATTTGCGGGAAAAACGAACGTCATACTTAATCTCTCTATTGACACAGTCGCAGTGGCCTTTCGAAACCAACCTCGTTCCCAGGGCTTTTCTCTTGTAATTTATTTGGAAGGAAAAAGCCCTAGGAACGAGGCACATTGTTTTAGAACGGGTAATTCTGACCAAAGCCTATAATATTCCCCACAACCAACTTGGACTTGGATTACCTGTGAATACCACAGAATCAAACTACTCAGGGCTTCAATTTAGATTTAGTCTTTTCCTCCATACAAGTTCAACGCACTAATCCGAGTTAGGCCACTATGCCTCCGTAAGGTGAATCACTACATCATTATCAGCAGCAGCAGCAGCAACAATTGCAACAACACCTTAACCATAGTTATCGGCATCATGGTCATTGCCGTCGTCGTCATCCTATCAGCGTCATCATCATTATCATTATAATCAGCTAGAACACTGCACCTTCCTGAAGCAAAGGTGCACGGCTGGCATATGTTCAGTTAACTTCTGTTGCAGCAAAGAATCTTGACAAACTCAACGCGAAACGCTTTGTTCATGACGCCATATATGAAAACGTTAATCGCACTGCTGGTCGCTCCAAAGTACGTGCTTACAAGATACACTTGCCGCGGTATAGTCCAAGCACCAACGAACCGAATGCATTCCACAGCCATTACAGGGCCCCAACACACGCAAAATCCCAGAGACACCGTGAAAAGCAGCTTGGCAAGTCCTATCTCTTCAACACTCATGCAAAGCCTTCTTTCCGTTGAATATCGAGAACGCTGGTGACGTCTTATGGCTTGGAATACCTTATGGTAGAGAATAATAACTGCCGCCATAGGAATAGGTATGTTTATTGTAAGCGTAGTGGTGAAAAGGACAATTGACGCTGGCGTAAATGACGGAGAGCTGTAACAAATGACGGTACCCGGATGGAAAACGAAAGTTGAAATACCGAGAATAAACGGAAGAGCGCTGCAGATAAGAGCCCATGCCCATATAAGGAGAATGGTGGTGACTGTCAGCTTTGAGGTGTATAGTTTACGATAAAGATGAAAGTGAACGACCCGAATGTATCTATTACACGCTGTTAGGGCCATTGTGTGCAAAGACGCGATACTAAAAGCAAAGACACAATAGCCTTGTAGTCGACAAGTCCAATCATCGAAGGGCCATCTGCCTACCATTAACGATCCAACTGAAAATGGCAGGGAAAAAATTGAAGTCAGCAGATCTGCCAACGCTAAAGAGATGATGTAATAATTTGGAATTATCCGCAGCCTGGGATTTCTGTAAAACGCAGAACATACCAAGCCATTTCCAAAAAACGCCACAGAATTTATCAGAAGTAGAAACAGCGACTCGATGGCTATCAGTGAAATGGATCTGGACTTCAACTCTGTAGCTAAGTCATCTTGGACAGGTGACTCTAAGGACAACGAAATTGAAGTGTTGCATGTGCCATTCGGCAAGCACGAGTTAACGCCATTTGTAAAGTGCATATTATTCTTGTAAGAGGTGTAGAGGTAATTGACAATTGGTGTTCAAGCCATCAGTTGGAGATCAATGTGTTGTGCATGGACTGAAAACGGCTTTTATGTACATCGCCCCTCGCTGTAAGAAAAAACAAAAGGTAAGCTTTAATTAAACTGGGAAATCCTCAAGGGCGTTTGTGAATCGCATGACAACTTGCTTCCTATTGGCAGAAACGTCAGACTGCTGATTAGAACATCTCGTAAACACTATGCTTTACATCAATACAGGAAGTTATAGCATTTAAATTCCATTTCTATAGAAAATAATGCACGGATCGTTTTTGCAGTATCCAAATTTTACGTTTTACTCACCTCCGTGGCTTATTTCTTCTCTCACTTTTTTCCACGCATCAATCCAAGAAATAACTAGATTACTTAAACCTGTACTGAACTGAATTATTTGTTCGAGATCAAAGACAAAAGAAGAATAGACGAACCTAGCGGACTAGCTTCGTTTCACTGTCGCTTTTCACCTAAAAGAAATGCCATCTTGTGAGTTAACGTTCGAGGACCGAGGCTTATGGCAGCTATTATTTTTTTTGGAATCCAAGCCCCGCCAAAGGCACTGACAGTGTTTTCCACTTTTGAAAATCATAACGTTTTCTTATACATTTCCTAATTGTTGCAAAATATTCCTTTTGGAAATAAGGAAACTATAAGAACGTTACTGAGAAAAGAATGGCTATGAAAATGCCTAATTAAGAAATCAATGGATTTCGTGTTGTCCTAGGCCGCTGGAGGTGATGCTTGCCATGCATTTGAAAAAGGCGATAGACAGCGCGATAGCGTGCAAGTCACGTAAAAATAAATCGTGATATCTACCATACAAAAGTACTAAACAAAATTAAGGCTAAGTTTACAGAAATGTGAAAGAGACGTTTATGCATCAGTCAACTCCAGCGTTAATGTACATCCCCCTCCACGGGGAAATATGGGGCATTTTCCCATAATGTCCACCCCGGGGTTCGGGCAATTACCCCAGGGCATTACGCCATCTCGCTTTTTTAGCTTGTTTGATACGTCAAGATAGGACATAAATGAGATGCTAGACCTACTTTACAATATTTGGTTTAAAGGGAAATAAGAGCACCAATGACTTGATTTGGCCTGAATTACATTAGAATCTTTGAACGAGTGACGAGGAAAATACATCATTTTTCAGCCAATATATATACCCCGGGCATAGGCGTACGGGCACCTTCGGAGTGGGGGGGGGAGCTGTAACCTCCCTGTCCGAAAAAATAACACAATTCCCGAATGTATTATCATTGATTATCATTATCATTAGGGTGCGTTTCTTTAAGAAAATCCAAGATTGGATTCTTAAATCCGAAAATAGATTTTGCGTTTCTTCACTGAACAGATTAATCCAAGATCTCTCGGATCAATCTTGAATTTTCTTAAAGAAACGGGTACACAAAAGCCCAAATCCTGAGCTTTTTTCCCGAAAATTCTCAACAATTTTCGAAACTGGGTGCGGGAGGCAGCAGCCCTCGACCACTCGGCTCGCACGCCTATGCCCCGGGGTGTTTGATCAACTACTTTGTTCCGATTGTGGGGCATTTGCCAGTTGGGCTCAAAAAATCTGAATTCCCGGGGATCGTCGGTGGCGGGGTGGGGGAGTGACAGAGTGAGGGACTTGGGCGTCGATGGGTTTGACTGATGCATTGAACTGTTACGCCTTCAATCAAAATATGCTGCTTTAATGAGATTAAGAGTGTTGTAGTATATTTTGATGTGAAATTTTACCATCGTAAAATCTAATTGGCTTTCATAGTGAGCTTTGAGATGCATCGTTTTTTTGGAATTCGTAAGTACATATTCAGCGATTGTTTGAATTCCAGTTCCGATAGGCGATTCAGCAAGTAAGAGTGTCCTAGTTTGTAAGCATGATCGAACGTTTGATTCGACATATTGACAACATTACTAAGGGTTTATTTTTTTTCTCTTGCCAAACATGAAATATACCATCGTAAAAAAAACCGGATGTTTACTAATAATTGCTGCTTAAGGCTGTTATGGACAGGGCTATTAATGGAAATGAGCAAAAACAAAAATTTCTGCTCCTGTGAAGTTCGACGTTTGACCTCAGCCTAAGATCATGATTCTTGACAGTGACGTTTGGACGATTCTTTGCTTGTGTGTTTGCAATTGTGAAACCAGGAAGTACTAAATGGCTCTTTCTTCGATGTCTCCGTCTCCAGTAAGAAAAATATAAACAAACACTAGACGAAAAAGCCTGTGATTTCATTTATGCACACATATATAAAACGAACAATAATTAAACGTCCACTTCAGATTTTCCGTAGCAATCAGTCAAACCGTTTGTTTTTCAGCTGAGATCAAACAGGTGCGGACCGCACGTTTTACTATGTTTTTCTCCATTTTACAATAGTAATTGCACCTGATCAAAATTAAAACATAACACCCTGGAATTCTCGAATCTCCCGAAAGCTCGAACCAAAGATCATTTCCTGATTTTCTTCACTCAGCCATACACTGCAATTTTCAAATTTGCCTGCCTTTGAACTGAAGTTAGCCCGAGAATAGCAATTTTACGGCATTATAATTAGGCTAGCACGATTATCATGGAATCTTAACGTGATTCAAAGGCTACCACATCAGTTTAGACGAGAATAACTCTAACAGCCAAAATGCGCAGCTTTAGAATACAAGAGTCACAAATGTACTTTCTACGCGGAATAAATGTGCTTTTAATTTAAAAGTTATCTTTAAGCTGAAAATTGTTATGTCTTGCATAAAACCATACTGGTGCGACATGCCAGCAATCAACTTCAACTTCCTTGAATTAAAAGTTAGCTCACTTTTGCTATTATTTTATTATATGAACATAATTTGTCAGTTGTGCAACAGCGTTCCTGCATTTCAAATTCACAAATCTAAACATTTCTTTTTCGTAATTTCCTGTTCAGTTGATAGCAACTCAACTGCCGTCCACAAGAAAACTGTATTCAGACATTACCAATAAAAGTTACAAGTTCAGTTTGAAATTGTATTTCCGAAACACTTAATTTCTCCAACAATAAATAAATAACACCTAAAAAATCATAGATCTCTCAACTAGCGGGGCACTTGTAGCGATATCTTTAGCTAGTTTTATTATATGGCCAAACTTTTTACATGTTTTGCGCTTTTTGAAAGTACTGTAATTTGTCGCTGCCCTCGCAGAAAGACAAATTTAATGCTAATTTAGCCCATTTGCCGGTTTTGCTTTTCATGTTAGCAGTCTCTGCAGAGTATTAGTACAACAAAACAAAATGAAATCAATCTCTTCGATCAGTTTATTTTGCGGGAAAAATTGCAAGAAATATTACGAAATATTACTACTGAGTCACGTTGAAAAATTGAAAAATAAAATTATAGCGAAAAGACTTCAAAGCCGGAAAATTAAATATACTTTTTTTTTCACTTGAATTAGTTATCATAAGTTTATACAATAATGATGAACCTGCTGTGAAAGGAATCGCGTATGGAATATGTGGTCTGAGATTTAAGGTGTTAGTGGTCCTTCATTTAAAACTGTTCATACGTTGTTCATATTTTTAGTCTTACGCAATTTTGTGGCAAATGCAACGAAAATGGGGAAAGCATTTATCCGCTCAAGCCCAGTGTGATCTCAATCCATGTCTTTCGCGAATATCGGTGCAATAATGATTAGCCACTCTTGAAACCACTAGGAGCTTGTCAACTGAATTAAGTACGTGAATAGTAAACAAATTACGGAATGAAAAACATGTTTACGTGCTGACAGCTAGAACAGCCAACAAAAACACTGCATTTGGCTTCTTACTGCGTCGTCCATGAAAGTATACGCTAATAACGATAAAAATTTGCCCCTAAAACGCCCGAGATTTCTCTATGAAGTTCTTTAGCACATGAAATTTTCGCGACACGTGTATTTCGCGATTTCAAAGGTTGTATATTTCGTGGCACATGATTTTTCAAAGCTTTATTCAGAAACATCAACACTAACAAAACGACGACCATGTAATCAACGTCAGTAGTGAAAGTATATGAAATAATTCATTGTGAACTGCAGATGAAGATCAAAGTGAGAGATGGTTTTTGCAGTGAATTTCCAATTTAAGGAATTGGAAAGAACAAGCCTGAAAAAATTTCAGGGCTTCAACGGGATTCGAACCCATGACCTCCGCGATACCGGTTCGCAGCAGCTGTACATGGCTAATGCAGTTCTTAATGTACTAGTCACGCGGGCGTAGCCAGGAAGGGGGGTGTCCTGCGGTGCCGGTTACCCCCCCACCCTTAGGCTTATCAAACAGAATTACAAGCACTCAGTGGATGGATATTTTGCAAGTATCAAAGTTATTGTCTATAATTTAATAAAGAAGCAAGCGGTGTGTTATGTTGCTATTTCAGGTACTAATCGTATAAGTAAGAATTGTTTTATAGAGTAAGGGCAACCGCATCCTTATTAATATGTAACAAATGAAAGAGAGAAATGATCTTCGCAGTGAACACCCCTCTGTACCAGACCCACTGAAACCCTACCAAGTGGATTATTTTCCCCTACCGAGCGGAAATTTAGGCTCCCCAGTACCCAGTGAATATTTTGATTTTACCCAGTGACTGTGCGGTGTGACCCTTCGTATTTTGTTTGCAAAACATAATAATAAATAAGCAAAATAAAACAGAAAACGAGCGGGCCCAGTGGGAAATTAGCCAACCCGGTGATTTTTGCCCGAAATCCCTGTGAGGATAAAGATTCCACTGGGTCTGTTGCAGAGGAGTGTCAGTGACATTCTAATCTTTAAGCAATTGGAATAAGCCTGAAGTGCATGCACGCGTTGAAGCCCTGAACTTTTTCAGGCTTCTTTATTCCAATTGCTTAAAAATTGGAAATTCACTGCGAATATCATTTCTCACTTTCATCCTCATCCACAGTTCAAACATGAATTATTTCATATGAACCGTATTGTAAATAGTGTATGTAATATTGTTGTAAATAGTATAACAATCCCTTCGTAAGAAGTGTTTTTGTTTTTGTGTGTGACTGTCCTATGAATAAATACAGAAGAAGCTAAGGACAAAGAATAGATGCTTTGACAGAGCACGAAAGCGGTCAGTGACGATGAGGACCAAGAAATCGCCTGAAAAAATAAATTCGTCCTTTATTTAAAAATGGACACAATGACAGTCACTTAATCTTTGCGTCAGCTTAATGTGTTCGTGACACTTTAATTGCGAAAGTTTTTTTTAAATCGCGAAAATCATGAAATCAAAGAGTCGTGGAAATTTCATGCGATAAGGTATACCATATGCAAGGCGAGCGTCATGTAATGCTAGCAACTAACCTTATTTTCATGCCATTATTAACGGCAGTTTCCAGCGCGTCCTCTTCAATATGAGATCAATGCATTAGTTTCACTCATGTAATAATCCAACATGCAGTTGTCTCTTTCGAGTTCTCAAATATGATCGATTCCGGAAGGCAATCAGACTTCTGTGACGTTTTCAGATCCAGGTTGAACGAGCATCTTGAAAACCCGAGCGATCTTTGTTGATGTCAACGCATGAAATCTCGATTTCTCGAAAACTCGACTTCTGGAACCTCCCAATAGCTCGTTTCGCTTGGAGCTGCTTTATCAGTCAAATTACTTCTAGAATATAGCGCATGAAATCTCGATATTTCTCGAAAACTCGACTTCTGGAACCTCCCAATAGCTCGTTTCGCTTGGAGCTGCTTTATCAGTCAAATTACTTCTAGAATATAGCGCATGAAATCTCGATATTTCTCGAAAACTCGACTTCTGGAACCTGCCAATAGCTCGTTTCTCTTGGATCTGCCTTATCAGTCAAATTACTTCTAGAATTTCTAGAATATATGGCGCATGAAATCTTTATTTCTCGAAAACCCGACTTCTGGAACCTCCCAATAGCTCGATCGTCTCTATTGGATCTGCTTTATCCGTCAATACAGCGCATGAAATCTTTATTTCTCGAAAACTCGACTTCTGTAACCTGCCAATAGCTCGTTTCGCTTGGATCTGCTTTTTCAGTCAATTGACTTCTAGAATATAACGCATGAAATCTCGATTTCTCGAAAACTCGACTTCTGGAACCTCCCAATAACTCTTTTTTCCCTTGGACCTGCTTTATCAGTCAAATTACTTCTAGAATTTCTAGAATATATGGCGCATGAAATCTTTATTTCTCGAAAACCCGACTTCTGTAACCTGCCAATAGCTCGTCTCTCTTGGATCTGCTTTATCAGTCAAATGATTTCTAGAGTATAACGCATGCAATCTTGATTTCTCGAAAACTCGACTTCTGGAACCTCGTCTCTCTTGGATCTCCTTTATCAGTCAAACACAGCTGCAGTTTTCTCGAGCCAAATTTCGTTTCCCTTCGCATTTGTTCTCTGAGACGGAATCGTGATCCAACTGTGCTAGAACCATGAACTTTTTGACGCCTCCCGATAACTCGAACAAAACGTTTTACCCCTGATTTCTTTGTCTCCCGATCAAACCAATTATCGTTTTACTTGAATTTTGAGAATTCCAAATCGAAATTCCTCTGTACGTCGCAAATTAAAAACTAGAAAGAGCTTTCAAAATTTAGAGCTTACAGGATCAATTTTGAAACGTAAGAGCTCGAGATGCATGGGTGGAAATTATTCCAAGAAATTCTCGTTTCCCGATAGCGCGAACCAAATTGGTTCACTCAAAGACCATTTACGTATCCTCGGAATTGGACTGGAACTAGCTTGAAATAGAGGCTAATCCGGGTGAATAGACCTTATTCACGATAGCCATGTTTGTTTTCGCACTGAAATGCAAATTAGGCACGTAAGCTTAAATCGACAAATTTCAGCTTATCACGTCTGATAGCTTTTTTTCATAGCAATGCTTTGGTTTTTGTTTTGTTGACTACTTTAAATATTCTAAGTTTAACGCAATTTTGACACTTTTAAAAAAAGAAAACGACTTGGGTAGTTAACAAGTCAAGCTATCGAGTAACTATTCCATAACTTGGCTCTCAAACGTGGCCTTAGACAGTCCGATTTTCCGAGAAACGGCATCATTTCAATGTTTGCCCCCTGGCAGACAACGTGGCTAATTTGCATTACAATATGAAAACCGTCATGGCGGCTATCGCGAATATGGTCTATTACAAAGAGCTTTATCTCATTTACATTTGAGATTCCGCGCATTATAAAGCCTCCATTGCAAGGTAGTTCCAGTCCAATTCACCAATTTTCGTTTCCTTTGGAAGATAGAGAAAAATCATTTCACTGTCCATTTTATCGCATCTATAGGTTTCTCAGACGGAATTTAACTTCCGAAAAGTATAAATGATAGTGGGGCGATTAGAGAATTGCGTCGTTCACAAAGATTGATATGTATTTATTATGTACAGCTGTTCGAAAGTTGACCTACTATCTTACGACATTTGACCTAAATTCACTCCTGACTTTAGGGCGGGGGTCTACCTGTATTTGAATGAAAGTTTGAGAGGCATTTGGCCCAAACAATTCTCCCACGTTGCCTTGCCAAAATTTCTCTTGCTGCCCAAAAAATCTGAGTTGCTACAGATACCCATAGGCCCGTGCGCCTATGGGTATCTGTAGCCTCATGAATAGCCCGTAAGAGGTAGATTATGGCATCAGTCCTAGCGGTACTGACGGATGTCAATGTTTTCAGCAATTTGTGTAATAAGCCTGCTTCTCGCGAATCCTTCCATAACCTTAGCGACCTTAGCGATAGTGCATGTCAGAGCAATCGGTCTCAAATCGGATTTAATATCCTGTGAGGGGGAGGCACTTTGGGTAATGGGTTTATAACTGGAGCCAATTCAGCTGCGAATTCTCTAAGGGCCCTATTTGGTATCATGTCGGGACCAATAGCTTTACCAGTGTCCATGCTAGACCAGGGGGGGGCAGTTTGAATGGTTAGTTCGGAGTACTGTAAGGCCTGAAAGCCATCCATCAGACTAACAAAGTAGTCATTGACCTTGTTGGCTAAGGATTTTAAATCTGGACAGCTTTCATCAAGAAACTGGTGAAACCATTCCCAAGTTTTGAATATCTTGACCGGTCAAGGATTTAATTTGCCTCCACCATTTTTTCACGTCCCTTTGTTCAAGGTCTCCGAGTTTTTTGGCCAACTTAATCTCTCGCTGGACCCTGTTCCTCAAAAGCTTGAATCCTTTCCGCCACGAACAAGGGCTGCTTGGCGTTTCTTTAAGAGCATTTTAATTTACATTATTTGTAGTCCAAGTCTGTTCAAGCCCCCACATCGAACAACGACAACTGAGGTACATTCGAAAAATATGTAGGTGGCTTTATTGCTTTCTTTTCGCCAGGGGGCCTTAGTTTATGGTTTACTTTACGTATGGGTACACTCTTTATGCTATTTGTAACTCTCAGTAGAATCTAAACATCTTTAAGGTGTATATGACATGAAAAATATTTTCTGATTATTTGAAAGGCCTTTCGAAATACAGTAGAATGGCGTTTTTCTTTTTGAAAAATCTTTTTACCTTGCAGAGATATTGAAATTTTACTATTACGCAAATAAAATCAGTGACGACGTCACAAGGTTTGAAATAAAAAAAATGGTAAATACTGAATAAACAATATCTCTAACTATTGATGCATTGTTCATGAAAGTTGGCACCGCAAATGTGCATCACAAAAGAAACAAAATGAAATTCAACATAATCTGTCTTTTTCTTGTAGTTTGATAAAACTAGCAGTGCGCATGCGTTTAACACAGGCTCCGTCCCCAGAGGCCCGTTCCCAGAGCCCTCTTTTTCTTTTTTTTGCTCAGCACCAAGAACCAGGACTCTGGTACTCTGACCCGTTTCTCGAAGGTCCAGAAAAGGTTTCGCACCAGGAAAGCCATAGCAAAATCTCAAAACTTCACATGTGTCTGATATGAACAGTGGTTTCCTTCATACAAAGTTTTAGGCCTATACAATTCTCTGTTTCTTTAGAGAAGGATAACTAAAATGGCTTTAAGGGCCCGAAAAGTTTCCATGGCTTTCTAGAAACCGGCCCCAGGACCGATTTTTGGAGTATGCGCATAGTGCATTGTTTTGATTCTCGGCCACGATCAGATTAAGAGAAAAAGTTCTGAGTTTGCACAGAACGGCCGTGAGTCTGTGAAATGGGGACTTCCGGGATCGGTCCTGGCCTGAGCCCGTGTTCTTGGTGCTGACCAAAAGAAAAGCGGGCTCTGGGGCATTCTCGTCCCCAGAGCTACTTGTCCCTCTTAGCCGGCTGGGCCTGGGACACGAGGAACAAGTGGCTCTGGGGACACATGATTCGATTAGCTGAAATCAAACAATGGGAGTCCAATCAGATCAGCCGTTTAAAATCCCAATTGAGCACGTTTAAAACGGTAGATGTGATTGGACTCCCATTGTTTGATTTCAGCTAATCGAATCATGTGTCCCCAGAACCACTTGTTCCTCGTGTCCCAGGCCCAGCCGGCTAAGAGGGACAAGCGGCTCTGGGGACGAGATTGAAGCGTTTCCCGTTCTCCTCGAACAATGTTTATAATTGACAAAAACACGTATGTATGCAAATTGAGCCATGCTCAAGGGCATCTTTTAATGGCAATCCAGACAGATAAGAATTGGTAAAGCTAAATGGATTAATTTAAATTAACTTTAGTTTTCAGTAGAAACGGTAACACCCATCCCAAACAAAGTCAGCAAGTTTAAATTTAGCCACTTCTTTTTTTCGTCAAGAAGAAAAGAATTTTGGACAAATTAAACATTATGACACATGGCGTCGCGTGGGGTTTTGAATTTACTAATAAACTAATTACGATTCAAAAACCTGCCATGCACGAAATCTGCATATAGAATGGACCGATGTTGCGGTGGCTTCTGAAGGTCAACATTTTAAAACGACATCGTTTTCTGCTGTCAAACTCATAGGAGGAATGTCGCTTTTATTTTTAGGAATTGTGCTGTCATTTCTTGTCTTTTGCGCTTCCACATCAGGTAAGGGTTTCAAAGATGTTTCAAAGAAAAAAGAGGTACATATATTGCTTCATATTGCGTGGTAACTCCCGAGTAGATCTTAATGAACTGGATACATTTGAATCTTAATTTCACTGTCTGAAAAGCATTTCTGTAAAATTTTCTCTAAAGAAAAACTTTAATATTGTTAAAGCGAGCTTGTATTGAAGGAACCGCAAGTAAGACACACGGATGCCGACTTCTTAGAGTTTAAAACAATTCAAAACAACGATGGATTCCACACTTTTTTGACCCTACGATTGTGTTTATTATCAACAGCAATAGTACTTCTTTCAATCTCGTCGTGGTGACTGCGTTTGAATAGAAGTGTCGTCATTTAAACGCAAAGTGGCTGACTGTATAGTCAGGCAGTGTATATAAGCGGCCCACGCTTCTATGATCAAAATGGACTGAAAGTGTTACAAAACGTTTCAAATGTTCAAATCAAAATATCTATTTGAAGCACTTCAAAAAGATTATTTGGACCACTCTTTTTATTACTAATTGTTTGACTCGTCGCAATCGGGAAATGTGCACCCCAGCGAGATGGATGTTTATAACAATGATTTATCTTCCTTATACCTTATAGTGTTCCCTGCCCTGAAATTATTTAAGATCTAAAAGGAAACATTAATGCTCTTTCGTTTTGTTCAGTTTTCAGCGCGTTCATGGATATAAACTATGTCGTGTTCTCGAACTTTCCTTATGGTTTCTGAAAGAAAAATATTTGTTACTGATCCTATGAACTGAGAATGTGAAACTGGGCAAGGATTCTCAACTGCCCTAAGTTGTCTGACTGGTTGGCTGCCTGGCTGCCTGACATAATATTCTTTATAAAATAGTTGTGTTATTAAAAGTATTAAAAACTAGAGCTAAGCTAGCAAGTCCAGTGGTGGCTGTATTGCTAAATAATGTTTGAAGGCTAGATGCCGAGTTCGCGCGCTATGACTGAATTGTGCGACCGGGAACAACGAATTTGATAGTTAGGGAAACGAGTTGCCTTATTAAACAATACTAGTACATTTGGAAAGAACCGTTTACACACGGTTTGCTCGTTACTTTGTCAGATAGCTGTATTTACCCTTGGGAGGGAAATGTAACATAAAGAGTGCTTCGTTGTATTGTGTACTTTGTTTGCCGATGAATTTTGCAGTGTACATACAACTTGTTCACACATTCGAACAATGTGCACAGGGTCGTACGGGTCATACGAAAATTATGATTATCTGTTTGTCTGGATTACTACGTACTACTCGTATTATGATTAAAAACAGCAAAGCTTAACTAGGTTATTTTCGTTATTGAGATAAGCACAGCAAGAAAATGTATCTGCTAGATTTAAAAATACTCAGTATGATTAGAGGCGTTCAGTTTCTGGCTGCGGACGGAGGCAGGCCCGCAGCCAGTACGAGGCAAAACGAGACACTTCTCTTTTCATTATCGTTATTTTTTTTCATAACAAACGTCCTTTTACCTACGAAGATAATTTAACTCTGGAAACTTCCTCAATCATAATGGACATTGCCTCAGTCACAATATGTTTCTGGCAACGGCTCTTGTTACATCAATTGTAATTAAAAGTCATAAAATATTGATCGGATTTAGCTAGTGTGTTTGGAGTTTAAAATGAGGCCGAGTCATGGACTGCTGCGTGCAACATAATCACGCCTGAAAATCAATTAAACGGACAGCGCCCCGGCTGATGATGTATCGTCAAAACGTATAGCCTGAATAGCTTATAATAAACTTGCTTTATTATCTTGCAAAAGAAGGAAGAAAATGGCAAAAAGGATGAAAGCAAAGAATTATCAACAAAAAAGAAAAAAAGTAATGATTGCATGTCAAAGATGGAAAATTCCACCTGTTCACCAGAATAAACTGAACTTGATGAACTACTGTGTAACCACTTCCATCCTTGTCATCCTAGGTCTATACTTCTTCCCCAAAACACTAGGCGCTCTATTTTGTTCTTAGAAACTTTTTCAGGTTGTCTAATTTCCAATGGCATTCCTATTTCTAAATCTCTTGATCTCTCGAACACCCCGATACTAGTAACTCAAACTAAAAGTCGTTTCCTTTGGGTTTGCTTCACTGGGCCAAACACTGCAACACCCCCCTCTCCCACCAACCCCAAAATCTCAAACTCTCATGCTAGTTTCTCGCCTATGGAGCCACTTCGTTTCCCCTTTCTCGTACCCTTTACTCCCAGCTCCGCCCATTTAGTTAGCTGTTTGCACCTCTTTGTGCCATTTCTACTGCAAAATATTCAGTATGCAATGTTGCAAAATCTTAAATTCTTAAATCCCCCCCGGTTCCCACCACCTCGGAAATCCCGCTTCCTGTCTTTTCTGTCTCCAACTTCCCCTACCCCTCCCGCCTTCTATTCTTACGGGCTTCCGTCCCCTCCCTTCCCCCCTCCTCTTTGCTGGTTTTGGTGATACTAGTATGCGGAGGAAATTAGAGACTGAGAAAAAAATCCTATCTTGCTCAAACTGATGTAGACTTTAGGGTGTAAACATCGCAGAAATTTGCAGTAAATTACACTTCGCAAACTTCAATTCCAATTTCAAAACACGATTCATTTTATTAATGACCCAACAGAATTTTGTTTCTCTTTTGAGTTCCAAAAATGTAATTAGAACCACCATGTGGTCGCCATGTGCCATGTACCATTTTAAAAGCTGAAAGATTCTTTATGCTTTCTGATAAGCATAGTCTGTAAGCAAGTCAAACAACGCTCGATGTGGTTAATTTGAATCAGTAATTGTCGCCCACTACACCGGCTGGTTTTAGCGGAATGACTGCAAAACAATAGCCCTTTTTACAAATCAAATGCAATTGCCTTTTCAATTATTGTCAAGACGAGGACGGAGATCTCAAAAAGGTTCTAGATATCAGAGAAATTTTAAATAGGCTATTTCCGAGTTCCCTTTTATCTCTGTTTCAAAACGAGTCCAAGTGTGAAACTATTCCCATGAAAATGAGACATAGTTTGCATGAATATAAACATGCCTGCAGATAAAACCATTTTCATATGAACGGTTTCGCACTTAGACTCGTTTTGACACTTAGGCAAAAGAGAACTCGGAAATGGCCCATACTTTGGCGTTTTCAGCACTTTCCCTCTCCTGGAAAAAAAGAGAATCTGTTTCATTTCAAATCTTTTTTATAGAATGTGCATAATTCTTTTAATTCATGACTCACATCAAACACACGATAGAACAAACTTCGTAGCTTCACTACTGAAATATAATTAACCCATTTTATTCATTCACAAACATTTTCTTTTTCTTGTTTGTCCATCCCCCGATTTTCATGGGTTTGGGTCGGTCCGTCGGTCGGGGATAGCCTTGGTTTGTTTTTTTTTTTTTTTGTTTTCTTTTTTGAGTCTGTGTAAGTTGTAATTCCGCTACTAATGAAAACTGAACTAATGACTAAACTTCCACCTTATTTTATCTTACAGACGTAGATACCAGCGATCCATGCGTTTCTTACAAAGAACTTCGAGACGCCAATCGCTCTCAATTCCACAGCATTGTCGGCCTAGACCGTGTTCAGTGCGACAGAAACTTAGCTCTGGGCTGGTATAGATTTAAAGGAAGAGCTGGACTAAAAATGCCGGATTCCTGTGTCAAGTCGGGTTACTGTGGTACACATTCCCCGGGTTGGTTCCATGGGTCCCACCCAAAAGAGGTTGGTGATATTTCCAGTGGAAGAGTTTGCTTCAATTTTATGGGCTCATGTTGTGAATGGTACATGCCTTCCAAGGTGAAGAAATGTGATGGCTTTTTCGTCTACCAGCTGCCACCGACCTCGTACTGTGATCTTCAATATTGTGGGGACGGTGCTACAGGTAGCAATAAATTAATACTCAAACTAAAAAAGATAACTGGGACGCAAGTTTGTTGTGCGACGATGAGAGAAAAACAATTCATAGCTGTTAACCTAAATCACAGCATACGTGTTCATCCGGGAAGTCGAAATAAATATGGCGTAATCAAAAGATCGATCTCATAATAAGTTCCGCATCACTTTTGTTTTAATCTAAAACGACCACCGTTTCTTTATCATTTACTTGTCCTTCCCAGGGCCGTATCTCTAGCCCAGCTAATTTTAATTTGCCGCTTAAACTTTGTTTCTAATCAGATCTTGATTGCGCAGCTGACAACGACGACATTTCTGTCGATGGATCTACACCAGGTTCCTTGTCCAGTCCAAATTTCTCCCGCCAGTATCCCAACAGTCTTCAATGCACTTGGCGAATAACGGCGCCAGCCGGCATGAAAGTTAAACTGGTGTTAAAGAACTTCACGCTTGGTCCCAATGATTACATTACTTTGCGGGATGGAGCTCAGGATGATAGCGCAAAGATTGCCAAATATGCCGACTGTGCATCGGGTGAGCTTCGACTCTTTTCTACCGATCGATATATGCTCGTGAATTTCGTCTCTGGTGCAAGTGAACTTGGGAACGGCTTCCAACTGGATTATGAGAGTGTACTGTCAGGTAAGTCGAATTGGTGTTTCAAATTTAGTTCATAACATCCAAAGTCCATTTGATAGTTTTGTCTATTTGATTTAGCTTTACAAAAAATTTGAATAAGACGGAAAATGGCCACTTCGGTTTTGTCAAAAAAAGTGAAATTGTAACTATATTTCCCATTTTGTTTCAGAAAAAATCCACTTCTCCCCACATAAAGGTACGCAACTACATAATAATGTTATCGTGGAAGTAATATGTTAACATTCTTTATATCCACATTCTTTACAAGTAAGACCTTTACACAGATTACTGATTACTGATTACTGGGAGAACTAACACTAATTTGATTTTCTGTTTCATCTTTGTAAGGCTGAACATGAAATCCAAAGTATCTAGAAAGTTTTCGTTTTCTCTCTCTCCCTCATTTCTTTGTTGTTGTAAGCCATGCCAGATAACGTCTTTACATTAGTGAAAAGGACTACGTTGAGGCTAATGTACCTTCAGACCAGAGCTATATTTCTCCCTGGATAAGATGATAGTCTACCGCAGGGCAACCCCCCCTCCCTCCCTCATCCCACCCATCTCCACCCCAAGCATTAAATTTCGGGTACCTATTAATACTCCTGGATGCAGAGAGGCAACGCCCTAGAGCAATATAATTTGGTTTTATCAACTGGGTTGATAATGTAAATTGGCCACCGTAAAGAGATTCAAGAGCTGACGTTTCGAGCGTTAGCCCTTCGTCGGAGGGCCTAGAGCGTTGCCCTAGAGCGCAACTCTGTGACACCGGCTGAAGCTAGAATTCGGAACACCCCACCCTGTCACATTTAATTTTAGCGAAGATAAATGTCTCTGTCTTCAAACTGGAAGACAGCTAGTGACAACGTACCCGCTAACTGTTCGCATTGCATTTCAGGCGTTTGTTCAACCAGTAGTGATGTCACAACTTTGTCTGGAATCATTCGTAGCCCTGGAATGCCAGGAAGTCCATCCGGGAACTTGGAATGCCACTGGAACCTTGATTTTCCTGTTGGCTACAAAGTGTTGATCGAGTTTTCTTGGTTTGGAATGGCGAGAAAAGGAAATCAAAGGTGATCAACTTCAACCTTCTCTCCACTCCTTGTTAACAGGTCATGAAACTGTCACTCATCTAAAAAAGGGGCTTCGGCTTTACATAAATCGCAGATACTAAAAAATTGGCTTTTGCAAAAGTTAAATAATTTCCCCTAGCTTATGGGTCGGGTATCAGCTCCCTCAAGATCTCACTTGAATTCCTCGCTACTCTTCGAGAGAACAATAGACCAAACAACAGGAACAATTCTCCTAACACCCAAAACAATGGCAGCAACTGCTACACTAGAGGACCAGGAGAACAATAGAACAAACAACAGGAGCAAAGGCCCTAGCCCACAAATCAATAACAACTGCTTCACTAGAGGACCAGGAGAACAATAGAACAAACAACAGGAGCAAAGGCCCTAGCCCCCAAATCAATAACAACTGCTTCACTAGAGGACCAGGAGAACAATAGAACAAACAACAGGAGCAAAGGCCCTAGCCCCCAAATCAATAACAACTGCTTCACTAGAGGACCAGTAGAACAATAGTACAAACAACAGGAACAATGCTCCTAGCCCCCAAATCAATAACAACTGCTTCACTAGAGGACCAGTAGAACAATAGAAAAAACAACAGGAATAATGCCCCTAGCCCCAAACAATAGCAACTGCTACACTAGAGGACCAGCAGAACAATAGAACAAACAACAGGAACAATGCCCCTAGCCCCCCAAATCAATAGCAGATGCTGCACTAGAGGACCAGTAGAACAATAGAACAAACAACAGGAATAATGCCCCTAGCCCCAAAATCAATAACCGAAATGCTGCACTAGAGGACCTGTAGAATTACAAGATTAATTACACTACAGTAATTTTAAAGAGCCCTGTTTTCAACGGTGCTAGATATTAAGTGATGTTAATGTTCCTTTATTGTAAAAGTCACTTTGCTATATTTTCAGTAACTGCATCGATGACTACGTTAGCTTTCTTACGGATGGTGACGCGCAGTCAGGCGTATATTGTGGGTGTGAGTTGCCTTCAAAACAACTCTACAACCGCGAAAAGGTTTACGTGACATTCAACAACTCCCAAGCAGCAAACCAAGCAGGATTTCTTTTTTATTACAGGGCGGTTGGTAAGAAATTTGCCTAAATATCTTGCCATGAAATTTTTATATTGTTAAGGTGATTATCTATGCCGAACACTTAAATATGGAATAACCATTTTAACACCATGGCCTACGACAGTATGAAAGGTAGTTCTTTCCACTCAGGTTTATGATAATTTTTATAGGAGCCACAACAAAACCCCAATGAACTTTCGGAGGGGGTACGGGTAATATAATGACCTATGATATCACTTGAATTGAATTTAGTTTTTACTTTAATGATACGACTGAAAAATGCCACGCTAGAACGTTTGTATCTGTACAGCACTCACACGAATCCAACTTTCCTTCTGAAAAACATGTAAACAATTAAAACTCAGTTTAAATTGAAAGTGTACAAGGTTTCGTGGCTTGTTAGGTCAGTGCTGACTCGTCCCCAGTCGTCTCCCGTGAGAAAATAGCAAGACGCGATGGATGATGGGAAGCTTTCTGCCTCCTTCCCATCATTCCCCACGCTTGTTATTTTTTCTGATAAGAGACTGCTGGAGACGAGTTAGAGGTTAGTCTACTCAGTGAATTCGGGATCAAACGGGACACTGCATTGTGTTCTTAGTCAATTCAAGATACTTTACTCTCACAGTGCCTCTCTCCATCCAGGGGTATATATGAGTACAGGGGTATGGTCAATTGTTGAGGCAACCTGACAGAATCCTGTGGAGCAACCGATGGTCTAGCATCCCATCCAGGAGGAGCAGCAAAACTCCTAGCCGCTTCATGCCATGCAGACTAAAGTTGAGCCAATTGTGCTGAAAAGACCTTATTAATAAATTAGGACTAAGCGAACACTTGAAACTGTTTTTATTTTTTTCTTCTTCTTTGGTGTTTTCCTTTTTACTTCTAACAGCTGCTGATGAGTGCACGGACGGAGTCGATTCTTGTGAAGTAAAAATGAGCTCTGTAGGAATGAATAAAGATGGAGATCTAGGTTACGGTAAATAATAAATTGATATTATGCGCTGTAATATATAGCCGGGGTGTCACCTCTCGTTGTAGAGTCTAGAGTTGCCAACGGACAAATCTACGTTCTTGGTGTACGTGATAAAGAAAAAACATTTTTACGAAATGAGCCTGATAGCGGCCATTGTAAGGCACGTGACGTGACGTGTTTGTTAAATGAGCATCCAATAGATCTACATGTTGAACGGGTTGAACAGGCTAGACTGGTGTCAAATGTATACCCATTCAACCTTGTAGAGCAAGCTGAACATGTACGTGTACATCCCCAAGTTTCTGCAAAATTCCACATCACAAAGTTAGCAGTGGCATGGGCTCCTGGCAGTGGAGATGGTAACTGAACGTTTTGAGAAAATCTTGAAGACAGTTACCGACCAATTGTCCAACTGTTGATTGCTTCTAAAGAAACGGAGAAATAAGACCAAAAAATACATCTTAAGCTTGCTCTGACCTCAAAGTTCCATGGTTAAATTACATCAACATAGGCACGTAATGCGTACGAACTCGTGATCTTACGAGCATATCAACACCAACCAATGAAGAGTCGCATAAATAAAATTATAACATTGTTATTAAAACTACTTTCAGAGTCTGTGGAACCCACGGGAATGTCACAATCTCTGACAACTATGAAGACGACAACAGCCAAGCCAGGTATTTTCTTTACAATGATTTTCATTTGAGTTTCCTAAAACCAAAACCAAAGTAATAGTTCTGGCCAATCGTCAGACAATGGTTTCGTTTTCGATTGCGATTGGTTGAGAATAAAGTGGTGTGAGGTTTTGAAGCTAATCACATAGAAGAAAAGCAAATGCAATTATTTGCGACAATCTTGAAAACCGCTTTGTTATACTTGCCTGAAGCATGAAGTTAGCCCTTGAATGCGGTCAGATTATATTATTTAGTATACAAATGGACATTATTTTTCCTTCTTTTTCTCCGGCTACTACTTATACTTTCGTTCATTTTTAAACCAGCTAAACGTTTTCTTTTATACACGTGTTCTCAACAGACGACTTTACAATGGATGTTACATGCGATAAAGACGAGATAAATGTCGTATTGCATATAAGGTCCCTTGTTCACCTTGATCAAGAAAGTATTCATCTCAACGATGCTTCCTGCAAGCCATTCTTCCACAACAACAGCCACATATTTATCAAATCAACCCTGGAAGGCTGCGGAACGAAATGGAATATTTCGGAGGATGGAGAAATGATTTTTTACCATAACGCCATAACAGCTCTGATGCGAAGCCAAAATACATTAGGTTCGCACGCAACACGTGACCACCAAGCCGTGTTTGAGTTCCAGTGTGGCTACAAGAGAAGGGCTGTGCTATCAGTAGTGTCCTTCACACCATCAAAAATATTTGTCGTTACTGATATAGGTAAGTCGATAAGAGGATTAAAGAGGATTGTTCGGGGGTCAAGAAGGTATCATTCGATTTTCTATTGTCAGTTAGTTGAAAATCAGTCTTTCTCTTGTTAAGTTATGCCTAGCTTATTAGTCCTTTAACATTTATATCTTGTAATTTTTGGAATTTTTAGCATTTATATCTTGTAATTCTTACACGGCATGTCTGAAAACCAGCTTGCTGAGCCATTTACCGTGTTTTAAATAAAGTTGATTGATTTTGATTTGAAGCTTATTAACCTTTGCGACATACACACACCCGATCCTAAATTCACGAGTGTACACCACCACACCGGCCCCCGGATTTTAGCATGTTGTTAAATTTTAGGTAATCTCAGTCCCTATAAAGGCTATTATAAGAAGGGAGTGTATTACTGTACTTGGAATTTACGTCTGAACAGCAGTGAACCGTTTTTATATCTTCCCCAGAGTCGTTTGGAAATTTTACGTTTGAGATGCAGATGTTCAAAAGTGGAGACTTCAAGGAGTATTACACACACTACCCTGTGGGGCCGATAAATCTTGGAGCGGATATTTTCCTTCAGTTGTCAGTGACATCAAGTGATTCAGGACTTGTTGTGTTCGTGGATGAGTGCAAGGCCACTCCTACGATGGATTATTATCATCAGATGCAGTTCATCTTTTTAGAGGACGGGTAAGTTCCTAGCCTGCGAGAACAGACGGCTCTCTTTTCGGCTCGCGTTTCACCCCGCCGATGAACGAGAGCCGAAAAAATCGTCTGCTCTCGCAGGCTAAAAAGTTCCATTTGATTTACAATTATTTTTTGAAACTTAGTAGCTCTCTTTCTTGCAAATTCTATGCCAAGAATAGATATTAAAATACAGCCAGTTTCTACTCAGCGTTTCTAGTAAATTGATTGATTAATTGACCGACCGACTGACTTACGGACGGATGTACGGACTGACTGATGATTGGCTGACTGACTAACTGCTTGCATGTTTGATTGTTCGATTGATTGATTGATCGATCGATTGGCTGACTGATTGGTTGATTCCGAAATATCTTTCAGATAAACCTCAAATTCGTCTTTGCATTCCATTCGTCCCACAGAAATCGGCCGGGAAGCAGCGACCAGTTTTTACGCGAAAGTCAAAACTAATCAAGGCAGGAAAATATGAGTGGAATTTCGAACCTCAAACGTTTACGTTGACGTTGACTTTATATCATTATTTTGTGAATCCATGTGAAGATGCTATTTACAATATTTGTTTCCGTATTTACAGTGGCCCCAATTAGCACAGTAGTGCTAAATACATTGATACTTAAATATTTTAAACTAATATTTTTAAATTGAGCTGTTTTTAAAATCCATATGGGGACAGCAAATTCGTTACGCGCACTTGACTGGAAAAAATAGACTACATGAGCATGTGCCTGCGTGGTGCAAACCGCTTCAGCGTTTTATTATGGTCTGTAGTAAAAGTACAAAAAACTGATTTATTCATTTTCCGATTCCATATTTCAGGTGTCCCAAAGATAACACTCTTGGCTACAACTACACATTGTCGTCTGTTCAGCGTTTGACTTTGAACGCGTTTCGCTTCAGCGCTGTAAAGTCGAAAGAAATCTTCCTCCATTGTCTGGTTAAGGCGTGTCTTCGTTCTGATCGGTCGTCGCGGTGTGCTGAAGGATGCAAGTTTGGCAGGAGAAAGCGGGCATCGGAACAAGAGATTGAACGATTTCTTGCTGTTGGGCCGATAATTTTTTCTTCTAACCCACCTAACGAGGGTACGAATATGGCTTTTGTTATGTCTCCGTTTAGTTGTTGTTGGGTTTTTTGGTGTGCATGGGGAATGGAGATATTGGGTGTTAGTATATACACAGTCAATGATCTTGGTGTTTTAAGCAATCTGATTGGTTCGCTATCTCTGGCTAATGAGCATTATTCACCCCCTACCGAGTGAATAATGCGTAAGCCAAACAAAAACAAAATGGCGGGTGTAAACTCGCTTTTCGCCAGTGTTTCGGAGGTCAATTAAATCGATTTTCAATGGTTTCCTTCTGAAAATGTTGTTGAGATCACTTCCTGTGTATATACTAAAACAACTATTCTTCTCAATCTCGGTGAATAGTGGCAGAATATTTACCTTGCCGCTTCGCGGCTCGGTAAATATTCTGCCACTATTCACCTCGATTTCAAAGAATAATTGTTAATTATTAGGCGAGATTGAAGTTTGCAAAGTTTACCTTTTTACTGATCTCCATTAAGAAGCTACGTCACGATATTGCGAGTTATTGTTTGCGACGAACCAAATTACCCTTATAATGTAAGAAACCTAAAACTAATAGTTTACAAAGGAAGAAAAAAAACAAAGAGGTGATACTAAGCCAAAAAGGAACAAAGATGGTTAAGGATGGAAAAGATTGAGACGGATTACAAATGACGATTTTGAAAAACATAGGCTAAATTTTTCAAAAAGGCACAAACCGTGACGTAGATCCTTTAAGGGAAGCGGGATGGCGCAGTGGTGAGAGCCCTCGTCTCCTACCAGTGTTGTCCGTTCCTTTCAGAGTCCATTTATGGGTTGAGTTTGTTATTGGCTAATTCTTGCCTCGCTCTGAGGGTGATTTTTCTCCAAGTTCGCGGATTTTCCTCCCTCCTAAACACATGTAAACATTCCAATTTGAGCTGGATCAGAGGACCCGCGTAAAAACCATACGGGACTGTTGTAGCTCTCTCTCTCTAAATATCGTTATTTATAGATTTAAATTTGGATGAAAACGTGGTCTTTGATGCGCAAAATCATTTTTGTTCGTAATGGAGTCTTTTATAGCGTATTTTATAAGCAAAAGAATATTTGCAATATTACCATGAGTTTGTATGTTGGCACGGATTCATCACCATTCATCATCGACCGACACCGTCAGGACATTTGCCTTATATAAAAACAGCCTCTTTTTTTAGACAATAACGTGCTGGTCGTTGCAAGGTATTCCATCGTTTCAGATTAACTTTTTTCGCCCACCTGCTTTCCTTATTATCTTACAGAATCCACAAAACCTAAAGAAGGCACCCGCATTGTGATTGGCATCTTGGCAGGAGTGCTTGGGTGCGCCGTGGTGTTACTCCTGGCGGCCCTTGTGGCCGTTATTTGTAAGCCTCGTAAGAAGCCCGAGGTAGCTGGAACCGCCACTCTGCTAGTTGTACGTGAAATTGAGCCAGGCCCCGGCTGAAAAAGTTTTCCATCACTTTTTTTAGAAGAAATCCACCTGGCTTGCCGCAAGCATCGAGTCCCTGGTCAACTCTGCAAAACATCTTCTATACAACAACCAACTTTCCAAGCTACTATGGAACGGACTAAAGAGTTTTAAAGGCTGGAGTTGCAGCAGTCTAAGAGAGATATAGTGCTGGGGTTTGGTCTGAAGAGCTGCCGGGGGTCGTTGCGTTGTGTTCTCGGGCAAGAGACTTTTCTCTTATGCTTAACCCCATCCAGGAGTAGGAATGGTTTCTTTCGAGAAAGATGTAAACTGTGAGAATTTTTAGCGTGTTTTGTTCTGATAACGTACTTTCCAAATCTGGTGAAAACTGCCAAAAAAGTGAAAAGAAGCCTCCAATAGAATAAGCATGGCAAAAAATCAATCCCAGGATTGAAAGCGAACCCAAGATATGATGGTTAGAAGTCATCTGTAGCAACCTCTTTGTTGTTAGGGTTCTCCCCTCTAAGCCAAACGGGAAGGCTTCCTTTTTATGTGCCCGCATTTTTGAAAGAAAGGGAAAGCCTTTCGTACAAATTCGATAGAAAATGGTTCCCCTTTGGCGTACCTAGGGTTACTATAACGGGTGAGTCTGTTAGAGATATTTAAAAGACCATTAAAGGGAAGTATCACGGGATTCAGGGTGATTTAAATACCAAAATGCACTTTTGTATTTTAACATTGACCTGGGATTGCTATTATTACCACGCTGCCGAATGTCTCCGGTCAGTCATAAACTTACGAATAGATTGTTAGAAAATTCTAATTAAACAACTTAAAAGTGGAGAACATAAAGATTAGCCTGGATTTCAGATGACTTACTCTAGACGCGTGCTCCCGAGTAAAGACGTCTAAACAAAATAACCGCTAATGCCGCGCAGAGAGAAAACCCGGCATGACGTCACTGGACGGCATTAACGGCGACTCCCGAAACCCAGAGGAAGTCATCAGAAATTCAGGCTACACAAAGATTTAAAAGCTATATAATAATTAAAAACAATTTTAAAAAATTCTAATTGATCGATCCTCTATAAAAATTGCAAAAAGATAGTAACAATTTATAAATAAAATTAAAGCTTGAAAAGGAAACTGTAACATGTACAAAGATCCCATAGCTTTTTAACAATGAAATGTATTGATAAGCTAAATATTTACACTATTGAACAAATTTTATGTCAACATATGCAGTGTAGTAGATAAATGTTTTTGGAGATTATTAAAAATACGAGATGCCGTCATTTTGCCCACATTTACTGGCACGTTTCTCCCCTAAGCCTCGCTTTCGAAGTGCAAACTTGTAAACTTTAATGAATTTTCGAAAGCAGCAAAAATGAAATGAATACCCTGGTGGAAAACGAATAATTCGCGAAAACGAGGCTTGGTGGTGAGTTATGAGCATGTGACGTCATATCAAATCGAGTTTTCGTGCGAAACCATTCACGTGAAAATTAGTTTCAAGGAATGTTACTTTTATGAAATCAATCTCATTTAATTTGTAAATGGGAACTCGGAATTGACCACATAAACGAAACAGGAAAGTTATGAGCGTGCGTTTCAAAGACAGCTGAAAGACGAGCCAAGAAAATGCGCCTGCGAGCTTGCTAGTTTGAGACATTTGAGAGGTTACTGCGTGCATGCAAGTATCTACTACAAAACCTCCCAAATGAATCATCGCGTGATATGAATTGGGTAGCAACAAGGATAGGTCAATAGGCCTACAGTATGAAGAATCAGGGTCTCCTCGCTCGACGTCAAGAAAGAAAGATGGGAAAGCTTGGAATCCAGCTAGTTGTCCGTATGAAATGTGTTTCAAGTTTCAAGTTCGTTGTTCAACCCCTCAATTATTTGCCTCAGCCTTCCTTCGGCTTCGGCAATTAATTGATCTACCACTGATAAATCTGTTTGTACGACAGATATCCTGCGATGTACAAAGTTAAGATGATTCTTCCAAAGTTTTGCGCATAAGGCCAGCTTTTCTAGCTTTAAAATGTGCTGAATAAAACATTTATCATGCTGAATCTTGCGGAATAACTTCTGCCTACAGCCTCATCGGCTAAGTACCAGGCGATATCGCAAGATAATTGTTAATTATCCATTACGGTCAGGAAGTCCAAATATCCTGCGATATACATGCACTTATTCTGGTATAAATTGAATTGCGTTTACAAAAACTTATCAATGGGATCTTCCGAAGCGCCAGAGAACCACTGTGAACTGCGGCCAGATTGGCCAAGCATTGGGTGATACTTCGCACGAACAGACAGGATTCTTGTTAGTTTCCACGTGACCAATGACATCATCAAAATAAAAATAACTTGCTGTCGATGCGGGAGATACCAGAATATAACTAAATAGCAAGCAACTTCGACATACCTGTAACTGAGTCAAATTTTCGATACCTATTAACTTTTTAATACTACACTGATGTATATGAAAAGATTTCCAACCTGGAATTTCCAAATGAACGGAATCAACTGTTGTGAAGAAATTTAGCCTCTTAAACAATATTTTAAACTATTGAGATTAACGTCCAATTAACACGCCAAGTAATTATGGTTATTACAAACAAAACCCTGTTGAAATTCTTAGAGAAGACTATTAACTGACAATTGACAAGAGACTTTGTATAACAAGCAAAACTGTTAAAGTAATCGAATTGAAAACATTCCATTATTACGGATAGAAATATTGTCCCAAACGCCTTCGTAAAGGCCAATATTGTAATGCCCAAGCAAAACAATAAGCAGCTTTCGCTTAGGCATCTAATTAACACCGCTAAAACACATTTGCAAAGGAGCTCGAGTTTTCTCATTGACAATGTTCTTTAACCAAAAACGTGCGAAACAACAACACCCAACAAGATTACTCTGCGCTAAACGGATATTTGAAAAACTGCCCGAAGCTTCTGTTGATGGTTGTCGCTTTTTATTTCATTTGTATTACGGCTGTATAGCTTTATAACTACAGCTCCAAATGAAAGAAACTCTGTATCAAGCAGACGGTCGGTACACCGGTTAACGTGAAGGTAAGAGCACAGGTGACCAAAGCGTTGGTATAGATTTGAAATTGACCTGAAAATGTCTTCTTTTTCCTTTGAAAAGCTACAATTACAAAGTTTGAAATGTTACCTGGCGTTTATTTTTTGTCATTCTTGAGATTTTGAAACCCGTATGCGCGATTTTAGTTTTAATGACAAACCAAGAAAGTCTCATTCCTAGTACATCATAGACCGTTGAAACGATAGTCGCGCATATTCAAAGAAAAAAAAGATATTTTCAGCCTAATCGTAACGAATCTGACCCACCCATTATGCACCGCGAGTCAAACCGCCATTTTTGGGGCCCCCGAAAAAGCGAGTTGTAGCGACCGACATATTTTATCTGTTTCCAGCGACGTTGAATGCTTCAAGCAGGTGTCATCTTTACGAAAATATACTCCTCGCTATTTTTTCTTTCCTTGGGGTTCGTTATTTTTTGTACAATCGCTTTTTGTGATAACAATAACAATAATAGAGGCGGCGCGTGATGCAAAGTGGGTGGGTCAGGCTCTTTAAGAAGTCGGGGGTAAAGTTGCACTGCTCTTCCTTTTAGTCATCAAGAAAAATGACTCTTGGTTCGAGTTATCAAGACGTTCGAGGAATCGAGACGTCGAAATTTTACTGTACAGAACTTTCTCTTCCGAATTTGTTTTTGTCAATTCGAAAGTCGACAACAGCTTTTCAGGAAAGAAAATTCCCTTTTTATTGCGACTAGAAGCGAGTATAGAATAACTTCGGTCATCATAATTCTAATTTCAACGTTTCTTTGTCTGTACGTGCTGTAACAATTTAAAATCTTGTTACCTTTCTTTCTTCCCCCACCCCCTTCTTTTGCGCGGTGTTAATGGGCAGTGCGCTGCACTCCGGTTCGAACGGTCTGGGTTCGAGCCCCGGCCGGGGCACTGGGTTGTGTTCTTGGGCAAGCCACTTTACTCTCACAGTACCTCTCTTCACCCAGGTGTTTAAATTGGCACCAGCGAAATATACTGCTGGGGGATAACCCTGCGATGGACTAGCATCCCATCCAGGGGGGAGTAGAAATACTCCTAGTCGCTTCATGCTACGGAAACCGAGATAAGCTCCGACTTGATGGGCTATTAGACTTGTACTCAGACTTCACTTTTACATAACTGTTATCTTTAAGCTGGAACTCAGTCTACATGGATTTGGAACAAACCTCCAATCAATCATCCACCTACGAAGGAACTACGGAACTGTCTGTTGACGATGAAGACCGGGACACAGACTTGGAAGACTTTTGTGCGGAAAAAACAAACGATATTACACAGGAACAAATGTATGCAGCAGCTTGTACCCAGATCGGTATACCACCGGTATCAAAATTTATCAAGCAATTGACAAGTAGCAAGGTTGATCTTCGTCACTATGGGCTCCTAGACCAGGGAGTGCAGGCCATCTCCTATGCACTCAAACGCAACATAACGGTGGACACATTGAATCTTCATGACAATGGCATTACTGAGAATGGTGCCACAGCTCTAGCAGATCTACTAGAGGACAATTGCTTTATAACCAGTCTTGATATATCGGGGAACAACATTGGCATCGAGGGAAACCGTGCTATGGAGCGAATGCTCAAGAATACCTCTTCACTCAGAAGGCTGAACTTCTCAGATACAAGTAAGAGAGGTGGTCATATTCTTCCTCTTCTGGAAGGAGTCAAAGAGAGTTTTCACTTGAAGGTACTTGACTTGAGTCACAATTGCCTAGATGATCTAGGAGCTGCCATTCTAGGCTCCATTCTGTCCAAAACAAGTTCATTAGAGTCTTTAAACGTCAGCTGGAATAACATTTCCACCAGAGGGGCCGTGGATTTCATGAATGGGTTGCAAGAATGCTACTCGTTGAAGCAGCTTTATTTTTCTTGGAACAGTCTGTCCGGAGCAGCTGCACAGGCCTTAAGAAATGTACTCGAGGTTAACGAATGCCTGACGTATCTGGATGCTTCTAACACTTCCATCGGTCTACCAGAGGCAAAGATCATTGCTAAAGGCCTGAAAAGAAACAAGACCCTTCAGGTGCTTCACATTGGAAAGAACCCATACTTGAGCCCTGGTGCTCAAGCATTCCTGAAGGCAATTCGGCGAAACCAAGATAGCGCTCTCCAGGAACTTCATCTAGCGGGCATCTGTCTAGATAGGGACTGCCATAAAGAGCTCGAAGAGGTACTTCAAAATCGACCCGATTTCAACTTCACCTGGCAAATAAATATCCAAGGAGGTCAGGCCAGAGAGATTCAAAGCCCAGAGAAGACTTCGCCATTGGATCAATTCGTGCGCTTCGCTCGTCATAGTGGTCTGCGGATGGTAGACTTGTTCAAGATACTTTCTAGCAAGCGTGACACGATCAGCCAAGAGACCTTCATCGCAGGGTTGAAACAAATGAACATTGCTATGACCAAAGCTGATCTGAAGAAAGTTTTTGATATCCTTGACGTAAATAAAGACGGCAAGTTACAGTTTCACGAATTTCCAAATATGGTCGCTTTGAAATCACGCGATGAAAATGTCGCACGGAAGAACTGTATAAAAGGAAAGCACAAATAACGACAAAAAAAGCTGATCTCAAGAGTTAGAACCACATTTCACGATTGAACAAGGGAACCTATTCCTCTTAACACACTTTACAAATTTCATGAGACTTAGGTTAAAACTAAGCCAATGCAGCGGCTGCATTTATATTATGTGGGGGGTTCCAGGGAGGTTTGCAGGGTCATTGCCATGTGCTTTGCTTCATTGCCTGCTAGCTTGCTCGCTTTGTTTCCCTCCCTCCCGCAATCTTTGGTAAGTATTCATTCCACACACTGGTTCTTCAGGTGGGCTGTGGCTCGGTTGCCGTGGTGACCTCCTTGCTGCTGAGGAGATTGCTGATCTCCTCTGTCGCTACCTTTACGGCACCTACCCTCCAATACTACAGTCGGCTTCAAGTTTTAAATTACTTCAAGTAATTTAGCAATTTCTATAATAATAGCGCTTGCCAGGTTGACAAGAAATCTCGTCGATCCCCTTTTATCTGGGGATGTGCCGGGGGAGAAGGATATCGTCGACACCATCGTCGACGCAAATAGGAAAATTAAAATAAGAGAATATTCTCTCGATTGAAAATAATCAAAACAACAACAGAACCAACAAGCAATTAAACGAATATGTAGCTAAAAATTTATTTCAGAAATAGGTCTTTGTGTAGAACCTCAATTTGGAATTTGCTGAGGTTTTGTTGCGCCAAAGACCCAAAAAACAAGTTGCACTGTAAGAGACCGTATAGGTAATAAAGATACACAACTAAAATTATTATAAATATACTTTGATGTGATAAAAACAGACAGGTACATAATTACACCTTCATCCAACAAATGCAGTTATGAGTCTCAACTGACATTTTTCAGTCGTTCCCTTCCATTGATTTGAATGGCCGGTACCACAAATGCATGATTGCATATCATTTGGGACCATAACAGAAAAGAACAAGTTCTGCCTGGAAGAAAACTGATATAGCATTGCCAACTCTGGAATATCAAACAATGCTTTGTTACAAAATTAAAGGAATTTTAGATAGGTAGCTCGAAGTTGACCTTCATTTTCACACTTCTGGCAAGTTCAACAATATTGGAAAGACGAACAACCTGAGCAAAAAAGAAAAGAAAGTGTGAACAGTTCAGGCTGGTTTAAACTAGTGACATAAGCACAAAAATAGGCGCAATATTATAACCACAAGGATGTTTACACTTGCGATAAGCACAAGCATGAGACGAAATATGCAAG
>OX393570.1:5497361-5527361 GCA_947652115.1 Blastomussa wellsi | reverse complement strand
GAAGTGCGAGTTTTCATATTTAGGGCGTTCATCTGGGCATGTTATCTCCAAAACGAAGTCGGTGACCCCCATTTTTTTTTGACATTTCTGACATCAGTTACTCATTATCTTACAGTGGTGAGAGTTTCAGAAAAAAAATCAATGGTAGAAAATTTTTGCGCGAACGTCCTCAATATCAAATATTATTGTTCAACACGATTCACAAACAGGGGTGTAGCCAGGATTTTTGAAAGGGGGGTCACACTGTATGTCACTACATGAATGTCGATTCTTTGTATTTGCATGTTCTCGCCACCTGTTGAATGTTGTTTGCCTAAAAAGTTTCACAAAAGGGGGTCACGGGCACCCATGAACCCCCTCCCCCAACAACAGCAATCTTTATTTTGTGCCCAGAAACATTTAACATTAGAAATAAATACATAACGAAAAATTACAAATAGGAAAGAGCACAGTCACTTAGAAATAGCACAGGCTAATTGGCTGGGCCAAGTGGAAAGAAAATGGCATAAGGTATGGAACATAGAAGATGGGACACAAAGTGAGTCTTCAATAGAATTCCAAACATTAGCACCGAAAAACGAATATTAAATTTGCTGTCATTGGCTCTTGCTTTTGGCAGATAGTACGAAATCTTGTTCTGGTTTGATATTGATGCACTTTGTTGATACTCATAAAGAAATTATCAAAAATTAATGGCAGTCTTTTTGAGTAATAGTCATACATAAATAGAGCACTATACAGATATACTGTCTAAGTCACTTACTTTAAGTATTTTTAGTTTCCATAAAAGTGGACCAGAGTGTGAACTATATCCTGAAAATGTTATTATTCTGACTGCTTTTATTTTGTAACATGACAAGAGGTAGGAGGGTACCTGCCAGGCTACGCCTTAACAAAGTTAAACAAGTCATTACTGTTCTCCAGAGGAGCACAGATGTACACAGGCCCTCAATTCAGTGCAGCATCAGCACATCATTAAAAACGTACCCCTTCCTAGTAGGTCTTCAGTCATGGGATTTATTTCAATCAGCGTCGCATCCTTTTCAATGAACAAGTCATACAAACGGACCATCCATTCACCAGCTTGCTCTGCACAGTTTTCGCTGAAACCCATCTGCTTTGCAAATTCCACAGCTTCAGATTTTGACAGGCCTAAATGGGAAATTGTAGGTACAGTCAATAATTACATGTATGAATTACCATCAGCAAACACATGATTATACACATGGTCTGTACATTGAGTCATGGCTGCCCACGATAACTGTATCATATGCAATTCTTCTTGCAGCTCTGCACATTGGGCTACACATGTACAGTAGCTGTGATAGAAAACAAAATTAATTAATGGTTAAGTCTACCTAATTATTATGTTTTAGCCATGTGGTAGGGTAGGCTGGGGCTCAATCAAGTTTTATGTGGCCTGCTGGTTGCAGTGAAATCTTACCCAGATTTTAATACCTCTTCAAATGAAATTCACAGAATTTTAAAAGCTGCAGTAGATATTTCGTAGAGATGTACATGTTAATGTACAGTATTTCATAAGTTTGGAAATAAGTTCGCACATTTGGAGTAAAATTATGCCATCAATGTATCATGGCCGCCCTTGCTGACGCTGACCACCTCAAGAAAACCTTGAGAAATTGTGAAGTCATGCGCAAGCGCGGTGCGTTTTTCCGCAGTGTCACACAATGTTGTTCCCAGGCCAGATCTCAAACTCAGAAGCAATTTAGTTAACTTGCTTGCCAAGAAAGCCAAAATAGTTCTTCAAAAATTATAAATATTTGACCTGTTAACAAACATTCTTTTACATGTACACCTGGAAATGAAACATCAACTGTCGCTTGGATTGTACTGTGGTTTCATAAAGTACATGTCATGAATAAGAAAACAGAAGCTATTAAACCACGTACAGCAAGTGTACTTGGGTAAGTTCTAAATTTTGCCCATGAAGTATAGTGGAATCTTATACCAACCATCATAAATATCTACTCCCAATTTTACAATGGCCTCGGGAGAGTCTTTGGCAACTTGTTCAATATCAACACCTCCTTGCTGGCTGCCAACTAACACTGGGCCCTGAAAGGTGTAAGAACTGATTTCATTTCTCTGCATTACCATAAATTATTGGAAAAAAGTTAACAGTCAAAATGGAATGCAAGTGAGCGTAGGGTTGCAAATAATGAGTCAAGGCCAAGAATTAAAGCCTGGTTTTCACTAGCTACGGAGTCAGAGTTGGAGTCATGCTTACAAATAAGCAGAGTCGTAAGATTGACTATGACGCAGTGAAAATCAAAAATCACAAACACGACTGAATTGGAGTCAGAAGAATAAGAACATTTCCATTTTCTTCCTATCTTGTGAAAACCAGATTGTCAGTTACAAGCAGAAGCAGAAGAAAAACCAATCACATGGCTGGTTTCAAAATGGAATGCAAGTGAGCGTAGGGTTGCAAATAATGAGTCAAGGCCAAGAATTAAAGCCTGGTTTTCACTAGCGACAGAGTCAGAGTTGGAGTCATGCTTACAAATAAGCAGAGTCGTAAGATTGACTATGACCCAGTGAAAATCAAAAATCACAAACACGACTGAATTGGAGTCAGTAGAGTAAGAACGTTTCCATTTTCTTCCTATCTTGTGAAAACCAGATTGTCAGTTACAAGCAGAAGTGGAAGAAAAACCAATCACATGGCTGGTTTCAGGCATTCTGAGTACTTCCTTTCTGCT
This sequence comes from Blastomussa wellsi, assembly GCA_947652115.1. Taxonomy (NCBI): domain Eukaryota; kingdom Metazoa; phylum Cnidaria; class Anthozoa; order Scleractinia; family Plerogyridae; genus Blastomussa; species Blastomussa wellsi. The sequence continues at coordinate 5,524,638 of OX393570.1, read as the reverse complement.
TACGACTCCGACAATGCAATACAATACAATACTTTATTAATTATCCTCAAGGTGTTTTTCAGCATTAATTTACAATATGAATATAAAACTATGACTAAGACTACTAATCTAAACTATGATGACATACATTTTCTTAATATAATATGATCAAGTAACTTTTCACTAGATCATAAGTGATGGAGTCATAAGCAGAATCGGAAATCTGCTCACCACTCCACCGACAATTATTGTTAGGTGATATTAAAAGGTACAACAAAGGAAAAATAGACAGGGTCTAGTTTCATGCAGAAAGATGCTTCTGTAGGCTGGTGGAATGAGCTGACTTTATCAGCACTCATTTGCCACAAGTACTTGCATTCAAAACAGCCAATGCACAAAGTAATTTAACATAGAAGTGAAACATTATCTTTACCTTGAAAGCTCTCTCTAAAGAAATAGCAAAGTAGTATTCTCTTCTTGCGTACAATCTCTCACAAATATAAACCTGGAAAATATGGCAATAAAAAATTATTATGAGGTCACCACAGAAAATAAATCAACTGAATGGCGTATTGTTACTCACATCATTGCATATCCTTCCTTGTTCTCCTGTTTGTTTTGTGAAGAGCTTTTTACCAAGCATTCTAGCTGCCATTTCTTTAGCTTCATCTGCCCTGTGGAAATATAACATTTATTTTAATCATTTCATGTTGTCCTCAATAATGAGTAAATGGATCAAGTGAAAAGCACAAACAATTGGGGATTTGATCATTTCACTGTTTCCCAACTGTCCTAGATTTTACTGATAATATCGGAAAAATGTCAGACGTCATGTTGCAAATTCAAAGCAATTAAAAAGAATTTATCAGATTGGTAACGAGCTAAGACTGATGCCGACGTCCCTGACAGAGCATATTTCAGTTTTCATGTATGTTGGGAATGATTCCCGACCATTGCAGACATCTGGGCCACACTGAGAAAATAGAAACGCTCCTGATTTTCCCAGTGTTAACGATTTCCAATTAATTTTTTTAGTCGTAAAAATCTGGGACAGTCAAGAAACAACAAAATGCCCTATTGTCTGGGATTTTCTCAATATACGGATATGAAAACTAGGCTTTAAAGCAACTACAATTTGTTTTATTTCAAACTTTTGTTTTTTATCAGAGAATGAGAAAATACTCTACCAGAGCATGACAAAGTAGGCAAAGGTAGTGAACTACTCACAAGTTAATTACCTCCCCTCCTTTAGAACAGAAACTTCATTCTGGGCATGACCGTTAGCTGTTTTACTTACGAGAACACAATCCTGACTCCTCCCTTGAGCCCTCCTTCAAATGTTCCTTTTCCACGCCCTCCTGCTAAAACCTGAGCCTTGACAACCATGTCAGAATCACTTTCAAGGCCTTGCCAGAAGGAAAAAGAAACATTCACAATGAAACGCGGTGCAGGTTATATGGCAATGTAATTATTTCCCAACTATTACAGTTACTAAAACAATGTCTTGAAAAAGGCTGCATGTACTTCAAAAAGGTTGTGTGAAATGATGGAGGGTGCTTGAAAAAGCTCAGTAAAATGTTAAAAATAAAAGTTATAAAGAGAGGACTTCTGGCGAAAGAGAGAATACGCAGTCTAACAGTCACAACTTACGCATTATTTTAATTGTCCTAAAATGTTTGAGGAATTGCAAATGCTACGATTGTTCAGTTCAAGTTTGTACCTTCACAAAGTAACTGGCTTATATCACACCCATGCGTTATGAAGTTATAATGCATGTGGCTTACATCACAAGTTGGAGTGCACACAATTTCTTAAACATTTTGTTTTATAAAAAAATAAAGAACTTGCTTTCATACATTGTTGAGAAGTGCGAGAAGCACTCAGCTGCATCTTGTGATTCCTTATGCACATCGTGTTCTTAAAAATTCCCTTGTGAAATTATAAATATTACTCAACATTGCACTTGGGCTCATGATTTATTTCTTTATTAGTGCACAATACTTTGTGTAAGTTTTCATGATCAGTGTTTATACTCATGGATAAACCAATAACATGGGTCTATTGTTATTAATTAACGTGCAAACCGAAGATCTAACGCCTTTTTAGAGTTGGAAATTTGAATAAACACATATAATTATTTCCAATCAGTACATGTACGTTTGTGACGTGGTTTGTAGTGTACATATTTTCATGTATGTATTAAAGTTATAAAGGCTTACGTACTTGTAAAACCTATTCAACACAATGACATACGTTTTAACTGCCCTTCAGGATATTCGTACCTAGAGTACTAGCTATTTCATAAGCTTGTTCAGGCGTCTTAGCAACACCTCCCTGAGGTGTAAGTATGCCTGCTTCTTGAAGAAGTTTCATACTGTAATGCTCGTGAATGGACAGGTCTCTGGTCTGCTGATGTTGACATCCATTGACACCTAAAACCTACAAATCAATCCACAATTATCGGCAAAACAAGTCCGCTTCGAGACAGATATACCCTTTATGCTCAATAGAATACTGCATACCCGCGGCAAAAGCCTTGCTTGAGATATTAAGCCGCCAACACATAGCTTCCGAAGGCCGTTCAAAGTGGCAGCCATCTTTGTTTTCGTCTCGCCGGGTAGCACGCAAGCTACTCCTACTAATACCGCGGTCTCGTGAGGAGGCGGGCTCAGGTCGAATGCTTGATCCAACATGGCGGCCCCTCGCCCTCTGAAAAGACCTCGGTTAGGCCAGCCAGACGTGTACCCACAAGAGAATAAACAAAGAGAGGTAAATTTCAATCATAAGTTGAAAAGTCAACTATCATTATCGTATACTCACTTTTCTCATTATTGTACCAGGATGAGCTCACCGAGGAAAATGTCAAAAAAGGCTTCAGTTATCAGCCGCTTCCCTTCAGCTCGGGAACAATCGAGGTTTGTAAAAACTCCTCGTTTTCGCTTGTGATGTGAGAAAGATTGTTTATTGGAAAGAACACTGACTGTCCTTAATTTTCTTTTCAGTATGGATCGGCTAAAGATATCATGTCGAATGTTCCACTGTCGAAGGTACGCCAAGCTTATGGATCATTCAGGGAAATTGACATTATTTATTTATTGTTCATTTATGATGACAGTATAAATTTCCAATAATTTGATTTAATTTACTATAAAATTTTTACCTGATATATCGCGGGAATTAAGTTTAAACTCATTTTTTTCTGTATTGTTGCGTTCTTTACAGTTTGCTCAAAACTTCAATGCCATTTTGCTGGAAAAACAAAAACAAAACACGTTTACATCGCAAGATGGAAACAAGAGAAAAACACAGTCGGTTAAAGATAATTTTATGCCAGTAAGTAAGGTTATTGTAAACCTATATCACATGTAAGCTTACATGTAGAGTGCATACATGTGCATTTTGGTCAAATTTTATAAAAGCATATTAAATGATGAAATAATTCCAAGTGGAAGTATTTTAGCCTGGGAAAACAAATTGCATGTAGGACTGGTCATAGTCTAACCAACTTAACCTAAAGGGCATCTGGGATTGCAATACTGTGCATGGCTGTTCCATACTCGTGTTTATAGAATTGCAAATAGTTTTGCACATTCTGTCAACAAGTCCTCAGATAATTTTATGCATACTAGTCAGCCTAGCTTTCTTTTCCTTGAAATCCTGGGGTTTAAGGCCAAGAAGAAGAATTGTTGAATGTTATAAAAGGGACATGTTCACAGGACTGTTTCATTAATTTACTTTTTGGTAGCAGCTAACAGCACTACTGAAGCTTATTTGGTATTTTATTTTTTCAGGTACATATAACTGCTCGTTCTCGTGCATTTATATCGTCATGGTTTCAGGATCTTGCTGGAAACAAACCTCTGACAGTTTTGGCCAAGAAAGTGAGTCTGCTGTGATGTTAATACATTTCATTTGAGGAAATCAGTTTTTCTATCCAGACTGAGTTTAAAATATTTAAAAGCCCCTCCTCCTACCTCCCCCACTCCCTGCTGTGTTTTATTATTCTTGTATCTTGTCAACGTTACTCTGTGTTAAAGTTGGAGAGAGAAGATAAAAATGTTTCTCCGTGTTTGGTGCAGGTGCCAATTTTCAACAAGAAAGAGGAAATTTTTAGCAGTTTGTGTGATTACTCCATCCCAATGCTTCGAGCTGCGTGGTTTATAAAAATATCGTCAGCTTACAATACTGGTGTCAATGAATCTAAGGGCAAGAAGAGAATTATGGCAGACCCAGCATCAGGTATTAATCCTTTTAATTTCTTTGTGTTGCAATTGTGGCATAACAGTGTTTTCAAACATGTACTGTACATGTGTATGTTGCAGTTAAATTTTATTTTCAGGTTAAATTTTTTTAACCTAGGTTATAATTTTTTTAACCTTGGTTATAATTTTTTTAACCTAAATTATAGGTTAAATTTTTTTTAACCTAGGTTATAATTTTTTGAACCTAAATTATAGGTGAAATTTTTTTAAACCTAGGTTATAATTTTTTTAACCTAAATTTTGGGGTTAAAATTTTTTTAACCTAGGGTATATAATTTCTCTGGGTTTAGTGATTAGGGTTAAGCACTAATTTCAAATGGTTAGCTTTCAGGGTTAGGTTTGGGACACAACATACCAGTGATGTTCTATGGAATAGTCATGTATGAACGGTGACAGTTGTCAAAGGGGAATCAGCCATTTTAATTCTCATAGTTTGCTGTAGATTAATAAAACATATATTCTACTATTCATTTGTATTTGTGTTTATTCTTGTTTTCATACATAATTGCAAAAGTGCATGCAAATATTATTGATAAATATTTATGTGTATCTGTTCTAAATACATCGGTAAATTACTGATTAATTGCCATTTTGCAAGCACGCGAAAATGTAATATGTTTGGAGTAATCCAATGCTATTCCTGTGTTTTGACTCTTGTGAAGTCGGCTCGGCGAAATTTGGGTGTCTATAATTCCAAATTCAGTAACCACTTGGGCATAACCATTCGCAGGCTCTATTGATGTTATTTTTCCTAGCAGTGTATTGGGGTGCAAGGGTGTCTTATCGACCTTATCAATTTTTATTTTTACATAATCATTGACATGAAATTTGGCTACTTTAGGTCTGGATTGCTTCATTTTTTTGTTGTACTGTTCTTGCCTTTCTTTGATTTTTTGGCGTTTTTTGGAGCGAGAACTTTTAGTTTCTTTTGCTTGTTGCTGTTCTTTAGTTTGAATGTGATCTGTGCTGTTTTCATCTGTCAATGTTGGAGTTTTCTGGACATTCATTTCTACTGTTTCATCCTCACTGTCAAGCCTTTGTTGCTCATTGTTTGTCTCTTCTTCTTGTTCCCCTTTGTCAGTATCTGTTTCTTGTACACTTGCCCGCATTTCTTCTCTCCATGGCTTGATACCTAACACTAGTTCATATGGTGTTTGGGCAACAGCACGGTGCACTGTAATGTTTTTCTTGTAGGCTGCTTCTCCTAACACTGTACACCAGTTGTTGTAACTTTCTTTCTTCTCTGTAATATTTCGAATGTTTTCCTTTATTGTTCTATTATTTCTCTCGACTAGTCCTTGGGTAGTAGGTGTGCGTGGAGCTCCATGCACTTGTTTTATGTTATTGCTCTGACAGAAGCTGGACATCATTTGATTTTTAAATTCTTTTCCGTTGTCGGAATGCAACTTTTTAGGAAAACCCCACTGCCAAAATAGCTGGTTTAAACAACTTATAACTTGTTCTGTTTGCTTGGAAATTAATGGAAAAAGCCACGAGAATTGCGTGTGATGGTCCGTGATGTGTAAAATCCATTTATGTCCCTCGCTGCATGAACATGATAAGCTTCTCATATCTATCAAGTCGATTTCCACGTGTGAAAGAAATTTATTTGCGATGATGGGGTGTACCACTGGTTTCTTCAGATGGTCTGCAACGGATTTTTGTTGTTCATGAATGCTGCAAAGAGATACAAATAGTTTCACAACTATTTGGGGTATCTCAGCATAGTTATTTTTTATATAATTTTGAAGTTTGTCTCGTCCACGGTGAGCGATGGCCGAATGACTGTGACACAAAATTTCATGGAGTTCTCTCTTTGGAACAACGTATTTTTGCTCCTTACTCACAATTTTGCCGTCTTCGTTTTTGAAGTTCCACTTCTTTCTCTTGATTGTATTTATTTCATCTTGTGTTAGTACATGTACTTCGGTTTCCTTGTTTTGAAGGCATTGGGTAGCTTTATCGTACAGTTCATCGTCGATAAACAGGTTGACTTTGCTCTTGCTTGTTTTTCTCGAAGCCTTTAATTCGTCTAGTTTTTGGTAAAAAGTATCTTTGTTTACACATGGCGTTTGGGCTGCCATTTCAAAGTTTGTCGAGTTGCAACGCAATGTACTGAGATCTTTGTTTGAAAGTGATTGTCGAAAAAGTCGAAGTCTCAATTCGTTTCAAATGCGCATGTACGAATAATTAAATAAATTAAAATTTGGCCGAGGTGACCTGGTACCTAGAAAGCATATCGATGAGAAATATTGTGAAATTTCCAACTGGTGTCGTGGTGGTACAGTGGATAAGAAGGCAGTCTAGAGATCAAGAGGTTGGTGGTTCAATTCCAGGTAAGTGGTACATTGCATGAAAAGGAAAAAGGTGAGTTATGGGGGGGAATGGATGGGAATTGCAGGGGTGGTAGAAGAGAGGACTGGATGGGAGGGAGAGGATAAGAGGACCAAGTGGTCAGAGGGGGGGAAAGAAGAGAAGAGGGGAGGGGAGGGGAGTGCAAATTTCTTGCTTTTTTTGTGTGTGTACTATTCTTTTTAGACCCCCCCAAAAAACCAGGCCCCTATTTTTTAAACTACACCCCATAAATAAAAGCCCTTTTTAGACAGTTGATAAATAACCTAGGTAAAAAAAAATTACCTAGTTTAAATATTATGAACTAGGTGGAAAATTTTAACCTGGGTTTAAAAAAATTTGACCTGAAAAAAATTCCAAACTACAACATGTACATGCATGCATCACTATGTGTTATCATGTGTCCTTCAGCTCCTGTAACACATACAAAATGTAATTAGGATCGTGCACTAGTCCTTTTCAAGTAGAACAACCGTATAGGATGCAGTCCTTTAGGTCAAAGCAAGTTGTGAACTACATGTAAGAAAATTGATTTCCCAGTTTGCTCAATGGACAAGCTGGAACCATTGAGTGCTAACCCAAAGGCTTTTCTCAACAGCCTTACTTTCTAATAAATCTGCCATCTAAAAAGTCAAAAATGTTACCAGTACTTGCCCATCTGGCTAGTTGTGGATAAAAAATCCACTAGCCTGACTAGTCTGTGGATTAGTCCACCAGCCCCAGGCTACAAGAAGATCAGACAGGTCATTCTTTGCATACTTTCAATGGCTATCATGTATCATTTTGTTAGGTTTTTGCCCTGCAACAGTACAATACACACTGTATTTTATTGTACAATGACTTTTTGTGTGGATGGATCTGAGCTTTCCATCTTCCAATCCAATCTAATGAGTTAATAAATACACTAACTGTGACCTCTCACTCGAAAACGTTCCGAACGGTTAGCCGTTCCAATGGCTAGCGAACGGATGGTGAACTTCTAACAAGCTGTGTGAAATGGATTCAGTGAACATATGAATGGCTAATGAAAATTTTCGCACGGATAAGGTCGAACGTATGAACGGCTAATGAAAATTTTTGCACGGATGAGGTCGAACGTATGAACGGCTTATTAAAATTTCCGCACGGATAAGGTCGAACGTATAAACAGCTTATTAAAATTTTCGCACGGATGAGGTTGAACGTATGAATGGCTAATTAAAATTTTCGCACGGATAAGGTCGAACGTATGAACGGCTAATGAAAATTTTTGCACGGATGAGGTCGAACGTATGAACGGCTAATTAAAATTTCCGCACGGATAAGGTCGAACGTATAAACAGCTTATTAAAATTTTCGCACGGATGAGGTCGAACGTATGAATGGCTAATTAAAATTTTCGCACGGATAAGGTCGAACGTATGAACGGCTAATGAAAATTTTTGCACGGATAAGGTCGAACGTATGAACGGCTAATGAAAATTTTTGCACGGATAAGGTCGAACGTATGAATGGCTAATGAGAATTTTCGCACGGATAAGGTCGAACGTATGATGGGCTAATGAAAATTTTTGCAAGGATGAGATCGAACATATGAACAGCTAATTAAAATTTTTGCACAGATAAGGTGGAACGTATGAACGGCTAACGAAAATTTTTGCACGGATGAGGTCGAACGTATGAACGGCCAATGAAAATTTTCGCACGGATAAGGTCAAACGTATGAACAGCTAATGATAATTTTCGCACGGATGAGGTCGAATGTATGAACGGCTAATGAAAATTTTCGCGCGGATAAGGTGGAACGTATGAACGGCTAATGAAAATTTTTGCACGGATGAGGTCGAACGTATGAACGGCTAATTAAAATTTTCGCACGGATTAGGTCGAACGTATGAACGGCTAATGAAAATTTTCGCACGGATGAGGTCGAACGTATGAACGGCTAATGAAAATTTTCGCACAGATGAGGTCGAACGGAAAATCTAGTGATCTTTGTACACTTCTATTGTAATATAGATTGGACCCATGCTCTAACAAAATTCCTGAAGGATCAGCTGAACAAGATTGCAGATTTCTATCAAAGCCACTTTGGTGGAATTACTTCCTCCCAGCACCAGCAAAGAATGACTCCTGAAATGGAACAAGCATTGAAACAGTGGAACTATACTGTGCGACTATCACACTGGCTTTATGAGGTGAGAGATTCAATGTTATACCTGTATAGATTTACAGACTTAGCCATCAAGGCGTTTGGCCAAGTTGGCTAAAATCAGACTATATTCTGCAAGATTGAGCAGGATCATTGTTTTATTATTCAACAAATTGTCAACGAAGTGAATTTTACAGCTGAAATAGCTGGTGTGAAACATTTGTTTTACTAGGTGTGTGAAGCATTTGGTTCTTCTGTCAACACCTCTAGGCCCTTTCTTTGCCCCCTGACCCCAACCCTTTTCTCCAATGTGAAATCAGTATGTACCATCAGATAACATAATGTAAAATTTTATATAGATGTAATTATGGAACCTATAATTTTGCAGGAGAGTCTTCTTGATAGACAAGACTTTCTTCATTGGCTGTTGGATTTATTGGATAAAAGCAAGAATGCTGATGATTTGCTGCTGAAATACTTAATCCCTCTTCTGCTTAGGGTATGTGTATGGTGTTCATCCTTATTCACAAAGCTTGCAAATGTGTGTACATTTAATTCACAATCTGTTGTAAATATTTTAATTATAAAACTGTACGGAGGACCTCCCACACAGCAGTCAGGTGCTCTACCACCTGAGCTAATCAGTCAGCGGTCATATGTAGTAAATTATTTTACACCATCTGTTGCATGAAGCAAACATTTTTCCCTATAGTGCTTTTCTTTACATTGTACTGTACATTGTATTTTCATTTCCAGTATGTTGACCAGGTAGTCATGTCTCAAACCCTTGCTAGAAGCCTTGCTCAAGTGTGTTCCAGGAAGCTATCTGCATTATACTCTGCAGCTGAGCAGATGCAATCTGAACAACAGAATCAAGGAGCAACCAGTACCACTAGGACAAGCAGTTCATCTGTGCCAAGCCCTGTACCAACCATTACATCAGAAAGGTACATAAATCAAGCCTACATGTCAAGTACTGTAAATCAACAACAAAGCACAGCGAGTGTGTTTTTTTTTGTACTGGTTTATTTTTTTCCAAATATTTAAGAGGGAAGAGGGAGTCTTGGACCAAAAAAGTACCAGTAATATAAACAAATTTGGGTGAGTTCATGGTCAGGTGGTTAGAGTCGAGGACTACTGTTACCATTAAGATTGTCCCTGGGAGGGAGGGAGGGAGGGAGGGAGGGAGGGTGGGTAGTCAGGAGGGATAGGTACAGTGTAGCCTGTTTGGAATAAGTGGGGAGGTGAAGGTGAGAGGGAAAGTGGAGAGGGAGAGAAGGGAAGAAAAGAAATTAGACAACACCAATTTTCTTATTATTAATTTATTTGTTTATTTTCCCCCCTGCCTAATGGTTAGTGCACTCGTCTCCGGACAGAGCGGTCCGGGCTCGAGCCCTAGCCAGGGACATTGTGTTGTGTTCTTGGGCAAGACACTTTCTCTCACAGTGCCCCTCTCCACCCAGGTATATAAATGGGTACCGGCAAACTACTGCTGGGGGTAACCCTGCGATGGACTAGCATCTCATCCAGGGGGGAGTAGAAATACTCCTAGTCGCTTCATGCTAGAGAAACCGGAGATAAGCACCGGCCTGATGAGCCACTTAAATAAGTTTCATCTTGTGTATTTTGGGTTATAACAGCTCATCTTTGACAGCCATCAGTGCTCAGTCACTTCCAGTCCTCTCCCAATACAAGACATGCCCTCAGCATCACGCCCTGGTTCTCGCACTGAGTTCTGTCCTCCAAACTATAGCCATCAGTTGTCCTGGAGCACTCACCTGGAACTCCATTCCCTGTGGAAGCAGCGCCATTAATTCCACAAGCAGTGGAAGTAACTCCAGTGGGGCTAATGCCGATGCTGGAGGCAGTAAACCTGCTGTACTTGGATCCCCATTGGACAGGCTGCCCATTGCACCATCCACACTGCCTCTTCCATCTCCTGGAAATGCACAGGGTTCACTGAGTTCTGAGGTTAGTAAACTTGATGGAGTCCTCCTAAAAGCCAGAATGCTGGAATGCCGGAAATCTGGAATTTCGGAAAACAATTGCCCAGAATCCTAACACTCGGAATGACTTCATTTTGGTTAGATATTAGGTGAAAATTGAGCATGCTATGGCTGTACATCATAAACTATAATTCAATGTTAATTTTGCAATGTTATCCTTGGGCATCACATGTCTCAGGTAATGCTGTTAAAGGTACAATGTGTGAATTCATACACAAACTAAAAAATACTTACTTAATAGGCTACTGATTCTTGAGCTGTGCCACAAGTTTACCAGACATACGTCTTTCGTTCTTATTCTATGAATCCAGCTGTTGTCTGTTCTGCTTGCAAGTGAGGAGGAAATCAAAACCAGAAGTAAAGCTGTTGAGTCTCACTGGTCCCCTGATAAATACCAAGACAAATCATCAGGTGAGAACATTTTACTGAATGCCACTCCTGTCATTCACACCAAAATGCTGTAGCTACACTGTCCGAGGAACAAGTAGTGGTTTGGCAAATCCTTGTACTACACTTGTGGAGGCCATCAGACAAAGACATTCCGGATCTCATTGTCTAAAACGTGGCGCAGGCATTCTTTTTTCTATCAACAAGAGCAACCCAATTGAAGCGCTGGTCAGACAGACGTGCCAACATTTAGATGAAAATTTTGAAAGTGTTTATTTAAATAACCATCCTGATGGGATGGTGTAGAAACAATCATGGTGGAACATGTGGTTGCAAATTTCATTTATTTAGCCTGTTATTTTTCTCCAATATGTCCCAAGATTTGAAAATCCTAAGTCCAACATAAGGGGTTGTGAATGTTTGTTGGAAAGTTAAGGGTCTTAAAAATAATTATTTTAGTCTACTTTTACGGGTCTCGCAGTCTCATTCTTTGAGCGATTTTGAATGTCTCACAGTCTGGATTATAACTTTACAAAGCCATTTTGGGGTCTCAATCTTGGTCTCACAATCCAAAACTTCAAAAATTCTTGGTCTCAAAGTCTCATAAAATGTTGAATTTACCATTTAAAGTGCTGTAAAAAAATATCCAACATACATGTACTGTAACAGTTGTAGTTTAAAATAAACATGTTGCATTCATTTGGCGACATCGTGTTTCATCACAGACCAGCAATGTTTGAACATTGAATTAAAAGTAAATAATTTGTACAAAAATAGTGTACCATAAAATGACCATTTTGTAACAAAATTAAGTCCATTCTCAGAAATGGAAGAGCTTTGTGTACATGTTGTCTGATCAAACAGTACTTGTTCACCGGGCTTAATGCTACAGTCCAAAATTTGTCAAACTCATTCTCTTAAATAGAATGAAGTACAGTTCCAAATTATATCAAACAGGCATGGGAAGGCCTCCACTTGCTTTCCATATACTGGGTCGACTGGGAGTTTGGGAAGAGATGCGCTTGGGAAACAATGCTTGATATCATGCTTTACTGACAAAAATAATTATTTTAATATAAATTATCTCTTACAAGTTGGTCTCTGTGTTTGCAAGTGCTTTCCGTACAAAAAAGAAATGACATGCACTAGAGAAGGCAGTTTTTTGCTATTTTCTCTCCACATGTTATATTCTTCTCTATCATTCAGTATTGTTTAACTTACACTGAACAAGGTTCTGTCTATACATGCTGAGTCTTGAAATGCTTTGAAAAGCATGCAATTCCACTGTACAGTACCATGTAATCCTAGATTGTAATATTCCATGATCACAATCACATAATGATTTTAATTATGTTAATTTTAAAATAATGACTTTTTTGTTGCATAAATTAATTCTGGCAACTATAATAATTTATTATACCTTAGTACCATTAAATCATGTAACGAACATTTCATTTCATTTTAATTAAAACCTTGTAATTAAATAAACTGCACTCTTATATAAAGCAAACTGCAATTAATTATTAATTAAAATATATAATTTAAAAATTAAATGTATGTTGTTCAACACTTCATTTGCCTCATGTACTGTACATGCCTTGCTTAAGCTAAATTTGTACTGTCTTGTTGCACTCTGCATTTTGCGACATCATGCACTTTCAATTTATAGTAATTAAGATGGAATCCATCAGGAAGCCGAGTAATATTTATTCAAGTTGGACAAAAATTGAGTTCCAGAATGATTTAAATCATATTGAGTTATTTTTTACCCTTAACAAAAGGTAAAGATGTAAGTAATTATTTGTGGTAACACCGACAACAATTTCTTATCAGAGCCCGAGAAAATGAATTTTAAAGATCACAAACTGTAGGCAAAATCTAACGTGTAGCCATTTTGTAAAATCGTCTTTAAGCGATTCAGTGGAATTATGTTTGGTGTTGTTAGAAAAGATTTCTTTTGATAAGATATTTGTAGCAGTAACTCATAAGTTTGCAATAAGGTGTAAATAATTTTGGTACAACAATTTCTTATCAGAGACTGAGAAAATGAATTTCAAAGCTCGCAAGCTATAGGAAAAATATCACATCTTTTAAGCGATTCAGTGGAATTCAGTGGAACTTCGAAATTTCTTTTCGATGTTTGGTGTTGTTAGAAAAGATTTCTTTTGATAATATATTTGAAGTGGTAACACAAAAGCTTGCAATAAGGTGTAAATTATTTTGGTACATAATTTTGTCCAATAAATGCTCGAAGTCCTAAGGGATTCTGTCTTAATCATTCAGTAAGTGCTTTTTCATGAAAAATTGTTTGCAATCTAATTATCATAATATATGTGCATCTAATTAAGTGCTGCTTCATTCTTTGAAAATCATAAATTAAATCACTGCTGACATAATTGCTTTTTATGTTGTATGTGCGCATTATATTTTGCATATTGCAAACTTTGCAAAAATTCACTTAGCTTGTGAAATTTATTTTCTAGCACTGTAGCTTGATGCTGAGCAAAATAATCTGGCCCCCTCTTGCTTTTAAACTTTAGGAAATAACAAATCTCACCTAACTTTGCTTACCCTAGATAATTTGCATTAATTGTCCAACTAACTTAATTTTGTCTATGTTAATGCTGCCATTATTTATTTACTTAGCAATGGCGGCGTCCAGCTAGAAAGCTCTGCTACTTTGGACGTCGCACACTTATTTACTTCTACATTAAGGCCTAATTTCATTCTTCTTTTGTCTCTTTGTTTATGATATAGATAGTGCATAAATACCTAGGATAGTGTGAATAAAGGATTGATTGATTGGTTGATTATAAGTAAAAATAACGAATCCAATAGTGGTCCTGAGACGTAGATTGAGGTGTTTTTCTTGAGAAAGGTAGAACGCATCATGTAAGAAGAAAAATAAGGAAGCTGTAGCCATTATTAACCCATTGGCATCCGTGCCGGCCAAAACTGGCCATGACGAACGTATTGCCCCCTTGTTCCGCTTATATTCAATCTCTGTAGGAGGAAAAGATCCTTCCAATGATACCCAGGTCAGAGTGACAGAGTTAATTGAGCACAAAATACACATGGAAATGCTTTGAAATTTGAGTGAAAAACTCAGGGAAGGGGGGGATCGCCTTAACTACCCTTAGCTACTCCATGGCTCAAATTTCCTGTTTTCTTTCTCTGGAATTTTAAGACTAGAGGCAAGCCCAGTAGAAGGTCAACAACTGTAGCCAAACAATAAGAAAAGGAGAAAAGGGAAAACTGAAAACTGAAAAAAAATAGAAAAAAGGGAAAAATTTTGCCTTTTGTGCATGCCCAAGCAAAAATAAAGTAAAACACGACGCTCATGGAAAGACAAGCATGTTTTCATGTTGAAAAGGAAGTTTTTGAGTATTGGGGAGCAGGTTTAGCTCACAACTGACCATAAATTATTAGTGCCACAAAATGATGTCCAAAAACAGAACTTTTTTTAAAACTTTCCGAGTGCCAATGGGTTAATACATTTGTAGATAATTTATTTGATGTGAAAGCTTATAACATTGTTTTCATCTTTGCCATAGCCAGGAGCATTCTATTTAGTTATTTAATAAGTAGGGCTCCCATTCCCTGACATGACTGCATTTCCTGTGAAACTCAACTCAGTTTATTAGTAGCAAATACATGTAAATCATTGTCAGTCTGTGTAGGCAGATCATGTTTAGCACAGTTCTCAAAGACTGATAGATTACCTGTGAACAGTAGAAAAATTAGCAGACTAGGTGTTCTTCAAATAGAAAAACAATGATTTTTAACCTTTGATCTTTTGATTCTAAAAACCACAGGACACTCACCTGACTTCATGCACAGTAGCACAGCTGTGACATGTGCCAAAACGAACCTTGCACAGTAAATCTTTGATCAGTCTGCTTGTGCGACGATCTTGTCTCTCTCACTCTGTGTGGACTACAACTGTAGAAGTTACTGCACACTGAATGGAAGATCATTTAGTCATTTATCACGCACTGGTGTTGAGGGGTTTTTCTTCTTATTTTCATGACAATTATGTCTCACACTCACTTTGACTGCCTTTGCCTTTCTTACTGGCATGTTATTAGTTGAACATACAGTGTACATGTACTTTATGAGCATGTTGTCTAATGGATAATAATGCGATTTACACTGTAAAATATAATATTTTAATTAGTAATAGTAATAGGACTGAGTGGAGTACAATTCAGGGAGCAATCGGGCAAGTAATTTCAAATCAGTGGAGCGGGCAGTGCAAGGCTAATTTGAAATTACGAGGCGATTGCTCCCTGAATTGTACGACATGAAGTCATATTACTAATTAATCTCATCAATAACAAATAGGCCATTTGCAGGATCCAGTCACATGGTACAAAATACCCGCCATGCTGAGATGCATGCTAATTATTATTCCCGCACTGGGAAATCCAAAACAAAGAAAAGTCAAGCTTGACTAGATACAGTCACTTTGTTCTGGATCTCCCACTACGTAACTTGCATTCTTTTGCGTCCCAGCATGGCTGATTTGCTCACATTGAATTTGATTGCATGGCTCGGCCAGCCATGTTATAAAGGGGCTTGGTCACCAAAAATGAAATTGTCGTTGGCAATGTGTAAAGTTGCCTTTAAATCAAAGATAATGCTTTACCAAAGTAGAAACAGGGATGGCTTTGAATGACAAATATTGAGAAGGACTGTAATCAGTGATAAAATTAAAAAATTTAGGCTAAACTTTCCAGGAGGATGGATCTGTGACAGAGCTCCTTTATGAGACATTGTCAGGCTTCATTGCTACAGATAACTGTGCATAAAAATAAAACTTGCCATGTGCATGTTAATTATAGCCATGTGCACATTAATTATAGCCGTATGCATTCCTTTGCCAAAGGAAAGAGTTTCAAAAGTGCATGATACAGTACTTAATACTATTATTACAAATAGTTTGCATGTAATAAAGCTTATCATAATACTGGCATTCAAGACCTTGTTGTCAGTCTGAAATATTATGAATCAAGCATCATTTTCACCATAGCCTGACATCCTTAATAATTGTTAGATTTAGGTACTTTTTTACACTAGACTTTTTTCCCTGTTCCCATTCAATATCACACAGCTAATTCTTTCCATTTATTTTAGCCGTCTCTATTTCAGTTTTAGCTGTGAAGAGGGTACTCAACACTTTGGAGATCCTTGACCGTTACAACTTCAACCGAGCAGACTCAACAAGTTCCATTGATTCACTTTACAGCAAGATTTTTGCTGAGTCGATAAAAACAGGAGGAGAGGTATTAAGTTCACACATGCAATTTTATCTTAAATGTATCTATTTGGGAATCCTTCACTTATAAATAATAAATTATTGTTACATAGTTCCGGGGCTTCCTGTTACATGCAGTAATGAAATAAGTACAAATTTTAAAAACATGATACATTATTAAAACAGCCTTTCAGTTAAAGACATGTTTTGGCATTACTTATGCCATCTTCAGTTCATTGAGAACGAATAATGTACATTATAACCCTAAATTTACATGTAGCATACAAAGACAAAAGTAGAAAATTAATAATGATCACGTACTATGGTGAAGATGAAATTCACAACAAAAGAGAGACTGAACCATTACAAAGTGTCTGAACTTACAAAACAAGAACTCTGATATTGAACTGCTAGCTTGCAAGGGAAAATAAATTAATAATAATGATCATAATATTATAATCGGCAAGTAGCAAGTCCTTTGCATTTGCCGTTTTCTTCAAGACTTTTCCATATTGAAACTGAGCCGTACGAATCACACGCTTGACTTGTTTCCATCGCCACAATCATCTCTTTGCTATACAATACAAATTTTATTGTCAACTCCCCATGGGGGCTTTTCAGAGACAATAGAAGTAATAAAGGCGCTGTTGTTTGTTGTTGTAGTTCTTCCCTCATTTGAAGTCGCCGTGGTTTCTTTCGTTTAAACCGGCTTGTTTTTTGGGCATCAGTAAAATTAATGGGAGCATTCTCTGTAATAACTGTAAGATTATACTTATAATTTTACCATGTACATGCGATGTACTGGCATCCCTTCCATGGGGAGTAGAAATTATACTAGTCACTTTTTGCTTAGGAAGCAGGGATAAGCTCTGGCCTGATGGGCCACTAGGCTCCTATGCATACTTTAAACCATTATAAGAATGTATCTAGTTTTGATATTGATGTTGGCTGCTATGGAAACCAGGATAAGCTTCAGCATAATTATTTGATTTATCTTTATTTAGGCATCTGCTACAGACGAGGCAATTGCCCTACTGCTGTTTGAGTGGGCAGTCAGTAAATACCGTGTGGGCAAATTCCGGGCGTTAGCTGTTGCTAAGATCTTGCAAAGGAGGCAAGCAGAAATCCTTGAAGAGGTGAGACATCTATCAGCTTTCTTGCTGTGAGCTTTCTGAACGGGAGGGTAAGAGGTAATTAAAGAAAGTGATGGTGGTTGGTAAATTGAATTGAGGTACCGTAAACGTCCATGCACAGGGACCTGTCGCACAAATTCAAGCCAGTTGAATCTATGGAACAAGTCACAGGGACCAGATTTTGGTGCCTGCAACTAAATTTTTTTTTACAAAAATGGCTAGTTGATGTGTTGTGACTGACTTGTGTGCCAACCTTGAACCACTTCAAACTTGTTCTGCCTTTCACAGAGAGAAAGTTCTCGTGATCAAGGAGAAGAAGGCGCATCATCAAATATTGCATCTACAAGTACAGTGCCACCTTTCCAAAAGGTTCTGATGAATTTTTTGGACAATTATGCCCCTGTAGTTGGTGAGTATTTATCTCAATGGCAATTTTGTAATGACTGTCTTAAGAGTGCTATGCACCAAACCCTTGCCGCTGATTAAATTTTGACATTTGTTTGACAACCGTTTGCTATCTTCTGCTGAACCGCCCATGTAATGTTGAGCTCTGGCAGAGAATTCATGATTCACACAGGCCTTGAGAAAAAGCATCAACCCCTGAAAAGTCCTTGAACATTGGAAAATTTCCAGCAGTCCTTGAAAAGTCCTTGAATTTTCGCCACTAGTCCTTGAATCTTATCAATAAGTAAAACTTCATTAACACAAAGTTGTATTGTGCACAGAAAACATTGGAATGCTCAGCCTTTCAGCTTGAAACATCGCGTGAAACAGTGTTTCTGTGGTATTTGCTGTTACGATAATTCATTGCTGTTATTTGATGTACATGTGTACCTTAGGAACTATAATGATTATAAACATTACAAGCGGAGATACATGTAGTGCAGTATGGACTGGAAATCATCTTTAATTATGTCAAATTTAGTGGAAACCAAGTCCTTGAAAAAATTAACATGATTTGAAAAACCTTGAAAAACAAAGGTATCAGATCTGTATGAACCATGGAGAAGTTAAGCTGTCAAATTCACTATTCATTCTCATTGCAATTGTTTGTTTCGTCCATTGTCAGTCTCAACCTGCAAACGAATGGCAAGTTGTTTCATTTTGATTGACCATTTTACATACATGTCAGATGTCAAAAACTAAACGTAAATCAAAAACTTCCCTAGGTGGCAACAGCTAGGCATGCAGCACTGTAAATCTTGCAATATTTGTTGTTGCCTTTGTTTGTTTGTTTTCTCATATTTAAAGGAGCTACATCAGAGTCTGTGCCTTTTGAAAACTTTAGCCTAAATTTGTCGAAATCGTCATTTGCAATCCGTCTCAATCTCCTTCCTTGTTTCTTTTTGGTTTAGTATCACCTCTTTGGTGTTTTTCTTCCTTTGTAAACTATTAGTTTTAGGTTTCCTACATTTTAAGGATAATTAATTTGGGTCTGTTGCAAAAAAATAACTCAAAATATCATTTTGTAGCTCCTTTAACTCTCCTCTTTGCAGATGGTGGTTACCAACACAACAAGGCACATCCGAGCTTTGCACAGTTAACCCTACTGTTTGGAGAACTCATCAGAAATGAAGTGTTCTCCCACAATGCATACATGTGCAGCCTTATATCAAGAGGAGACCTACAACCCACACCTCCTGTGTCCATCCCCTCTCCCCCAAGGCCAATAATGCCAAGCATGGAACACCCCCCTGAAGCTGAACCTATGGGCATTGAAGAATGTGTACAGGAGGGGGATGCACAGGGGGGCATAGACATTCACAGTTTGGTATGTTCAATATTTTCATTATTTTTTACATTCTAGATGTTGTAATAAAAATGTTCAGTGTTAACTGAGAGGTACGAGGAAGGCGCCTACAAAATGTACAAAATTTGACAAAATTTGAAAACCTGGTCACCTTTTTGAATTATTCTGTGTACAGTTTCATGAAAATAATTAATTCACTTTTTCACTCTTTCCACAAACAATGTCATGTCAGGAAGATGATGGCCGTAAGGACAGCAGTAGTGACAGTGAGCTAAAGATCTCTCAGCAACTGCTGGATCAGGAGCTTCTTGTACATCAAGAACGACTCATACAGCTTCTAGATCAGGGTGACAACGAGATCTTTATAGAACAGGAAGCTCCAATAATAACAGCAGATCTTTCAGGTACACTTATACTACTAATAAGACAGTTGATGGCCATTAATTTGACAGTTGGCGATTAATACTGGATGGCTCAATTGATTGTTTGACGGTTAAAGCTGTTCCATTTTTTATAGTTGACAGTAACTTTTCAGCCATTTGACGGTTGATGGTCAACCCCAATGAGACCTTCGTGCAATGTATACAGTGTGCTTCTACAGCTACATTCTATTGTGTGATTGATTATTTCCCAACCAGGTGTTGTAAATGGCACCAAACTGGATGCAAACTTGATAAATCCTACCTCACTGTCCAGTGATCAAAGAGACAATCCCATCATTGATTCTGCTTGCAACCTCCCCAAGAAGTCACAGCATGCTCAGTATGCCCAACATTTCCCCATCCCTTCTGAGAGTCTCTCGGGACATGAGAACAATCAGAGACTCATACTTCTGTATGGAGTGGGGAAGGCGAGGAGTCAAGCGATTGCAACAACCAAAGAAGTCACCAAAGCGTTGTGTGCTATGCTGAATGATCTCGGCAGGGTGGACGATTCTGGGTCCAGCACTGATTCTGGACAGAATGGTGAACAAATAAAAAAGGAGAGAGATGAGAAAAGGGCTGCACTTTACAAGTATGTCCATGCACCTATACTGTTGAGTAACTCAAAAATTGACACCAAGCAAAGTACCTGCAGATGGAGTGCAGCTTCAATGTGAATAGTCATGTACTGTAGTAAGGTTCAATTCACAGACTGCTTTATACAGCATGATAATTTCACGTGAAGGTACTGCTCAGTAACTATCATCATTGTGGTCACACTGACTACATCACTGCATAGACTAAAAAGTCTGTTGTACAGCTTATTAAAGTGCACCACCTGAGTTCAGTAGTTTCATCTGAAGGGTCTTGTATTAGTACAACATAATAAACAGTGCCACATGAAAGTACTACTCAATACATTAAGCTTGATTCGTGTAGTGACTCATCCACAGGTTCTACTCCAGTGAGAGCCAGAGTTTTTATTTGGGTCATGGTGTTTAATGAACTTGTTGGACTGATTTCTCCTTACTTCAGGGACTTTTTCGTGTAAAGCTAATAATATTACCGGTATATCTCACCTTACCGTATTTTGGAATGAGGGACACAGTACATGTACATGTAGAATGTAAACAACTTTCTGATGGCTCTGTAACGTTTGTTTAGCATTTTGATTGTCTTTTTATCTATTCCTCTCTCTAAATTTTCAGCAAATTCTCCAACTTGACTTGCTTTGACCAGTACCAAGCAGTAGCAAAGTGCGCCAACATCCTTCGGGACCAGAAGGCCAAACAGCCCAAGACGTTTGGTCTGGTTTTGCCATCCCCAATGCTCAACCAACTAGAATTCCTGTATGACCTGTTTGAGCTTTCTGGTGATGTGCATGGACTCCTTGACTTTGTGGCTTATGTTCTGATGCCGAGTGAGGAGGACATTTCAACCACACAAGTCGCACTCGTCAAAACAGTCATAGGGACATTACCAACCAAATCAACCATTGTAGTGGCAATGCTGCGGAAATATCATGCCTGTCTGATGTTGCTGCCTGATCACACTACAAGAATATTCAGAGGGTAAGATTGTAACAATAATTTTTCTTGTTTGTGTACATGCGAGTATTGATTGTTTCCGTGTATAATAAGGGATTTCTGCCCTTCCTGGTGTGCCATAGTCTAGCCTCTTCAGCGGGCACTCGGTTAGTTGTGGAGCAGCATAATAAAAGACAAAACTTGAAGTCAACAACGAGTTTAAAAATGGCAAGGGGTTTGGTGCACAACAGGCTAGACACAGTCAGTTCCAGGTAGCTGATTCCTTGCATCTCATCTGTTTTACCCTAGCTTTTGAAAATCCCAAGCCAAGACGAATGGCTAAGCGATATGATTCTACTAAAATAGACTAAATCCACAAACTGCTGATAGTAATGCCTTCAGTACTTTTAGAGTTAACTTCCTTTTTCTGTCGCCCCATTCAGAGGTTGTAACTCTCTGGGAGATGCTAATTTTGGGTAACTACACTGTATGTACAAAGCGTACTGTAATATGTACATGTTGTGCGATCCATCTAATAAAATAAAAGTGTTTTGGATAGAATTTCGTGAAAGCCTGTGTTTTATCTGGGGATAGAACGGTTATACTTCATCAGAACAGAACAATTCATGCCTTAGGAATTGCGATCAGCTCGAACAAATCACATCAGTTTGACACATAAATTATGTCCCATCCAGAGGGATGCACATAGCAATACTCCCACTCAGTTCCTGCTTTAGTTATAACAACGTGAATATATAGCAATTATTCCATGAGTCCGCGTTGGATATGAAGTGATAAAATAACCAACGAGCGCGTAGCGCGAGTTGGTTATAATCACTTCATATCCAACAAGGGCGAATGGAATAATTGTTTTAGTAAATTCTCAAACCGGGTTTTGCCGCCGATTTTTATTTCCACAATTTTACAAAGCGTCCGGAAAGAACATACAACCTCCTATTTACCATATGACGTAAAACTCCGACTATTGGGTCATAGTCGGAGTTTTTTAGCCAATCAAAAAGCTAGAAATGCAATAGTCGGAGCTGAGAATATACTAATAAATAATATTTCTCCTCTGAAATCATATGTTGTTTTCATTCACCTTTTTTTGTCTCCAGGCTCCTTGCAGCAGTAGAAAACATTGCTTACCCAGGCATATGCTCATCACCTGAGAGATGTATTCTGGCATTTCTGTTTGACTTGTACTCGTCTTGTGCGCATCTAAGGGTAAGATCACTGACCAAACAAACAGGAAACCCTGGTTCTGTGTTGTTCAGAAGATGGACCACTGTCTGGATAATTACTATCCAATTGATCTGCATTATTTATCTGGTACAGCAGTGTCCACCCTTCGTAAAACTGGGACTACAGTGTCAGGGATAATACAAGTGGCGTGATATCTTCGCACAACGAGTAACCATGAGCTTTGCTCAGGACAAAGTGTCATTGATCATTGATAAAAGTTCACTAAAACACCCATAGAGCTGTCAAATATGAAGTAATATGACAATGGAAAATAACCCAGTCAAATATCAAGTAGTCATTGAACAATACCTGCGTTCAATCCTGGACATAAGTGAAGTTGGTGGAAGGATTCTTTTTATCTTGTTGTGTTCCTTCTTGCATGCCACAGCCCAGTGCAAGGGCTCTGTTTAGCTGATTTCTGCTGTTTGACCTTAACTATAGCGCTATCAACGGAATATCTAAATGCCATGAATTGCTAATCTTTTTGCGTGTATTGTATTCCTTCTCTGGTACATAAAAACTTTCCAGCATCAACAAGGCTGAATCTGTGAGTGATACATAATTATTTGTAATCCAATTCTTGCCATACACGCTTTTGTAACGTGCATTTCTAGGTGAAGTATGCTGATATCTTCAGCACAGCCTTTACAAAGATCAAGCAAGCGGTGTGCTCAAGCACGACGCCTTCAGCATGCACCGAGCCTTATGATCCCAAGTTCATGGCAGAGTACTTCCAAAACCCAAGGTAACAACACTGCTCTTGCTATTGTATTTATAGTCTAGGTCTGTTGTTGGTATGAGGCGTGGTGGCCTAACGTTTCCTGCGCTGGACTCTGGATCAGGCGGTCCAAGTTTGAGCCCTGGCCGGGGCAGTGCATGTGTTCATGGGCAAGACAGTGCTACTCTCCACCCAGGTGTATAAATAGGTACTGGTGAAATAATTCTGAGGGAGGGAGGGGGGGTATCCCTGCGGACTCACATCCCATCCAGGGGGTAGAAATATTCCTTGCCGCTTAATGCTACGGAAACAGAAATAAACTCTGGCAGCATGCGCTGCTTGGCATGAGGCTTACCTTTTGATCTTTCTCTGTTAGAAATCTGGACCTTAATGGCTCAACCACCCCCAAGTCCTATTTCACGGGCTCTAGGAAGTGTGTTCTCTGTTATATCCTTGATCATGTCTGCCTGACAGTGTTTCGATATATAAAACGTAATCCTAATACCCAGCTTTCAATAGTGTAATTCAAAGCTCATCAGGCCTAAATAAAACCAACAATTTCTTCATAAATTCATCGAAATAAACCCGTGGAATTTTCCATTTCTTAATGAATATATGTAATGCAAATAATTCATCAGAAGAACTTTGTTTCTCAGGACCAAGAGGCTTGATGGCATCTGGGAATACCTCCTCAACCACGAGAAACCATCAGATGTGTACAGCTTTGTGTGCAATGCCTTGATGAATGTCTGCAACTGTCAGAATAGTGAAAGGTACCTTCCTCAAAATAGTGCATATACTGTATGAAGATGCAGAAATTCTTAATTGGTTGACTGTCCGTTGACATAATATTGTGACTTTTTACATTACTACGATTCCTAAAAGTGGTAACACTCTGCGTATCATAAGGTCACAAATATACACGGATTAAATTTATAGAACTGGAAGGGGGGACGCCCCTGACCTTGCTTTGGAGAGTTGAACACTATACCAGTAAACTTTCTGTTTCGTTGCGGGAGTTAGACGCATTAAGGTGCAATTTGGCTCGAAAGAACTTGCTTTTGGTGTAATTGTTATGTCTTCTGATGTTCATCAGACAAGCATGTTTACTTCAAAAAGCATACGTAAACTAACCTGAAGTGAAGTCGGTGCTTTCTATTTTCTGCCATCTAATCCACAGGTTGTGTGGGGGTGTGCTGGATTCCTGATCAGATGGTCCGGGTTCAAACCCTGGACGGGACACAGTGTTTAGGGAAGACACTTTACTCTCACAGTGCCTCTCTTCACCCAGGTGTATAAATGGGTACCGGCAAATTTAATACTGGCAGTAACCCTCCGATAGACTAGCATCCCATCCAGGGGGGGAGTAGATATACTCTGCTGCTTTATGCTAAGGAAACCGGGATAACCTCCGGCCTGATGGGTCACTAGGCTTGTACATGTATGCAGAGTTCATCTTCACCTCTTTTAATCCACAGGTTGTACGATATCGGTGTTCTGTGTGCAGAGGTTACCGCCCATCATGGCAGACTCAGTTCAGAGTGGCTTGGTGTACTCAGGGCATTGTGTTGCTCTTCTAACAGTTCATCAGGATTTGTGGACTTGCTTTTGGAAGTAGATGTGAGTACATTACACATGGAAGAGTGCGTACTCCTGCTAGTACAAAAAAATAATTTACCTACATAGGTGTAAGAACTCCAATTTATCATATGGAGAAATTAGAAGAAGAAGAAGCCGGAAAATGTGGATTGCAAGCAACCTTTTACTTCGTCTTTGATCTTGTTTGAAAAGTTTTCTTATTTTTACCAGGTTGGGGATTTATCAATCCATGAGTCGGTAGCCACATTCACAGCTCTGCTAATTGCCAGAAGTTGTTTTTCATTGGAAGATGTGATCTATCACGTGGCTCTGCCGTCACTTCTTGCGGCACTACCATCTGGTGAGTGACAGCATGCGATACTCACTTTACGCGCCCGGGAACAAACACTGTTTGGGGTAAAGGTTTATTAATGTGCTCAGAGCTGTGAGTACTCACGAGTACAACAGAACGTGCTACACAGCACTTGTTTATGGACATGGTTCTGATCGATGGTACAACAACTGTTTGTTTGCATGAAAAACATCAATAAGAATACTATTAAATTACTGCAGAAGCAGAACTAAATTTCACGTATACATGTAGCTCTGTGGATCGTAGAATCTTTCACAACCGAGTTATTATAAAAACAATTTTAAAAAGAAAATACAGTGTTCGGTATACCGCCGCTATGCTTTTGTCCCTCTTCCGCAATATTATTCGCATTCACTTCATTCATTTTTAAGATCACGTCTAAAGTTATTATCACGTCTGAAAATTGAAACAAATGCATAGTATTTGACAAAAAGTGAATAAAGTAGACGAAACTGAGCCGTGACACACTCCCTTTACATATTAATTACTGTCTCGTAAGGTGTCGAGAACCAAGATGCTGAGCCTGGTGCAAGGCTAACATGCCACCTGTTGCTGAGGCTTCTTGACGAGTCCACAGACCTCATGTCCCACGACCATTCCTCGGCATTGAAGTTTCCATTCAAGACATCGCTTGACCATCACCTGCTGTCTGCGGCACATGAGAGTATTCGTATCGGTGCTGTACTAGCGGTGTTTAAGGCAATGCTCAAACTTTCTGAAGCAGGTATGTTGGTGTAAAGATATCCTCTCTGATCCCCAAATACTACTTTAATCTTTAATTAGGATAAATGTCTATAGTTTACACTAATCCAGCAATGGGCAGTGGCAGCTATTTACAGCAACATACTACATACATGAATAATTAACTATTGCCAATAACACAGAAGTCGCTAAGGCAAAACGAGAGTCTTGAAGTGGGCAATAGAAGTTGCATGGACGACCGGTAGAGGAAGCCTAGTAAGCCTAGGAAGCCTAATATATTGATATCTCGATCCTCTTCTGGAAACAAAATTGGGTGTAAATTTTCAGTGTTTTACTGAGCAGGCGTGTACTCTAAGGACGCCCAGGCGCCTCAGGCGACTAACTTTTGCCTTTGGGCAGATAAACTTACTTTTTTCATATAAGCTTTCGTGTTGGGCGCCCTGGATCTCAGGGTTTGGAACCTTCGGGCTCCTTGCCATTTATCTTCGAGCACAACGGAGGGGCAAAGACTTTTGTTTCAAGTTGCCAGGAGTTTCCAGAAATCAAGTATTCAGAAACCGGGATTCCACGGTAGTACTAGCAACTAACGTACCTCTTTGTTAGTTTGCTTTTTAGATCATGGATGACTTCAGGTTAACGAATGACTATGAGGTTTACGAATAGGCCTCAGTGGCACTCACTCACTCACTGACCCACAATCATTAATTTTTAATGATTGTTTGACAATTCATTTATGCATTAGCATGAATTAATCCAATTTATCCAAGAGCTGGCTTACAGGAGCCTTTGATTTGTAGCTGTGTGGTTTCCACTCAGTTGTCACCTGCAGTATTGTTGTTACATCCTATTTTGTATCTTACTCCGATCTTTGATGATGCAAAGACAACAACAACAACAACAACTACTACTTTTTTTAATTTAATACCAACGTAATACAAAATGTTTGAGCCCGCGAGTAGCTTGACAGCAATTCGAGGCGGCATCAAGCGAAAAAAAGAAAACAGCGAATAAATACATAAATTATAATTTTAAACATCTAGACGCACTCTAGTGTAACAAGAGGTATATAAAGTGATTTATGGTATGGCACAAGATGGCGAACGCGAGACAGAGTGTAACAACTTTGTAATTTAATTTTCGACGCATAATGCAGCAACCTTGGTTACTTTCCGCAGAAGGCCTTGAATTTCTTAGGAAGTAAACGTTAAAAATAATTATCTGTTCAACCTTCATTCATGATTACTGAGGAAAAACGTACAATCCAAGGATATTTTTATTAGCCATTTTCTTCACACGCAGTCAACAACATTAAACTTGATGTGGATGTAGATGAAATTGAGGAATGATCATCGCAGTGAATTTCCAATTTAAGCAATTGGAAAGAAGAAGCCTGAAAAAATCAGGGCTTCAACGGGATTCGAACCCCATGACCTCCGCGAATACTGGTGCGATGCTC
>OX393570.1:5477361-5492361 GCA_947652115.1 Blastomussa wellsi | reverse complement strand
GGCAACGGCCCATAGCAACCAAAAGTCCGTGGTGATAAAAGGTCCTGAGTGGCTCGTTGCTCCTTTAATCTCTAAACTGTCCAATTCGGTACAAGGCCGGCTCCTGAAAGCAGCTGGCGAAGTACTGGACACTAAACAATGGTGGAAGGAACATTCTGCAAAGTCCTCTGTGTAAGAAATTGAACTTCAAACATTTCTCTTATAGTCGAAACTACTTTTTGAAGGTAATCTTTGTTAATACACCTAAATTCCTCCGGTCCAGCACTTGGCGTATGACATAAAAGAAAGAAAAACATAAAAAACTTATAAAATATTTTTAAATCTTTAAAATCCTGTCAGCTTAAAAAGTTGAGTCTAAGAGAGACTTTAAAAGCGTCAAAAGACATAGACTGTCAAAAATGGGTACGATTAGACACTCATGATAGTGGTGGGAAAAGAAAGAAAAGACTTTGGCCACAAGTGCTCATACTTTATTTTGGGTACTGGCAGTAATTAATGTTATTAATCAGATCTGAAACACGGTACTGCTGTAATAGTATGACGTTAGTTTACTGTAATCTTTGCATTCTTTGTTTAGCCCAACCCTGGTGCATACGCAGCCTTTCCTATCACTGGTACTTGCATGTCTCAAGGGACAAGAGGACCAAAGAGAAGGACTCCTTTCGTCGATTCATCGTCAGCTAACACAGCTTCTGGGCGCCCCTGCTGAGGTTTGCACACTCTGTTTTCCATAGGCAATCTCGTTCCCAGAACCCGCTTTTCTTTGGGCCAAACCACTTTTTGGAGCATGGGTATAGTGTGTTTGTGTGATTCCCAGTCAATCGGATTGAACAAGGAAACTCCGTGTCTGCACAGAACGACCGGACGTCCGTGAATCGCAGACTTTAGAATCGCGTCTGGTGCTGACCAAAAAAGAGCGGCTCTGGCAAAGAAATTGGTTCCTAGGCATTTTATTCACCTTTGATATTGCTTCTGATTGTTTTGCATCCATCTTTTCTGGGCTGTGTGCCAAAAAATCTTTAGGCTAAGTTGAATTATTTCAGTTGCAAGTTAATCTACTGTCGTGTTTGTCAGTTTTTCTTGCAGTGACATTATTGTCAGTTGTAACGTTCCACTATGTCTTCTTTAATTGGTTAATATTTTGAAACTCTTTTTTAATACAGGAGAGATGTCCTATGGACATAAAAAGCAAAGAAGTTCTCCAAGAGGCTCTTCACCTGAGAATTAGCCTGGTTAGTGTGCTTATAGACATTGAACAGCCTCTCTTCTGCCCTTAGGGAACTTTAACAATGACGACGGCGACGTCAAGGACTGGTTAAAAATGATTTGTTTATTATTATTTCCGTTTCAATACTCCATACTCCATCCTTGTTCCTTTTTGGGTTAGAAATATCGTGACCTACCTATATAGCGAAAGAGTGCGATGCACGAGCGCTTGTATATCCTGATTGTTTGAGCCGCTCGCTCTCTACCGGGGAGGAAGGGAGGGGGGGGGGAATTTTCCGGGCCTTTGGGCCTTAAGGCCATGTCCAGTCCGTACTGCGCAGTCTCGGGATTTGTTTACATTTCTGTTTTGAATTCGTTGAGGTGTTGCACTTCAGTAACCTTGTACATGAAGTTTTTGAGTCCGCCATTACGGGTCGTTTCGTTTGGGAGTTCTCGATAAGCTGAAACGTCGGTTTGGAATATCGTCGAGGTTCGTCTACTCTTTATTATTGTTTTGCAAGGATATCGGATGTTAATAATGAAGAAAAAGTTACGTTTTTACCCATAATTTTCATTTTGGTTTGTTTACATTTGATCGTGTGAGGCTTGATAAACATTGCAGGCGGAGATTGCGCAGTACGGACTGGAAATGGCCTTTAACATTTTCGCCACTGCACGTACTAATGAGCGTAACAAATTACAACACCTGGTACCAGATTTTTTGAACCGGTTGCGGAGAAATCAATGCAGGCATACAATGACTCCTGCAGTCAATGGAAAATCGTTCTATATGCCAGTCATCGACACTGCAGATTATATGTCGTTGATTAGTAACGTATTCACGAGAAGCACCTACATCGTGACTTGTAACTGCCAAATGGCCTGAACTGGATGTAACGTTTCAACACCACAGATGAAAAAAAAGCGATTTATTGTGGATGATAACAGAAGGTTCGGTGTAGATGTGGACGTGGGTGTGGTTGAAACTATAAAATACAAAATTACAACACTAATTTTGATTTTGTTGTGATATAAAAGAAATACATGTACGGTTAACTGGAAACGACGATATTTCGATTGTTACGGCTACTAGAAACTGTACACACGCTACAAGAAATAGATACTGCCTGAACCTGAACTGCGACTAGCGCGACTACGGGAACAAGACTACTGAGAGACTCCCGCATTCTACGATCTTACAAACTTAACTTTTCAATTTGCTCTCTTTATTTCTCTGTTTCTGTGGACAGCTTGGCGCCATGTTTGACACGATTCAACGCAGCACTCAACTCTCAAGTGATTGGGCCACCCTTCTGTTCCAGCTCGTCAGCTCTGGAACGATCACTGCAGACTCACTTCCGTCGAAAAAGTAAGTTAAGGGCCATTATTATCAATATACGCGGCCAAATTAAAATCCGGCCTCGTCAAAACGCACGCTGTGCGGGCCGCAACGGCCCTGAAGCTGCTTGGTTCACACGATGAAGTTAAACCAATCAGATTACGTTCAGACCGTTTGACTCGGGAAAATCATAGAGGAGCGTACGAGCAAACAGCAAGCTTTGAAGTTCAGTTTCACACAAAACGAATAGTTTTAAGAGAATGGGAAGAATGCAGTGTCATTTGCGACCCTCGCGCTTCGCGCTCGGGCCGCAAATAACACTACCCTGACGCAAATAAACAATAATCCCTCAAAAAGTCATGTTAATCCCTTACTTACACCGTGGCTGTTATTATCCCTTTGACGTTTGTTTGTCTGATCAAATTTACGGGGTTGACGTCTCCTTTTATTTAAAGGAAATTTCCAACATCACGAAATGACTTCATAAGAATATAAACCTGCCCTGTGTTACGGTAGTGTAGCAGTTCTCGTAAGCTTGTAATTCTACTGGTAGCAGTTGCTATCGTTTTAGGTGCTGGGGGCATTGTTCCTGTTGTTTGTTCTATTGATTTCACGCAGGGTATCGAGCCATTCATGTGAGACGAGAGCTGCTGCATCGCATGTGTTAGTTGAGGGCACCCAATGAACTTAAAAACATTGCAAATAAACAGAAACTTGCTAAAAGATTTAAACCCAAGTCCAGCACCCTAACCAGCTCGGCCATGCCACCTCTTCGCAAAGCTGCACCTTTGTGGAGAAAAATTATTTTGCCAATCTGCTTTACTGTGTTCCTTTACAGGGAGTTACTGACGAACGTGCTAGACATGGTGTCAGTGCTGATCAGCGTCGTTTCTAACACGGAGTCAACTCATGGTCAGTCGGCTGAAGACAGCAGAAAAGCTGCTTTTACTCTCTTCAAAAAGCTCAAGGTGTGTACGTGTATCAGTAGCAGATCTGATGTCAACTCAACTCTTTAACAAATTGACGCGATTTTTGAAGCGAGTGTCCTGTTATTTAATCATCAATTTCATACTCCACTCAGTCCTATATACTGTCTCTTGTGTTTTTGGAATTAACTATCCGTAAATATAGAAAACTTCAGGTTTTTGTTCTTCTAACCTACTCTGGAACAACTGTTGAACCTTTTCCAGTTACGTGCTAACGGAGAAATTGTGTGCTAACGAATAAAATTGTTATTTTCAGCGTGAACTTGCTGGGAAAAGTACTATCGACATCATGCAGCAGTGCAAACAGCTCTTACCCCTCCCCCCTCTCTCACATAATGTGTTCACTGTCTCCCCCGTCAAGGAGACGCCAGTGAACCCTGGACAAACTGCAGACAAGCTACCGGCAGGGGGAGGGAGTAACAGCCAGGTATTCTTGTTATATAGTTACAAGTAGACTTCATTAGTGATATAGTGTGATCTTTTAATCCGTTTTGTGGCGATTTTTACCAATGTACAGTTTATGTACGCCTGACTGAAGAAATGTTAACCCATACACCTTATTCCAAAATGGCTACCATCTTAATATTCTTTTATTGGTATTCAAATTAGCCCGTCTTGCCTCGTTTTTAAGCTCAAAAATCAAAAGAATATTTTATCTTGAACGAGACAACAAGGGCCAATTTGTGTGTGCATAAATCAGCGGCCATTTTGGAATAAGGTGTATGAAAAACATAAACCATGAAAGATGCGACCCAAAAGACAAGTTCTATAAATCATGGTTCTAACACACTCAAAGAAAGAAAACATCTTGATCATTAACAAATGGAATATTACTAAGCCTTATACCAGTGTTTCCCATCCAGAACAGCATTGGGTCGTATCGTTCATAGTTTATGCTTTCCAGAGGGTCAACGTTCGGAAAGCATCACACCGGTATCGCCGAAGTCACTGGTACGAATCCCGTTGAATCCCTGAATTTTTTCAGGCTTCTTTAATTCCAATTTCTGAAATTGGAAATTCACGTCGATGATCATCTCTCACTTTCATCTACATCCGCAGAGATATTTTATATGCTTTACGTCACTTCACTCCTCACGGGAAAATATGAACTCAATGAACTGACCTCACTCCCAGTGTGCGGCTTCATAGCGATGATTGGTAGAGAATCGCAAAGGTATCGCATAGGTCACGGGTTCTAATCCCGTTGAAGCCCTGAATTTTTCAGGCTTCTTTAATTCCAATTGCTTAAATTGGAAATTCACTGCGATGATCATCTCCCACTTTGGTCTATGTTCTGTTTAAGGGATCATTTCTTTTCAAGGCTTTTAGTGTTGGAAGGTGGTGGACTAACGTCAAAGGAAAAACAGCTAGACCTCATGACAATTCAGCAAGACATGATGAAATGTCTATTCTATGTGAATGAGCAAAAGCATAATATAGTAGCCTCTGTATGATCATTTGTCTTGTTCATATGTTTGTGGCTTATCGCCTGGTAAGCCCGTCGTGTTATTCACTCTTCCCATTGCTCGGCATCACCTCTTTCCTTCAGGGCCTCCATATAACAGGCAAACAGAGAATAAGTGCCTGGGATCTCATGGAGGGATACAAAAACCCCTCGCCCCTTTCGTGGGCGTGGTTCGGTGCCGTCCGGATAGAGCGTAAGCCTTTGAGGTACGAGCAAGATTTTAGACGACTGCTGCACCACTCGCACCCAAGGAGGCGCCCTCTGAGCTACTTTTTGAGTCCTGCACCTGACAAGGAAGACGAGCTAGACGAGGAGGAAGATAGAACGGAGGTAGAAGTTGCAGCAGGAGAGAGGATAAGTCAGCCGTCCACTCCTCAGACACCAGCTGACGTGAAGGGTAAGTGTGTGTTGTAAATGGTGTTATTAATATTCTGCCGTAGGTATTGTTATTCATGACATGAAGATGAGGTATGGGGAATCCTTCTAGCCTGGGACAAGCCCAGACTAGGCCCTTGAAGAATACTAATATTGCGTCAGGTTGCTAAGCAACATATGGTGGCTCATTCAGGTCTAAGTGATGTAGTTTGGCGCCAGGTGTTATAAAGCGTTTTTTTTTTTTTTTCATTTTGTTCCTGTGTTCTCATTGCAGGGGCCATACCTTTGATTGCTACGCCGGTTGCTTCAGTTGGTAACATGTCTTCAGTTCTCAACGTGCAGCCCAACCTCCCCGCAAACCAGGTCACTGTTTCAGAAGGCAAACAAGCCAAGCCTAAGGCAACTACCAAGCGAACGAAGCGCCCACCTAAAAATCCTAGCCAAGCAGCCGTGCAAAAAAAGTTGCAACAGCAGCTGCTACAACATCAACAGCAACAGCAGTATCTGCAGGGTCAGCCTGGAATGATGTTCGGCCAGTCCACACAGCAGCCACAGCAGCAGCAGCAGCAGCAACAGCCTTACTTTCAGCAGGCTCCACAACAGCGAGGCCTACAACCAGGGTTGCAGCCTCAAGCACAGCAAAGGTGAGTTGAAGTCATGCATTGCATTTTAATCAAATCTAAATTATAGCAGTTTCTTGCTATTGCTTGTTGTAGGGTTCAAGCCTCGAGTCTAGTGGTCCAAACTGCCGGAGTTTATCCCGGTTTCAGTACGCTAGGAATATTTCTACTCCCCCCGGATGTGATGCTAGTCCATCGCAGAGTTACCCCCCAGCAGTATGATATTTCGCCGGTACCCATTTATACACCTGGGTGGAGAGAGGCGCTGTGAGAGTAAAGTGTCTTGCCCAAGAACGCAACGTAGTGCCCCGCCCGAGGCTCGAACCCGGACCGTCCGAACTGGAGTTCAGCGCACTAACCATTAGGTTATTGATTAATATTGCAGCTTTTTCAAGGTTTGAGAAATTCGAACGAATACGAAAAAGAAAATTCGTTTGGACTTTCGTATTAAGATGTTGAAAGTTGTTGTAAACCGATAATTCGAAATTGTTTATTCAGGAGCTAGCTAGTAATGGTGATATGATTAGTGATCGCTTGTGGTTTGTGATTATTAAATGGGTTATCTTTTTATCTCGCAAGGTTGGCAAATCCTACGGTTATGCAGAATCCGTTAATCGATCTACGCTCCATGTTACAGTCACACACCTCGCAGAACCCACTGCCTCAGCAAGCGCAGCGGGCCGCTCAATCACAAACCCAACAAATTCTTCAAATGATCAGGCATAAAAATCAGCAAGCACAACAGCAGCAACAACCTCAAACTATGCAGGCTATGTATGCAAACTCCCTTCTCAAACAGCAATTGCAACTTGGACAAACTCAAATGACGCAACAACAACAACAGCAGCAGCAGCAACAACAACAGCAACAGCCGACAAGTCAACAGTTGAGGCATTTACCACAGCCTAACCAGGTACGAAATA
Organism: Blastomussa wellsi; assembly: GCA_947652115.1. Taxonomy (NCBI): domain Eukaryota; kingdom Metazoa; phylum Cnidaria; class Anthozoa; order Scleractinia; family Plerogyridae; genus Blastomussa; species Blastomussa wellsi. The sequence goes on along the minus strand of OX393570.1, from coordinate 5,485,447 downwards.
ACTGCACTGTTTACAGGAATTATGCAACGACATTTTAAGTCATTATTCTGATAAATTACTTTCAACTGAGGGTGACCAATTATTTATTTATTTTTGCCACGCAAAATACATCACAAGGTAATAAATTTAATAATATTATTATAGTTAAATGTGAAATTAATTAAATTATAAAGAAAAGTGGTGAGGAGGCCGTAAAGAAACTGATGTGATCGGCCTCCCCGATTAAAATAAATACAAATAGACACATCTTATTAGTCGTTTTGTTGTGTTTTATCGATGAGTATTTTTGCGAGTTGTGCCTTATTTAGACGAGCACGTAGAACGAGCCAAAATACAAACAACGAGTAAAATAAGAGATTTATTATCCAATACGCCAAACAAATAGCGCGTGATACTTGTACTTGTTTTGGGCGTTATTTGTTCTCTACGAAGCACAGTTGGATGATAAATGGCATTATTTACATGGCTTGGAGTAAGGTTTTTTCCGTTTATCTCTAGCTTCAACCAACGCAAGGATCAGCTCAAATGCACCCAAATCAACAATACACATTCGCTCAAGCCCAGCGCCCTCAGTCTCTGTCCATCGGGAGGACCCAAGTTGCCACTCGTCCAAGTCTTGTTTCGACGCCTTCAACACCGACCACCATGACGCTTCCTTCATCTCTTTCCGGTATGGTCACCCAACAGCAACCATTCAACACTGCCACTTATCAAGGTACAGTTAGTGCAGAATGTCGCTGTCCGTTCTGAAGGAGCGCCGTCGCGAAATTACATGTCATTTTTGCGATGAACAAAATTACCCTCGAAGTGTAGCAAACTTAAAAATAATAGTTTACTACGGAAGAAAAACGCCAAAGAGGTGGGACTAAGCCAAAAAGGAAGGGTGGAGAAGAATGAGATGGATTATGGCAAACTAATTTGAAAAATTTAGGCTTATTGTTTCCAAATGCACAAAGCCTGGCTTTGATGCTTTTGTAGAGCTTGCCGTTTGTTCGTGGGATCTAATGTTTGGCATTCACGCTTTGAGTGTGCGCACATATGCTCATTTCAGAGTTACTGCAGCATTAGATAGTATAGATTCTTTCAAACTAACTGATTCTGTGACAAAAAGTAATGGTGATTTATTTGCCTTGTGACGCTACCAGCTGTACCTTTAAAAGTACGGTGTTTAGAAAGTGATTTTTTGACCGTGTAATACCAGATGGGTTCAAACTAGACGAGTACACTGTTTGAGCTTTTGTGTGAACGGGTCTTCTTTAGCTTAACTGATCGTACTTAGGCCTGTTCCAAACGTCGTGCTACTGCCGTGCCGAACTCAAATGGAAGTGTCATTTCGATGTAGGCACGGCAGTAGCACGCGGTTTGTAACCATTCGGCTCGGCACGGCTGAATTAGGTTCGGCACGACTGCTTAGCACGGCAGGCCTTGCCGTGCCGCACGGCAGTAGCACGACTTGGTTTCAAACGGCGTGCTATTGCCGCGCCGAACTCACTTCATAAATTAATTTAATGTATTTTGCATTATTTGCATACTATTACGCAAGCGCACAAATCAAAAATAGAAAAGCAAAATGGCGTCGTGGCGCAAAGATTTACCCGATTTGCCCGAAAGCTTGAGAGAAGAGGAATCCGACGGTGACAATAACTCCACCAGCCAAGGTTCCTTTGGAAACGCCGGCACGATCGTAGTACAGCAACTTGCTACTGGCTCTCGTTAAAGGAAACCAGAAGAAGAATGAATGAAAACACTTTCAAAAGTAATCTTCTCCTTGCAATAACAGTATTCAAAATGGACTGTTGCATCCGCCTGCGTTGCCTTCTGGCATCTAAAATCGCCTTGAACAAACCAAACTTCTCGCGATCCTCGCTAAGGTTTTCCTCCACCATTTTGGATGGGGCGATACCGCTGGATGGATGGTTTGTTTTGTCTTTTGAATTTAGCGCGACTGTATTAGGCTCGACGTTTGAAACCGCTGCCGTGCTATCGTCGTGCCACTACCGACCCAAATTCATTTGAGTTCGCACGGCAGTAGCACGACGTTTGGAGCAGGCCTTAGGGACCACGGAAACCTCAAAGTCCCTAAGTGCACTCTCACGTAAGACCCTTGACAGTGCACTTATCCAATCAAAGCACCAGAAGGTTATAATCTTCAAGTACACTTCTCAAACTCGTAAATAATTCACTAAGTTAAAACAAAGGAAACCAGAACAGTGACCGTGGTTTGGAAATTTATTTCATTTTTTTCAATTGAAAAGATATATCAAACATTCGAGACAGTGTTTTATCACATTTCCAAACACCTCGAAGTTCGTCAAAGATACTCGTCTGCGCGTCGTATTTTCATCTCTCTTCTCGGTGTTTGGAAATGCAATGAAACAATGTCTCTCGTGTTTGATGTATTACTTGACCTGCAATTAAGGGTCTGGTAGTGTGAACCAACCTACTGCTATCCTAGACTTATCCTTTTTCCTTTGCTGTTTCATAGGCCTTGCAGTTTCGCAAGCCCTCTCCAGAGCAATACAGCCTCAACAACAGCAGCAAGCACAACAACAACAACAACAGCAGCAAGTGCAGCAGCAGCAACAGCAGCAGCAACAGCAGTTCTCCTTGCCTGGTCAGCGGGCTATCCAGCCACAGCCACAGCCCACGATGCAACATCAGTTGCCTGTTTCATCTGGCCATGCGCAGATGAACCCAGTGTCACAAATGCAACAAACTTTTCAAACTCAATACCAGCAGAGCTCGGTTACTAGGCAACAACAACAACAGCAACAACACCAAAGATTGTTAGCGGTAGCTAAGTTGAAACAACAAGTTCAACAACAACAACAGCAGCAGCAACAACAAAGTCGCCAACCTTCAAATGCGGAAATAATGATGAGACTTCAGAGACAAATGTCAGGTACAGTTTCGCTTGTTTCCACTAGGTCTAAGCACTCTGGAACAATCGTACCTTCCCCTTTGTAACTTGTACGAGGCAAATTGATACTTAGAAGGTTGTTTGTCTCATTAGGTGGTCAAGAAATATCTCTGCCGCCACAGTTTACACAAGCGGCTGACATAACTCTCCAGAGACAGCTTTCCGCGCCACCGGATATCGGACTTCAGAGACAGGATATCACGCAGTTCACACGACAGCTGTCAACCCCAGCACCACAAGATCTGGCACAGCAAGCCCAGCAACAACAATACACTACAAATCCTCAGTTCCAACCACCGCAGTTTTAAGGGCCACAGGGTACCAATAAGGTCATGTACATAGCTCTACCCGTGCACGCAAACCAAACGGAATTCTGATACGATATTTCTTTAGAAAACTTTTATTTCTTAAGAAAACGTTTTAGTGCACTGACTGTGTAAGCAACGAGCGAACCTGATCACCTGGAGAAAAGTACAAACGCTGAATGCAAAGACAATTCATTACTGTAGCACTGATCGTTGAAGTGACGCCTGGCGGGTTCTTAGGCCACGTCTACACAGGATCGGACCGGACCGGATCGACTTCTGTTTACATGGAACTGTTTGGAACCGATCCGGGTGTTTACACGGGATCTTTATGGAACCAGTCCGACACGGATCCAACACTGGACCTGCAAAACAACAGGTCCAGTTTTGGATCCCTTTGGATCCGTTCCGGACTGGTTCCAGAACGGCCCGTGTAAACAGAAAGCCCAACTGTCCGATTTTTGTACCGGATCCATTTGGATCAGATTGGAACTGCACCGTGTAGAAACCGTTAAGAAACCACGATAGAGATGCCAAAGACGAAGTGAAGAAAGTAATGCTATCCAAAAACGAATCGCTCGTGCTGTTTGTATTGCTCGAAAAGTCTGTTGCAGAATTATGGTATTTTATCAAATGGGTTATTAAGTTTTGCAAAGAATCTCCCTTCGTCAATATCGGTTATGCGTAAATAATCGTACCGTCAAAAATCGCCTTAAAATGTCTAAAATTAATTCGTGTCGGTCAGAAAAAAACAATGATGTTGCAAGGGATGAAACAACAAGAAACGATGTTTCCACTTATCTACTTTGTATTCAGTTTGCCTCTCGGCATAAGAATTATCTTCTTCCCTAAATACTTAGAATCAATGTTCATCTAGTGATTGAGAATTTCACCGTCGGATTTTCTATTGAAACACCAGATTTCGCGCGGAGTAAGCACCCGGTATAAGAATGGTGAGAAAAATACTGAAAACAGGCTCTGTGTGTGTGTGGGCCGGTTGTTCAAGCCGATTAGCGCTAATATGGAACCTGAAGCTTCGTAAGGTATTTATTTTTATCGTTTCAAAGCGTTTTATGTCAGCAAATTGCGGCGGTTAACACAATAGTCATTATAACAATTTCAAGCGAACCGATTATTTTTGGACCGAAAAGGATAAAAGGGGGCAACTTACGATCAGATTCTTTCTCTCTTAAATAAAATGGAAATTCTCTTAGATAAGAAAGAACTAAGGAATCAGTTTTTTTGATTCCCTTGAACAAATAAAAGCTAAAGGGGTATTTTATTGTGAATTATATTCGTCCAGCTGTTTTATGTTTACTAAGCGCCAGAACTTTCGTCGCTCCGACTGTTGCTGTGAGTAACTTCGTTTTGCACCGACTAACTGCCCCTTGTTCTCCGAGGATGCGTTACCTATAAACGTGTTTTAGCTCGTTTAACACTCGCAGCTTGTCGGTTTAGTGGTATCGCAAAACGAATCGCTTTCGTTTTGTCCAATTCGTGAAAAGTCTGTCTTATAATTATCACAATGGTATTTTATCAAATGGGTTACCTTTTTCAAAGATACCGCCTTTCTTAAAAATCAGTGATGTGTACTTATATATAATCGTAGCGTCAAATCGTCTTAAAAATCCCTTCAAATTAATTCGTCTCGGGGAAAAACCAATGATACTGTGACGGATAAAACAACAGAGCGATGCTTCCACTTATTGTAAATTAAAACTATATGGATTCGGCTTCAAAAGCCGCAAATTATCGCATTTAGGTTTTTTTTTTTGTTTTGAAATTTTGTGTTTTCATATTCTTTTCTTTTTTACTCAATACGTAATATATTTCAATAACAAAGCAGGGTGTTGTCAATAAAAAAATATTGATCTGAACATTCTTGTGTATTCGTGTCTTATATAGATACAGGAAAAGCTCGCTAGCTACTTATAGAACTTGGCGGCTTCATTGGCGATTCGCTCCGACGAAGGGCTAACGCTCGAAACGTCAGCTCTTGAATCTCTTTACGGTGGCTATTTCACATTATCAACCCAGTTGATAAAACCAAATTATATTCATGACATATCGCTAATCTAGCAATCGATAAATTACTTTCAAGTCTTAGTTGGGATCTACAAAGGCACAAAACTCTGTAGTGATCTCGTAGTTAAATAGTCGCTAAATTTTGCCACAAGAAAATTTCACTAAACTAAGTAGCCGCTAAAGATAGTAACTTTAAAGGTATGCAGGTAGCGGCATGGCAGTGAAGTACTCATGGATGACGTTCTTTTGAGAAATAAAATGATTATCTGAATTTTAGATGTTTTGCTGAGTACATTTGCATACCGTAAGAAATGAATCAATATGTAAAATCGTACGTGCATAGTCATTTGGGTCAATTTTTAGATTTGTATGGAAAACCACAAGACACCCAAGTTGTAAAGAACAAACCAAAATCGTTAACTACCATTGCAAAGTATTCAGGATACCAACATCCTAAATTATTTTACTCCAGTGCGACTCATCTCTGTAGAATGGATCATAAAGCGGTTCAGCCTGAACAGCAATCCGCACAGCCCGTTTGCAGTTTGCTCTCAATAAAAAGGTAAAGTCTGCATTCGGGCCTCGTGGCCCATCAGGCCGGAGTTTATCCCGGTTTCTGTAGCATGAAGCGACAGAGAGTATTTCTACTCCCCCCTGGATGGGATGCTAGTCCATCGCAGGGTTACCCCCCAGCAGTAAATTCACCATTTATACACCTGGGTGGAGAGAGGCACTGTGAGAGTAAAGTGTCTTGCCCAAGAACACAACACAGTCCAGCGTATTAACCATTACGCCACTGCGCCTCCCAATGATATAGTGTTAACACAATATTTATTTTAAATAGTTTTCCAGTCTGTTGGTCCGCAGTCTGCACTTGTCGCACACCGTATACATGGCACACTGCTGGTGCATAGCGGAGTTCCTGTCGATAAAACAGGGAATTTTTCGCAGTCCACCTCTTCCACCCTCCTCGGGAATTTCTCACGGTAGTGCTAAGTATGCTAGCCTGCGAACAGCAGACGCATTTCCGGTCGTCGCTTCTCTCGTCTGCTGTTCGCAGGCTAGCATTATGCCAAGTGCTCAGATCTTACCAACAATCTTTCAGGTCTCTAATATTTCAGAAGTTGTGAGAAATTTAACCAAGGTCACGTAGTGTTAGCTTGGATTTCCGCCTTTGCTTACACTAATTCCTCTTCTGTTTTCCTTTCAGCTCAAGTCACAAGATCGGAAACTAAATTCCACTTAGTATTTATAATACATTTTATCTTTCCTTTTTTCCTTGGGATAATAGCTCGTTTAAATCAATACTTCGACCTGATTGTACAGTAACCTTCCCAACTGAAATGGAAAATGTTTCTTGTTTTCTCGACAAACAGACTATTGGGATAAATGAGCTCTAAACTTTGATCCGCTTTTCTCGGCTAACGATAGCATAAAGGCGGAATCGAAGACACTTTTCCCTTCAGTTTTAATTTGGACAAGCCAAACGAACACGGCTAAAGATAGACCTTTAACTGTGTTCCAACGCCTCATACGTGGTGCTTCTAGAGTTAAAGGGCCCTAGTCAGCCTCCGCCATTTTCGATGCCATCGAAATTATGGAAATTGTATGGTGAAGCCAAATCTTATTACACTGCTTTAAGTTATGTTACTGGAAATGTTCAAATTACTTTTAGCAAGTTTCTCAGTGATCTCTTTCGTTTCGACGCACTGCACATAAAATATAGTTCTGAAACTTTCACCTACAAACAATAACAAAGGTGTGGCTGGCTAGGGCCCTTAAACTACACGTTTCTAGAACGCAATCTATAACGACACGAAATAAATATCTTATTGTCCTCAGGCTATTAAAGAGCCTTTCAACGCAGAAGGGCGTATCCACTTGGATCGATTTAATTACAGTCTTAGAAAATACTCTGTGTTCCGCTTGCAGTTCAACAAGATTTCTACTTGGCAGAGGTTTGTAAAACAGTTGCCAGAAGCGTGTGGCACAATCAAAACACAGGTACATCTGTTTGTTCCAGTATTTAATGAACTATAGAATTGTTATAATTAGTACTTCTAAACTTTTTTCTTTATCTACGACGTAACAAGATGACATGCCACACTGACTAAGTGATTTTAAGCGTTGTGCGTTAAAGAAAGCTTCGACAATTATTGATAACAGAAGGTTCTTGCGTATGGACAATGGTTTAGTGAAAGGAATTAAAACTATTCGCAAAAACGAATTGCATACAGTTTGCAGTGATACCTTGAAATTATCGATATTTTGTGCAAGAGGAACTAGTTTTTTTTTCCAAAGTGCGGTCATAATATACTATACTTCAAAACATAACACTTAACTGGTAGACAACAAGGGTTCAGTGAATATATCAATTTATTTAGCCTCTATTGACTAAGCGGGCGATAACGATGAATTGCACCCTTTCACTTTTTACTCAGCCGAGTCAATGTGCAATACAATTCAATTGACTCGATGCTGTAATGTGTTCAGCTATTTACTCAGAAGACAGATCAATATTTATGCGTTCTTTATTCTACTTTTTTTGGACTTTGTGCAGCAGCCCTATTGCAATAAAATATATTACATGAAATATATTGCATATCCTGGTAGCAGTATACTTATCATCCACTGCCAGGACAAATAACTAACTGAATGTTGTCACAAATATTTTCGGGTACAATTTAGACCACCGACTTTTAAAAGCTTGTTCCTTTTGGCGCAAACGCCTTTCTTCATGCGCGTTTTATTTAAAACAACATGCAAAAAAGTAAGCTTCTTATAGAGACAAGCGGGCAATTTCACAGCGGATATGTTCAGTTGCTAAGAGATTGTA
>OX393570.1:5402361-5472361 GCA_947652115.1 Blastomussa wellsi | reverse complement strand
GGTGGTTTTATGTTGAGAATTTACAGCTTTATAATACTGCAATGCATTTTGGAAAATGAAAGTTTGAGATGGAAAGTAAAATTGGTGGTGTAAATAGTTAGCATCAAGCCCTGAGTTGAGCATAAGATCAGTAAAATGATCAGCAATGAAATGAAGTGTCTTAACCACGAATCCGATTATTGCTAAAGTACCAAGCCATAACCTTTTTATGTATTTATGTAACCGAAATGTATAAAGTCCGGCTTATGGTGAACACATCTTACATCTATTCGGATAAGACAAGCTCTTTGGTAAAAATCCTCAAGAATCTATAAATCTTTATTTTACATATATTTATAGAGGAAGGCCGCTAAACGTGGTCGAAATGTCCATAGCCTAATAACCGACGACTTAAAACTCCTCAAAATATTCCGTGAAATGTTTTACTGTGCTTCACACTGCAATAATGCAATTGATGATATTCCAACACGAGCGTTTTAGCTGAATGATCTAAGAATTCCACTGAATTTTGTTAAGGAGCAGGGTTATTGTTGTCGTTGTTCGGAGAGTACCTCGATTCATTATAATAGTCAAACTTCGTTAAACTGACAGCCACTTTCTACCTCTCTCTCTCTCTCTCTCTCTCTCTCTCTCTCTCTCTCTCTCTCTCTCTCTCTCTCTCTAGGCCTCTCTAAAATCGTTTTACACACTTCTCCTGAAACCCATTATTTAATAAATGGCGTCAAGACCATGATTTTGTGTTGTCTTCCTTGACTTCCTTCAGGGTAGGTACCAATGAGAGCCCTTGTGATGTTTTGTTCATGCCGTTTTCGTGAGACGTTGAACAATGGGGACAAAAGTTCGAGGGATGTATTCATGTATCAATTTCAAATTCACCTTGGGGGTAGCACAGCAACAAAAATATACATACCGGAAAAGCGTATCTAAAATGCGAGCTAAAACTCATAACAGGTACAGAGCCTGAACAGAACGTAAAATTCGTGTCGAGCTATTCACCTACTGGCCGTGGTTGGAAGCCAAAATAGTCATAAAAATTAATTTTGACAAATATTTTTGCGTGCCTTTAGCTTTGCAGTTGACTTTGACATTAATAGGGTGTGACAAAATTTATTCAACAAAAATCTGATCACGTACATTACAATTACTTTCTTATCTAACGGGAAACATATTTGGCCACATTGATCTACTTTACGTCGAAACAAAGAAAGCGAACAGAGACTTTCAAGAAATAAATTATCGGACTGGTTTTTATCATTGTAATGTGCCATGAAACGTGCTTCTTAATATATAAGATAAGAGGCCTTTTGGACATTCTTAGGTGCTTTTAAATTGTCATCATTTGACAACAGATTTGTTATTGTGACTTTCGTTGATTGATTACACTAGATTAGATGAAAGACATCTCAATTTATTTTACAGAACTGACTCGTGTCAGGGCGAGGTGTTAACGTTTTTGCAATTTAAATATTTAAAAAGCTTTTAAAATGTTAAAAATTCATTAAAAATAAATCATGGTGACAGTGATTGAAAGTTTTTACAGTATCATGTATGTAACCATCCGGACAAAAAAGTAACAGCTGTTGTTGGCAAAACTAAACACTATACTTACAACAGGCAGAAAGAACTAAGACCTGTATGGTGCACGTGCAAATACGTGCTTCCGGGCTTGCAACATGACAAACTTTCTGTTCGGTATATCTTATGTTGCCTGGTTATTTCAAAAAGGTTAAGCCGTCAAAACGTTCGTCTCCATAAGAACTGACAATTGCCGGATTTTAGCCGGAATTCCTGATCGTTTCAGTAAAGCTGGATTAGCGCGTTTGGATGTTTACGTCGCATTGTAACTGTTTCAATATGCACACGACCAAAAGAAATCAAAACTTGAATCCTGGATCATCACTGTTTTAAGAAACGCCGTTGCATTGCCAGACACAAAAATTGGCAATGGGCCATTTTCGAGTTCTCTTTTGCCTCAAAACGAGTCTAAGTGCGAAACCATTCATTCTCTTGTAAACGGTGCTCATTTCCATACGAATAATTTCGCGCTTTCGTTTTGAAACAGAGGGAAAGGGAACTCGGAAATGGCTAATTGTTTTATAACTGTGCGTTCTTTGTGAATAGTGACAGCACTTGTGAACTACAACATATTGACGATTTATAATTCACTGACCAGCATGTGTTAGATTGTTTTAATAGCTCTATTTTGCACCCAAATTAATGGCTCTAGAGCTGTCAATTGATTCTGTTTTACCCTGTGCCTACTGTGTTACTTAATTCGCACCCCTCGAAACACTTCACAAGCGTTTAGCAAGTTCGTAGCAGCATGTTCGTGTGTTTATTCTTCCAAATTGAATGAAAAATGAATCAAAATCAAGATTATTGTCTTAATAATTTCATAGAAGGTTTAAATTAGCGTTTCTTCATTGTACAACCATGCCGTTGTAAACAAAAGCCAGCGTTGCTTTAAATAATTCCAGTCATAGTTTTTTTGGAGTGGCCACTTACTGAACAATGTGAACCGTCAAGCAAAGGGCGCAAGAGTCGTAGTGTAACATTAATATAAAGTTGTGTCGCTTGTGGCAACATTTCACAGCATTTGTAGACTGTTCACAGTCTTCTATTTTTCCGTTCGTTCGACGGTCCGCCATGTTTGTTTCTCGAGACGAGCGAAACCTGGAGAGAGAACAAAACTCCCATGGGCAGGGGCACCTGGGTGCGGAAGCGGCGGAAAATATAGTGCCCCGGTTGTTCTCTCTCCAGGTTTCGCTCGTCTCGAGAAACATGGCGGACCGTCGAACGGAAAAATAGGAGACTGTGAACAGTCTACAGCACTTGAAAAATTGTGAGCCGATGTATCTTTCCACAGTGTCGTGTGAAAGCGAGAAATTTGTCTTGAGTTAAGACATTTTTCTGTCAGGTGCACGTAGTTAAGAATGTAATTGAAATAGTCCGTCAGTCGGAGCGCGACCGGGAGCTTACAGATCAGCTCAATGTGCCAAACCAGGAGTCGATAGCAAATAAAGCATTTAAATCAGAAATATTGCTCATCAACACATGAACACTTTGGATGAAAGTACGAAGGTAAAAAATCGCCAGTGTAATAATTAAGGTAGAAGGAAATCCCGTGTAAAGCCAATGATACACGGTTCAACATCTTTCAACTTTTGTTGATAAATAAATGTTGAACATCGTTGCGACTTGTTGAAACGCTTTTGCGTTTTTGAATTCGTTCAACAATCGGATGTTCAACAAAGTTCAACATGCTGAATGGCATATTTCAACATTCAACGTCACATGTTATACTGTTCAATATTTGCTGATCCCCAGTCGCAACATTTGTTGCATGCTCAGCAAATGTTGAATCGTGTATCAGTGGCTTATATTAATTCGTAGTTTTGTGTCTCGTAATAATAAAGATTGTGGCATAAGGCAGTATAATAGACTGTAATGCATCTCTAGCTTCTGCACAACAAATTTTGCATTCCATTGCATTCGGTTACCAGAGGTAATTAGGTCTTGGACGCCAATGAAATATTTTTTTCTATTAATACCTTATGCATTTGACCGCTAATATAAGTCCGTCTTAATTAATGTATAGCTATTCTTGACTGTTGCAGAAGGATACAAAAACTGTCTTGAAAAAAGCAGCTTTTTCTTGACGAGGCTGACACTGCTCTACTTTGCAATGGTGCTAAATTGTTACTGTAACCAACATGGTCATTTCATTTCGTTTCAGGCCATTTTTAATTGTGAATTTTAAGATTATTACTGTTGTTGAAAGGGTGGCTGCAATTATTTACATTTTTAACCTGATTTGCGCATGGAAAAAAGAAAAGTAGCAGACGGAGAGTAAAAAATTTGAATAGTATTATAACGTAAGAATTGATTGAAGCGTTTCTTCTATGAGTTATTAAGGGCACATTTCAGGTACCGCGACATGTTTATGTTTTATTTGTGGCTATTTTTGACTGCTCAAACGAGATATAAGATCAACACACAAGATTGGTGCTAATTAACGTAATTACTTCTTCAAACTTGTTATACCAAACAACACAAATGTTCAATTAATTTAAATAATTTTTTGTGTGTAAAAAGTGACATGACGTTTGTATACTGATTGAGTACTCCTCTTTCATTGATCTTGAACATTTTATTTTCTACTGCCTTATTATTTGTAGCGGCACTGTGCACCTTATGAATCCAAATCGTATGTTTCAGGTCTGCTCGCTTTTAAAATAATTAAATAATTCCGAGCATATTCCTCTTGGAGAGGCCATTTAGAACAATAAGAAACGTCAAGCAAAGGGCGTAGAGACTAATTGCGAAAATTAATATCTTGTGTCTTGTGGTTGCAGATTTCACGGTGTTTGTAACAGGACAAGTCCACGCCACTTGAGATTTGTACGTACTTCTACATGCCTGTGATCAACTCCCACACATTGTCGCCTTGAAAGCGAGAATAAAGGTAAGAAAAATCAATGAAGGTGAGTCACCTTTTTGAGAGCAAAGAGGAGATATTGGTCGAAATTAATATGTCAAGCTGCTTCCAGAAGGGTTGAGATCTAAATCAAAAAACATTTTCATCAAGATATCTCCAAGTACGCAAATGGTTATTTACAGATGCCAAAAATTAATATTGCACCCCTACTATCAAGACCAGTACAGTATCTTATAGAATGTTATGAAATTATTACTTTCGATGCCCTTCTGTCATGGAAGGTTGCAGAACTGACTTAGATTAACTATGTTTAAGTTTCTTAAACTTGATTTTTGTATAAGACGATAGTAAGAAAGACTACATTGCAGTGGTCTTTATCTGTTGAATGCGGCAAATCCTGTATGCCATTGCATTCTTGCCAGAGGCACTTTGTACCTTACCCTCCATGAAATTGTTCCTTTTCCAATATTAAAGGAAAAACTCTAGGTTCATCTGGTTAATCTAAACTATGTAAATATTTTCGGTATTATTAGTCTTAACTCTTTCGGTAGATCAAGATCTGCATCCTGGTATATAGTCGGGGGATAATCTATCGTCTCTTTCTACAGCACAATTAATACATTTGAACAGCTATTTTTCAATGTAGCTGCAGAGAAGTAAATGCCAAAGTTAGCTGTAGCGTGCCGGATAAAATGTCATAACCACCTTCACAGTGTTTCCAAAACATTACCAAAATCAAGCTTTCTTTTCTTATTACTGTTATTGAATGTCTTATCGTAGTCAAGAGGGTGCCAGTCACCTTTCGATAATAATCGTTATCTTCAAGAGCCGGGTATGTGTTGTGTCTGGGCGATTTTCGTTTTTGGACATGAATCCATTTCTTCGACGCTTCTTTATAAAAATATGAGGTCCTGTGTGCATTTGCATCCTCGGTTACAACGGGGCGACACAAAGAAAACCGAGTAGCGAAATCGATGCGAACGAAAGTTTAAAGCATTCGCAAGAGTGCCCTGCATGGAATGCTAGGCTGTATTCTCAAATGACTACAAATGTTGTTCCACGACCCATTCAAATGCTTGCCTCTAATTGGCCACACACCTTGTGCTGTTGAAATTAATTTATGTTTTATATGTCATTTTATGTTTTGCCATTTTAGGGTGAAAACTATACTGTTGACTGATAAAAGGAGAAAACACCCAGAAAATCACGTTTGATAAAAGGTGCTAAAAATTAACCTAAAATGATAAGAGTAAACTGATTGATGTTTATCGCATTGCAATTTTGATAGTAACAAATATATTGTGCAGTCAGCTCTCTCTCTAACACGGACATCACCGGGACCGGTAGAGCTGTCCGTCTTAGAGAGGGGACCGGCTTATAGAGAGTTTAGATACAGTAAATTAAAATGACTGAAAAATGGCGCGAAGAGACCAACACCAGTTGTCAGTCTTACAGCGGTGTCCGCTATTTTGAGTAAGTGACTGGTAACACATCAAAAATCCACGGGACGCTGTTCGGTTAATAGTAGCTGCATGATAATGCTAATATATAGATTTAGGCAAGCCTAAAAGTAGAGCTCCCCAATTATTTTTTTTTTTTAATAATACTATGCTTCCATTTTGCAAAATAAGCGACCAAACTATTTTAATTACTGGATTGGCACTAGAACGTAATATAGAATCGCTATCTTCTTTCTTCAGTTGCGAGAGATACGTCAAAATTTCTTGGAATCGTGGTATTGCCGTCGCTGCACCAAATTGGGTTCCTCAGAGACATGAAAAAAAAGTTAGAAATTTTCTGCAATAAACACGGTGATCATTTGTTATCACTCCCACAGTTCGAACAACTTTTACAGTGCACAAAAAATAAGCATCTCCAAAATTTATGGTACATTTGTGGCTTTGTGGGGGGGGGGGGGGGGATGCTACGCCACAAAATGTAATAATTAGCACAAGATGTAATAGTAACGCAAAATGCAATAACATTTGACGCAAAATGTAACATCTTCGTTAGCGCAAAATGTAACAATGCATAAATTTTGACGGAAAATGAAAATGAAAAAGTAACGCGAAATGTAATTGTATTTTCACTGGCCTTTACAGTTTACTAGAATCAGCCATATTGCATTTTACCTGGTAGTTAAGTTGCTGTTAATATTGTCTCTAGATTATGCAGCGCATACTAGGTCTCTCCTCTCAGCCCCAACAACAGCCAGCGTACATCTTTCGTTGCCGCTCTTTTCAGTCCACTTTTACATTGAATAGAGGGGATAAGTCTCTAAAGAAACTGTGGTGCTGCGTCGGTGGGAAGTATAACAATATAATTTGGTTTTATCAACTGGGTTGATAATGTGAATTGGCCACCGTAAAGAGACGTTTCGAGCGTTAGCCCTTCGTCGGAGCGAATCAAGGAATTGTGGGCCGTGTGCTTTTTATATACAGAAAGATGGAGCTTCGCTATTGGCTGGTGCCTGGTAACGTGAAAACAACGGAATAAATTAGTTGAATGAAAAGCGTTCGTTGATACCGTGAGGATAAAGAGTGCCGATTTGAAAAATAAATTTGTGTTCTAGAGTTTTGCGGCTTTCCGTGTTTCCTTGGTGAAGGGAAAGGCCGCAGACTGCCATATGCCGCTAAGAATGATTTTGGAGATTGAAGTGTCTTCGATGCATTTTTGTCGTCTTTCTCTACGTCGCGAAGGTGTTCTCGGAATCGGTCGCCTAGTCGTCTCCCTGTTTCGCCGATGTATAACTTTTTGCAAAGAGTGCAAGTAAAGCAGTAGATGGCATTGGCTGAGGTACAGGTGAAATGATCAGTGATCTTGATTGATCACTTGGGTCCCGATATTTTGTCAACGTTGTGAATGAAAGGGCATGCTTTGCATCGTGCGCGAGCGCATTTAAAAGTTCCGGGTTGATCGCTTGTTTGGAATGCACTTCTGACCAAAATGTTACCTATGTTTTTGTCGCGTTTGAATGAAAGAAATGGAGGTTGCGAAAAGATTCTGCCAGTGTAGGGATCGTGCTGAAGGCTTGACTTCGTGTAAAGAGTTTGTGGGTTTGTAAGCTTTCTTATGTTTCCTTGTATTGGTTTGAAATGAACAGAAAAAAAGATTCTAAAATACTATTACATTTTCACGTACTTTTTCTATAACAGTTTGCGTTAAAAGTTGTCGCATTTTGTGTCAAAAGTTATTATATTTTGCGTCACTATTACGTTTCGAGACAAAAGGTATTACATTTTGCGTTACCATGACAGTTTGTGCCGTGGGGGATTCGAGCCCTGAGAATTCAAAAGGAAATACTGCCGTTGCCGTTTTGAATTACTGGGGCCTTTTTCTGTAAACACGATATGTTATATTTGCTACAACATTCGCGCGTTTAAAAGGCTTAAAATCAGTAATTAAGGTTCTGTACAATAATAATAAAGAAATGACCAGTGAGTCTTTTTCAAATCAAAATATATTACGTTGCCTTAATGGATTCGTGGACGTAAAACAGGATCACCATGCTATTTTTTTAGTAGCAGGCTTGGCGATGGATTAGTCTTTGACTCACTCACGGCTTCACCGCTTTCGCAGTGTCCCCAAACCAAGAACTTTGAACCTTGATTGGGACGGACACGGAGAACGTGATCTAGCACATGAACTGTAATTCGGACCAACACACAGAACATCTCTCGAAAAAGTGAACCGAAAATTGGACCAACATACAGAATGCCAACCTCGTTCCCAGAGGTAATTGTACCATCTACTCATAAACTCTTAATCGCACTTTTTAGTTGACTGACCTTGACTGTTAATTGTACATCAAATGCCGGTAGAACCAAAGGCAGCCCAAGCTCTTGTTGTGATCAGGATCATATTGCGTAATAGCTGTCATGGCAAAATTATAAGAGTTTGTATGGGAAAAATTTACAACACCTTTTAGCAAACCGAAATACTGCCCAATCTTAAATAAAATTGCCTTACCTTACCTTCACTGCGTTTTTCTTCTTGTCTGAACGCTTATTTTGCCGATTCTCTGGGTTCTTCACTGCAAAGAAAAAACAAGGCTGCACACTCCAGTTCGGAACGCCCGACGAATCCCAGCTTAAAATGGTCGTACGGCCTCAAATCCATCGCGAATACCAAGAAGAGATGTTCCAGTTTTATTTTGTCATCATTTGTTATTAATGAGAGAGCCATGGTTACCATCACTGCATCACTGAATTAGTTCCAATTTGCAAATTTGAATAATTAAAAACTACAAAGTTACGTTGTCTACCCACTTTTTACATGTTTGTTAAAGGCGCATTGTCACGGGGATGTTTTGGGTCAATTCTGCCAAAATCACTGCTTTGTGTCTATTATTGTGCACGAAATGCTCCAACAGACTCACCAAGATGAATTCAGATGAAATTTTAGCAGGGAAAGGAGCCCATAATATTTTTTGGGCGTTTTTTTTTCAATGCATAGCTTAAAACTATGAAAAAATTGGCAAAGTTTTTCAAATTACAATCCATTTCCATCCTCGTCATCTGTGACAGCATAAAAAATCAATAGTTTCAATATAGAACTATACAGGTGCTATATAGTCTTGGACAACAAGATTAGACCATTATGATTAGGTTTCCCTTGTTATAGGTAAGGCGATCAGGCGTCATTTGTCAAAAAGAAAAGGACAAAAAGTGAACTTTCCCCGGGGAATAAGCAGGGACGGAGGGGAATGTGCACTGTACAGATACTGCCGGACACCATCAAAGTATGTTGTAATTCAGTGAAGGTGGTCTTCTCGTCCCTAAAGCCCGTCTTCCATCCTAAGCTTGGTTAATAAAAAGATTTGTTCTAAAAACATCCAGCAACAAGAATGTCTTGCGTTTTAAAATATCTGCCGCTTACTGGTAAGCTGAAATAATCGGGTAAGCTAAGCCCGTAACGCCAGTAGACGATCTTTGATCCTGGACACGGTCGATTGTAAGTAATAATTCATAATTCATTTAAGCTATGTTATAAAAACCGTAAAAGTCGTGAAACGCTTTTTTCCATTTGTTAATTTCCATTCATGGCAGTACTTGTTTGTCAGTTCACTGTTTAAGCCATTCGACTTCTTTACGCGTAATCTCGTAATATCGCGGCCCTCGAACAAAGGCGGTATCAAATGTTCGACTGAGCTTTTAGTAACCGCCCAGACAAATCATCAAAGCATTTGACAAAGGTCATTAAAAGCAAAATCAAAGGCAAAGTTGCCTTTATCTTATGTGTCAAAAGATGTAAAGAAACCGAATTTTCGAAGAGACTGATTAGAGATTATGTCGCGAAAGCCAGTATCCTTGAACATTTAGGTACATTTAACTACGTGTCTTATCTGTTTCTATTTACATGACGTTTTGGGTTGATATTTTTTCTACAGACAGGAACACTTATTGCATGCGTAGCGCCTTGTTCTAGAAATAAACAAATTCTATATTTGATTAATCCCATGCATCTTTAATGTTGCTAAATATTGAGTTCGATGCCTGTTTATTTTTCAGCGATTGTCAGAAGAGATTTGATAATGGGCGTAAGTCAATTTTAAGTTGAATCGGATTAAGTTATTCGTTCCACCGCCTGCCAGACTATCGACTGTGAGTTTGAAATTAGCCGATGCTTCTCAGACTTAGTGAAAAGACATATACCAACGCCTGGAATAGCTGATCCACCCAAAACATCTCCGGAGGCTTGTGGAACTCTTCAGGGGTGTTTTAATAGCGGAAAGGTACTAAGTGCACGATTAACGTGGAAGTGAAATTTAAAGTAAAAAGGCGGAGCTTTTCAAATAGCAAAAAACCATCGCCATTTAATTTTCGTTTCAACGACAAGCCAATCACCACCACCCGGCCACGTCAGTAGGTAAGCTCGAAGCTATTTGAGGTTATCAGTGCTCGGCTTGGTAGTGAGAGCACTTTTATTTATGGAATTTTTGTTTTGAAGCAAGGTTTGAAAGTGTTTTGAAATGCTGTTGATGATAAAATAATTTCCAATGCGTCCTTTATTTCAACAAAATGGCGTTCATATGAACAAGTTTAAAACCGCCATTGCAATCAAATTGAGCAATGCAAGTTGCCAATGCTGCATGCAGTTTTCCCCTTCGGTTGATACTGCAACGAACTGCATCTCTGCGCTTTTCAGATAGAAGTTTACTAAACAGGTAAAACTAGGCATTGATTTTTTTTAGGTTTCAAGACATACGCACCCTTAATTATTCTGAATGCGCTCCATCTTGTGATTTTACAATGAGACTTATTTGAGAGAATTATTTTTCGTTGTTGTAGCTGTTGTTTTGTTTTCACATTTAACTAGAATCAATCCAATGTATGATAACACATCGATTTAGTACTTTCAACATCATTTAACGTCCCAACATATCTTTGGGAAACTGGCCTTCCTAGTTCTTTGTCTAAGTGCTTCATTGTTCCCTTTTGGCACTGATGTCACTCCAAACAACCACGTTCCTGAATATCCCCTATGTAATCACCTCCTGCAAAAAAGGAGGGAAACTAAAAACGTAACAGAAATGAGACAAACATAGAATAATGATAGTTATAAGAATTTTTATTCATGTATGACTTCGCAGAGCGGTGCCTTTAAGCGCCGTATGAGAATGTCCGACAAAGTCGAAGTCATGGCGATCCTCCAGTTAAAGGGAGATATAAACACAAGAAGCAACAACCTACAAATAATCACGATCACATTTTAAATGTATGATAACTAGTTAAATCGAGTCAAAAGTTTCTCTAATTATATCCCATCGCCACGTATGTCAAAGACGTGGCGTTTTTACACAGAACTTGAAGATTCTCGGATGAAAGTATTTTTAATACTTTGCATTCCAAAAACGAGTGTCTTAGCTGTCCGTGTTTCTGCACGAAATACATTTCTTTTAATAAGTATTCTTAGCCATACGTAGTCATGGATGCAAAGTTACTTATGGACTGGCGGTATTTTGACCTGAGGAAAGCAGTTTCCTTTCAGAATGTTGAATCTAAAATTATTTAAAAGGGAGCCAACGGCCACCTTGAGCGTTCGCGATCGTCGAGAACACAGTTACAAGACGATTACATGTCAAAACAGCTTATTGCTGAACTCATTTTCTGAATCACAAGCGGCAGACCAAGTAAATTAATGCATGTACTCTTTTTCGCCTTGAGTAGCTAATTAAATGAGAACTCATTTAGGCGTGTAAGAACGGGTCCATGTATTTACCGTACAAAAGAACACTCCCTGTAACCAAACACTGTAATGTTTCGATACAGAGAGCGACGATTTCATTGAAAAACCGATCATTTGTAGTGCCAAAGTGATGAAAACGAATACTGTAACTTGTCATTAAAAGCTAACATTTGGTCCCCAAACTCTCTATGTACCAACTCTCAAATTTTGACAAATTTGTATTGGAAAATATTATTCAAGATTGACCCTCGTGGACTGAAACAGTACTATAGTTCTACTAAATGTGATACCAATTTTTAATTCTGAAAATAGATTGTATTTCTATGTTTTCCTATTTCACTTATTGGGCGACTATTTCGCGAGACTGACATTAGTAATTACGAGCTATTCACAAGGAATTAAACTGCAGTAATTCATACATATAACCATGATTTCATCAGAAAATACTAAATGCAAACTACTGAAAGAATGGCGAAATAAGTGAGTTCAAGAATTTGAAATGCGATAAAGTTCTTTAATGCATTCCAGCTAAGAGTGTGGAAAACATTTCGACAGGAGTCAGACTTGTAGCAATGTCTACACAATTGCAGAAGGTGGTACAATCGAAACAAATGACATTCTTTTATCTTCACCATCAACCCTTGGGCACGGTCGAGCTGTCGAATGTAATTGCCATTTAGCTGGCTGAAATAATCTACATCGCCTCCATTATCAAATCCCGTTATCAAGCAGAGTCTAGTTTACAAATGCAATCAGCGGTGAATTGAAGAAATAGAATTGAATCTTCTATGGGGTATGTCGAAGCCAGGACCAAACGAGGATGAGAGTCCAAACTCTCGCTCCCGTTTCGCTTGAAAGTCTCAGGCGCTCTCATCGGGTTTGAGCTTCCTCAATTTATCATGAGAGTCGATGAGCATTTCTCGTTTGGCCCAAGTTAATGATAGTCCATGAGAGTTGACGAATACTCTCATGAGAGGCAACTCTCATCGACTCTCGTCCAGTTAATTGGCCCAAGCTGACAAATATCCAAGATTCTCGATTTTGAAAAAGAAAACGTGACCGGGCTGCAGGCAAAATTATCACTCTGCCTCCTTGCTTTAACTGCGTATTAAGTGTGCGTTTTTACTATATGTTTAAGTCCTACCTTTCAGTTACATTCTTATCTGTGTTACTTCGCGCTGTCGATGGTAGTCGCTGTTAGCATTTTCTTCTGCTTCTTCTCAATCTGGTTTCTGTCAGTACTGATGAAGATGCATGAAGTAAACAACACATAAATGGCAACAAATTATTGGTACGATACATATACAAGTTTTCACCAAGTGTTAATGAGCATGTTGTAAAAAGTTTTCTGTGGAAGGAAATGTCTTTCAGCGAATGTCGCCTCCCACACAGTTGTTTTGCACTTGTTAAAGTGATTTAATATTTCGCTCTTACTGTGTTTTGGTTTGGTTTATGGGGCGCCCTTGTGTAATGAGTTGCTGCCGTAACCACCATTGTAGCGTTTTAATATAGTAGTATTTCCACGTTTTCTCAGTGAACAGACGTGAGGGCCCTCGATGTGTTGTCATAGACTTTCATAGTGTACGATCGATAGAAATTAACTCCATTTACCACATAAAATTGGACTTAAGGCGATGATTACGCTACAGTCCAAGTTGCTACGCACTGTGTTCAATGCGGAATGGAGACAGTTTTTCCAATAACGTTTTTCTGTACGGTTGAGTGAAACTGTTTCAAAAACAGCCCCGCCTAAAGCATTTGAATTTTGTTGGCTCCGAAGCTACGGCGAAGTTGCGAACTCTGCCCAGCCTCAAGTCCACCAACAAGTTTTTCAGTTCGGCCATCTGTAGCGAATTATCTTGTTGCTGAGTGGTTTTACGTCGTTTTGCGTCATCAAAATTCTATAATCTAAACTTTTAATCCTGTAAAGCTATTTTTTCACATATGTTCTCTAATAATATTAATGTTCACGCTAATTTTGGCAGTAATTCAGTGTGTCGTCTCAGAAATTTATGTAATGTAATATAATGTAACGTAATGCAACACTTAACGTGAAAGTCCACTTAACTGAAAACTACGTATGGAACTCACAACTAAAAATATAAAAATAAATTAACAACACCAAATAAACAAACGAAAAAAATGAGCTAAATGAAAATGTAACTCAAATATATTTGCAATGGAACAATCAGGTGAACATGTTTTTATATTATCACGCAAAAGAATATTTTATTTTTTTTATATATTTTTATTTTTACAGGCCTGGTAACTTAAGAGCTGAGGAGTGAAAGTGATGATCGTGGCAGTAATATTGATAATATATATTGTTGATGCTTCTTGTTCAATTTTACGCCCACCTAATAATATGGACAACACGTTGATGTTATAGAAACCGATAAGTCCGAAAGTAAGCATTCGGAAAGGACATTTTTTTACTATGACTCAGTATTACTCAGTGCAAAATATACGCGTAAACTCCAGGTATATTTTTACCCCGGCTTGACGTCAAAGGGGTATTGTTTCCCTGGCACGACTTGCGCATTGCGAATCCCGGATGCGAAAAGTGATAAATGCTAAATGCAGTGATCACGAGTTGACCATCAGACAATAATTTGCAATACTTCACAGAATGAAATCATGGCGACATTGATTATTGTTTTGGTTCTCAACAAAGACGTTTGCTTTCTTAATAATGGAATTTTGCTTTGTGTACTGTCGATGGGACTACCAAGGTCAGCTAAAGACATGGAGGGTATAACTGTTTCTACACCATTTGAAATTGGATCTTTTATATAGAAGATAATCACGCCATGGTCCAAGCTCACATGTACTTACTCGATGCTAAATAAAAGGAAGCTAAGTGAAATGGAAAAGTTGTTTCTTAAGGATATATATTATTTTTGTCTCTATAAGTCAGTGATTAATTAGGCCATACCTCATTGGCTAGACACCTTTTGTAACCAATGCTGAATGAAATCTTAAAAGAAGAACCATGCGAAAATCCTGCCCGTTAACCATGACAGTTCTGAACGCTGTCGAAGTACCTCAGTTGCCATTCGACGAAGATATGTATCAGAAAGTTCAGAAGTAGACAACACTTTGAGCCACTGTTAGGATCTGGCATAAAATCATACATTGTCAAAAGAGATATGCGTTGAAATCACTAGTGTTAAATGCACAAATATCATAACTGTACGTGAGGTGAGTTGCGAGAATAAAGTTAAACTGAAGGAATATTGAGCACTGGAAACTATTAACCATATACGACGAGGGCCGAGCGGAGCAGCGCTGCGGATAATTTGTTAGAAGTTATGAATTGCCCTTTGTTATAAAATCCCAAATATGGTGCAATACACGTGGAGGAATTTTTGTTAATTTGGCTAATGAAACAGTTCGATAGTTTCTTAATCGTAACTGTATGGCCGAAACTGTATTGAACGATGTATTGAAGTCCTATATTGAACTATTGAACGGTGTTTTACTGCCTAGTTTTATATTAATGAGATTTGTACTGAACATTCATTATAAAGTTGTTCTCACCATATAACCACCTCGAGAGATGAACAAGATGGTCACCTCTCGGTTAATCCTTCTGAGTAGGTAAATGTAATGAACGAAAACGTTGTTCCGCAAAACATCAAAGAACGCATTAAACGCGATGCAGCACCATTTCAGGTTAAGATGTGAACGCTTGGCCTTTTTATAGCAAAACTTTCTAAACATGGAGTCGTCGCCATAAACGGCAAAAGATTATTTAATCTGTGATGATTAGTTTTTCGTCGTTGCCAATAAAACTCTGAAACCTGAAGCAGCTCGCCAATGCCGAAAAAGTAGCTGGTTGAGTCAATAAAACGACCATTAACTAAAGAAATCAAGATTTTCCTCGAGAAAAGAGGCTGCTGTGGGTCTATGTTATGCTGATTTGGGATATTCTAACGTGATACTCCAACCTAAGCCTCTTTCTTTGGTAACTGGGGAATAAATCAAAGTATAAAGAAATTACCGCTCCTTAAAATGGCGACCGAAACAAATACTTTCATTTGGGTAGAGGTGAGTTTGGGGGCTGTACTATATAAAGCAAGAACAACAGCGGTTGACCTGACATCAGTGCCGCTGGCTTGAAGGAAGGAAGAATCTTTCCTCGCGGCCTCGACCGAGCCACGGTTTCAAGAATATACAAATGTTTCCAGTTGAAGTCCTGAAAGCTTTCCTCAGTCATCTAAACCCTACCTCGGACACAGAAAGATGTCGCTTCCACCATGTTAAACCCTGAAACTGGGAACACCTCGTTCGAGGCTAGCAATCTTGGCTGCAGCATCATGGAGAATTTGATGAGTTGGAAGTTACAAAGCAAATCTTAAAGCAAGAAAAAACAGTTTGTCGTGTCAATTAGAAGATACATACGTTTTCTTGAGTCAATCCATATACATACAAGCATCAGTACACTGACACTATGCATCAATTATATATTTTCAGAAAAGATATGTATACATACTCGAATTTTATAACTGCCTGCAAGTGACTGCATGGGAAAACCGAGAACTGAAGGACTGCACTGTAAACTGTTAAATATTACTAGAGCCAAGCAAAGCAACGCTATTCTTCTTAGTGTTAGAAGTTACGGTGTAACCTTCGCGTCTAAACGTCTATACAATTTTACATTCTATCGTGGAGGATTTTCATTGAATTGGCTGATGAATATCAGTTCATGATGGCATGAAGATTGATTGCAATGTAATTTCCACACCGTCGCTAGTTGCTAAATCGATACTGTATGCATGTCCCCAACAGATTGATCTTACTGCTTAACTCAGAAGCGTTATTCCAGGCACAGAAAAGCGTCGCTTTCACCATGTGAAATCCTGAAAATGGAAGCATCTGGTACAAAGCTAGCAATTTTAGCGAAGTGTCTTAACGAAAAAGTTGGAAATTTGCCTAACCTTACAAACCATCCATTGGAAGTGACAACCGCTTTTGTTTTGACTACAAAAACATTGAAACGGTCAACGGACACAAGACGTTAGGGCGATACAATCATGTAAAGCCAATGTGGATCGCCTTTATGCTAAAGAAAGAAAAAAAAACTGTGTCAAGTAGATGTTTAGATATCTATCTCTTTAGTCCAGCAGCCGGTATCTGGCAAATACCGATAGCACTTACCTCACGTATTCTTGGAGAAAACGTTTCTGTTAATAAGTTGTTGGGATTTCTTTAACCCTTTCCAGCCACGACCACAACTACGGCGTCATTTGTACCATTCGATCGATCAACCTTGTTAGATTCCACCCTCGGAACTTTCCAGAATCAGTAGAATTGAACGAAAATTGTCCTTTAATGTGAATCCAAACAACAATATTGAACTTTTTTGGTAAGCTGATAGCAAACTTGCTTTGAGTAGGGCACATTTTTGTCTCAGATTTTTGTTTAGGAACACAAAACATGCATTAAGACGTGCATGTTGCCTTTCTTGCTTATCAGTAACATCACACCGCCTAGCCTACGCATGATTCCGCAATTCAGCAACCCTGACAAATAAAGTAAAAACGTTTTCCGGACGATTTCCTGTAATTCATAGAGATTCACCTGAGCAATTATATAAATTATTAAATAAATAATATACTTAAAGTGTATGAAATGTCCCATTATAGCAAACGGGGTAAATTTAGCTAAATTTAGCTTTATGTTTTGTGTGACATAACGGTATAGAAAGAATTAAAGTCCTCGACAATTCAGCCTTAGAAGCGTCCGGTTTTACAGGCTATTGGTATTCTTCAGTGACTTCAAACAACAGCGAGATCCGCCTACACTCACGTGCTTTCTACAATGAGAGTTGGGTTGTTATTCCAGTATAGCGAGTCCCCTTAGTCAAAAGAAGTAGATGACCTTCTGTTGAGCCTATGCGACTCTTGATGAATATTGGCCTTTGTTTAGGTTCTGACGTCATCACCTGTGCACTTAGAACTAGTTTTTGGAATACCAACTAAAAGGGATTGATGAAAATGCTTGAGAATTTGAGTGACATAACTAAATTGAAGTAAAACGGAAAGGCTGAAGGGATGGCTCGGGTCACTTGATCTCGTCCAAATTAAAAAGAAAACAATAAACAAATTTAGTTCTGCGCATGCCCGAGCAAAAGCGGTGCTCTTCGAAAACAAGGAAGCTGCTGTTTTGTTTCTTGATTCCTTTACCATGCTTGTGAATCGAATAAAGTAAAATGTCAAGAGTGCACTTGACTATTTTTTTTAAGAACGATGAAGCTAGATCTAATTACACCACAGAATACTACTTGGAATTGTACTTCATGTTTTCTCCGAGAAACTTTGCAGGGCCGGTATTAGCAATTCCGTGCTTTCAATAAGCACCGACGACAGACGAAAAGCGTCGGCTACTTCACTCTATTTTTCTTAGGATGGTCGGCTACCCTTTTCCAGAATGAAAAGAATAAATCGAGGAAAAATTGAAGGAACGAGAAGAAATTGAAAGAATAATGCTTGAAAAACAGCCGCCACTCTACTGCCTACTCCAAATAGTAATCCCCTCAGATTATTTAGTGAAATGTTACCTCCAACTTTCGTGAAATGTGAAATGCAGTGCCTTTAGTTTTTGGAGAAATAAAAATGCCGTTTTGGATACCAGAAAATGTAAGCTATGATTTTTGATAAATAAGATTCACTCCCTAAAATGTTCAGTCCAAAAAATAAGAACACAGCGAACTGTTTACACCAGCATCGCTTTAAAAGGCCTTAAACAATATGGAAAAACAGAGCAACGACTATTCCAAACTTTTGCTTAGACGCCCTCGTACCAAAGCTCGATCCCGATATACATGCTGTTATCCATTTGTCACTAGCGTGGGACAAAGAAAACATCCCAGACAGGACTCAAACTGAAAAATTGAAAAACGAAATATAATAGAAAATAACTTATGCGATAGATCAGTAAATCACAATTTCTGAAGATAAAAGTAACAATAAAATTAAAAAATTGCAAAATGATGAATGACAGAAGCTGATGGTTTGAGATTTTCCGGGGCCAGAAGCTCCTAGCCGGCTTGAAAAGTTTACTCGGTCCGATGCTGGAAAAGAGCACATTTAACCGACTGGCGCGTGTCGATAAAAATACTTGGCATGGAAGAGTGAATATGAGTGAGCATGCGCAGCTGCCATGAATAAGCACTGCAGACCGCCAAGCTGGGTTTCACGTTGTTCTAGGGTACAACGTACATTATTGGTAATTTCGCGATTTTGGCGAGACAGTATTTCGCGAGGCTTTCTTTTCGCGATTCCAATAGGAAAATTATGCATTAAATTTCGCCATTCAATCGTTCTCAACTGCATTTTATTTTTCAAAAAGTCTAAACTTTTTAAAATTTCTAGATAAGCTGGAACAAAATTCTCTACTCAAAGCTTTGCAAATTAACATTATTTCACAACAGAAGATACAAAATGGAACTTGCCAGTAAAACCAGATAATAATTTATGTATTTGGTGGTACATATCTTGTATATGTTGTTGTTATTACATGTTAATCATGTTTTCTGTTATTTGAATTTTCTATATGGCTATTATAATTCGCGCGTTTAAATTTCGCGAGTATTTTTATTCGCGGGTCTTTATTTCGCTATTTATTTACAATCGCGAAATTAAGTATTTATTTTTTGTGAAGCAAACTTTGCAATTTACATTGCGCTTTCACGAGGCACGTATAGTTTTGAAGACCACTAAAACGCACAGGTTTATTTTTAATTCCTCCCACTGCGTGATATTTTTTAAAAAGGAAATGCAATTAAATTCAGTTTAAGGGGTCTGCGAAACAGTGGGGGTAGTTGAAAATAAATGAACAGCATCAATCTTATGCTCAACTGAGTAAAACAATTGATTGGTATATTATTGTCACTATTATGCGATTTAATGAATGCAATCTACCCGTCTGCCTTTCTGTCGCTAGAGTTTTTCCTGAGAGGATTAAGTGTTGAAACGGCCAGACGTCAGTAACAACGCACTGAAATATAAATAGTTCATTTCCCTCCTCAAAGAATCCTGCGGTA
Source organism: Blastomussa wellsi (assembly GCA_947652115.1). Lineage (NCBI taxonomy): Eukaryota > Metazoa > Cnidaria > Anthozoa > Scleractinia > Plerogyridae > Blastomussa > Blastomussa wellsi. The sequence goes on along the minus strand of OX393570.1, from coordinate 5,452,688 downwards.
AAACAATATAAAAACTCGAAACCTAAAACTGCACCATTATGTGAATGTCTATCTAAATTCTTTACATGTTTTTATAATTAATGGCAAAAGGTCAATGAACTACTTTTCTCCTTAAAAAGTCAACCAAGCCTTCTGGGGTATCACGAAGCCATGGAACATCCATTTTGCAAAAAAAAATATTGAAATGGCGGCACTGTTAACAACCACTAAGACGTTTGTACTGTTCTTTTCAATTAGCACCCTGCAAGGTCCTTGCCTAGCTTGAGTTCTCTGAGGAGGTTTAAACGGCGTTATTATTAGTTCATGTTAAGCGGAAGCGCATTTTACCCCATGACACGGCATAGCTATACACGCTCTCAAACTCTTGTGCGAAAAACGTGATTCATTTTAAAATAAAGGAGACATGTATGTTCTCAACGTGGTCAAGGTAGGCGGGTTCTACCAAACTTAAATACTAATATCAATTACATATACCTAGCCCCAGAAAAATGAATGAAAGGACGAAATCGAAACGGCTTCTTTTTTTTTTTAATTCCTCCCCATATGGTGCGCGCGTAGGGGGCGGAATCTCTGGTGTAAAAAAAAATAAGAGATTTTTTACACATTTTACACATTTGCATTTTGTGTGCGTTTTGTACACTCAGTCTGTTCGAATGTTAATAGCCACTTCAGAGTGATCTGTGTTGAAACCACTTGGAACCCTTGAACACTGCATCTTTCTTTCTTTTCTGTTTATATAGATCGCCTGATACGATGAACTTGTTTGCTTGGGAAACTTAAAGTCGTTGACGAAATTTCTGTATACAAGTGCCTGGCAAAGGAAAACCAAGATGAAGAGTCGTAGCCTCGTTCTTGGGAAGATAAGAAGTTCCTGGTAAGTTTTACGGTTTGTATGTCAGTGTGATATTTAAAAAACATCTCATCACAAAACACTTTTAATAGAAAAAGCACTGCAAGCAAAATATATCTACTGCAGGACCAAACGTTGGTCATGTTAGCTTGTGAATAAGGCCAACAAATTTAAATGCGTACGACTGGTGGTATTCATGAAATTTATTTTTCCTGTATCTTCTGCTGCTTTCGCGTATGTGGCTTCTGAGTGGTTTTAAGGGTCTTGAATAACCTTCCTTTGATTAAACTTAGCGGCCAACTGTCAAAGTAAGCTGTGGAAAAAATATTGGCTCTTGTTAATGGGTTATTCGGTTGTCTCATCAATGCAAACTATCAGACTGACAGTCTAACAAACTGTCGCCTGAATACAAAAAGGATTCTTCAGTTCACACGGTTTCTTATAACACTTGTGACACGCAGCAATCTGTGAAACTTCTAATTGGATTCGTTACGTTTCACACAACATTCGTCGATGTAATACACTAGTTTGAATGCAATCGTATAAGAATGCAGTATTGTTACTCAAAGCCACTGTTGCTGGAGTCAGATTTTGAAGAATGTCAAGAATGTTTCTTCCCACAGAGTGCACTGATTAAAACTAAAACACTATGATTGCAGCTCACTCCATTGCTCGCTTGAAAACTCAAGGAACCACATTTAGCAATAGTAACTTGTCGCTCTCTCTTTCAACCTGAATATACGCAGTCCCGTAGGGAGCGGGGTGCGGTGGGTGCCCCCACAGCCCCCTCCCCCCTCTACTGGCTGCGGAGGTCCATCTTTTGTTGACCAGCGATTTAAGAAAAGTAAATTGATAAAAATATATATATAGTTCTGTTCGGATTTTCAACTTTATTTCTTTTTTTATTCTCATAGAGGCGTTATCCTCTAAAACTGTAAAATGCAAGTAGTCCCTGCGCCAAAAAAATTAATTTTGTAGTTCAAAAGTTTGAGTCATATCCACGTTTTTAAGTTCGCTAATGGCTGCCTGTTTTCATGTCATACTGCCTTCAAAATTAAACGCACAAAATGCAGTCTAAGACAACCTAATTTTCAAACTAACAAGATGAACCGTCGATCTAACATAGTTTGCATGACATGTGCCTGGCATGTCCTAAAAAACAAGATTGACAATTTTGCACTTTGCCAATTGGCCCCTATCATTCTAATTGATTTGACGGTGATAAAGTGTTTAGCGCTTTGCAGCTGATGATTAATGAGAGTTCGTAATGAGTTTTTAATAGTGCAATCTTAAATGCAACTGCTCAATTATTATGAGTAAATTTTGAACATTTTACAGCTATTTACTGGTTTAACTAGGTTTTACTTACTTGTTTATGCGTCTCACATCGATCTTTTTGAGTGTTTCACAACAGAAGGCGTCATTGCAACAGGATTCCAAAATCCAAAATCTTATTCACGTGGGCGAGACTTGAAACAATAAACTGTCTGGGTTCCGCTATCAATTTTCTCATATCACAATACAGCTTGACCGAAGCATAACTGCGTTGTTCCATTGGTTTGGTTGGTTTGTTTTTTTTTTAACCGCGACATTGGCGGAATTAATAATGAAATCGTTGTGTTCTTTCTCTTGACCTTTGAGGGCATAATCCGTAATTGATTCGACGGTGACGTCGTATTTTGAAAATTCTTGAATACCTTGCTTTTCCCCAAAGAGGAAAAAATATTTCTCGTTTTAATTTTCTCGTGTATCAAATCCAGTTAGTACCTCACAAGTTTACAGTGATACAGGAAAAATACAAAATTTTCAAGTGGGTGAATATAGTTGGTATACTTGAGACAGCACACCGTCTGGTTTACCCAGTATAATTCAACTAAAACCACTTCGTACGAGAACGATCCATAAGTGCAAATCGATCTTGGTCTGGTTCAGCAATTCCAAGCTACTAATGCAAAATCCTAATGGAACATCCTACGTACCATTTAAATCCCGGTCATTTTCACGAATTTGATTGTGACAAGAATTCGAAGTGTCAAGAAGTACCTCTTGTTTAAGCAATTGCCATTGATACATTATCTAGGTTTAATTATTTTTATTTCTTGAATATCTCTGAATTTTCAAAGTCCTTTGTGTCATAAGCTGCCACAGGCTTTATATAAACACTTTCGCAAGAGTCATCGGCATTCATCGTAAGATGCAACACATTCACACTAGAAATGTTTACCAATCAAATGGTCATACCAGTCGATACCTTCATTTTTGGACTGAAAGTTTGATGATTGAGTCTGTGTATTCAACGAAATAGATGTCAAACCGCTCACTCGTGGGCGTTCGAGATCATTCATAACTTCATAGTCACGTATGGTGGCTTGTACTACTCCCAGGCTGTTGCTCACATCACGTGACTACTTTCCAGGCCAGTTCCCCTGTTCAGATGCTGTTTAAATGACCCCACCAAATATTTAAAAACGGTTAGTGACACATATCCTGAAAAAATTGTTCACAACTGTCTGATACAGCCATTTCCACATCCAGAAATGAAGACGACAGAATAGTAAGTGAATTCGTGTTGGTCCTCGATTATTTTTACTATCTCAATATAATCTCCATTGACTTAGTTTATTTGTCTAGTACATAATCTTATTAAGTGTCTCACAAAAGAAGGCGTCACAACAGCAGGATTCAAACTCCAAAATCTACTTTACGTGGGCGAGCCTTAAAACAATAAACTGCGTAGAAATTCTTAGAATACAGTTACAACACAGTTTTACCGAAACAACTTTAGTTAGAAATGGTCTGCAGTATTTAACAAGATACTAGCATCTAATTGCTCTTTTCACCCAAATAGATCCAAATTAAATTTCTACACAACACTGTGCTAAAAAAAACAACTGCGTTCTGCAACATTGGTTTCGTTAAAGTTAAAACAGGTTTGGCTTATCATTATTTTTCTCATAAAAACAACAGCGACATTTCGTTTTGTACTTTGTACTTTCGCTTGACCTTTGCGGCCATCCGTAGAGCAAAAGGATGTATCGTTGCATCACTCCATATTTAAAGGTCCGTCAGTTTTTTTACGGTAACGAAATCCTGTATCTTATATACTCTTAAATGCAGAGCTGACAAGTAGCATTTGTCACCAACGTTATTATTTGGATGAGTGGTGTGTGATTTCAATGCTTTTTCTCCAAATGGGATAGCTTGTTCCAGACGTAAAAAGCCTAGAACAGTTTACAAAAAGGACAAAGCAAGGGACAAAGTATATGCACAAGATTTGCTAGTGAATTCCATTTTTTAGAATGCAAATATCAACTAATTCTGGAAAAACGTCTTTCAAGTTTGCTGGATCCAAGATATAGGAGTCTGTGCCCCCCAAAATTAAACGTCTGTCATTTAGTTCCTTAAAAAGAATGGAAAGGTAATCTTTTGATTAATCAAAGTTGAGTTGTTTGGAAAGAAAAAAATCCCAGCTCAAACAGTCAGAGACCTAGGTGTTATTTTCGATCCCATACTATCCTTTGATAATCAAATCTCTGCTACTGTCTCATATTGCATGTGGAAACTATCCCAACTCAGCCACAAGCGACTCGTTTTAAATAAAGGGCTGCTTGAAACTATAATTAACGCACTTGTTTAGTAAGCTGTGTTACTGTTCGTCTGTATGGTCATCCCCTCTCCTCCCCCCCCCCCCCCCACCAGCTTGTAATGGCCGTAAGCTACAATATGTTTGCTGCGCGAATTATTTGCAACGTACATTTAACCTAAGAAATCGCGCGGAATATCGCCTGATACTTAGCCGACAAGGCCGTAGGGCGGTATTTTGTACTAGTGCCCAGTCCTCCAGAAAAAGTTCATCTTTATTCAAGACCGTTATTTTAAACTTGTTCAGAAAGTCCGGGCACAGAAATGAAGTCTCTAATTGTGCTAAGCTTATGAAGCTAACAGCAGTATCCAAAATATAATATAAAGCGGTGCTGTTTTGCTATAAAGATTTCTAAGCTAAAAATAACCTTGACAGGTCACGTGGCCTAAAGTCACTCGCATAAATTTGACAAGATTTGCAAACTTCTTAGTTTGCCAAAGTTTTAGATTGCCCTGGTTAAAGCCTCAGAAGATAGACCACCCCCTATGTTTTTGGTCCAATTATTGGGAGACCCATGCCTTAATTTTCTTGAGAAGATTGTGCAGGATAATTGTTTTATTATTCAACAAACTGTCAACGAAAAGCATTTTACAGCTAGAAAAGTTGCCTTTATGCGGCGCTTTGTGAGACTTCTACCGAATCACCTTTACTTAATGTGTACCGCAGAATAACTGTCAGCTACAGTTGACGGATGTTGAGAGCATAATGACTGTATATGGGCAACGTGACAATTTGTTGAATAATAATAATAAAAATAATAAGGAATTTACGTTGGCTCCCTGTTAAAACGAACCTGTACTACCTTACCATACTCCTTTAACATTTAAATGTATGACGGGCTAAGCGCCTAAATATTTAACATCTAGTTACTATTTTTTTGTTATAAGAGGCAGTGTATCTGATTGCTCGCGTCAACTTGGGATCCAAATTTCCATTTAATATGCGCGCGCTACATCTGAAATTGGTTAAACCGAAAATGAAACGTGCGAAAAACATTTCTTTTTATTTCGAAAATTAACTAATTAATTAAATTAACTTTTGCACGCGGTTAACATTCAGTGCGCTGATTCAAACAAAAACGTTTGGTAAAAAACTGTGTTGTGGAATTTCTTGTAATTTATAAAATGCCATTTTTAATATAGCTAAATTTTCACAACACAGATTTTTCTAATACTGGTAGATAAAATACAGAATTAAGCGAGCTTTAAAATAACGAAATAAAAATGGCAGGTCACCGACTTAGTTTTAAAGATAATTGGCAAAAACTGAAATTTGTGGGTTCTTTTGTCACAAGCGAGGTGTTGCCATGGTAACCGCTATGACGTCGTAAACATTCTTAAAGTATTACCCAATAACAGAGTTCTAAATCTATTCATACGTTGTCTGAATTATCGCAACAGCTCTTCTGTAGTCTTGCATCGTTTTACAAATACTATAACAGTGAGACAACTCTTTTTGTTCTTTCTTAAACTACAACAAGTCAGAGATTCTTTTACTTTTGAAGTGTTTCTACCTGGAATAAACTCCACTCAAGTTTTAAACTATGTGAAAACCATATAATTTGGTTTTATCAACTGGGTTGATAATGTCAATTGGCCACCGTAAAGAGATTCAAGTGCTGACGTTTCGAGCGTTAGGGCTAACGCTCGAAAGGGCTCCGACGAAGGGCTACGACGAAGGGCTAACGCTCGAAACGTCAGCACTTGAATCTCTTTACGGTGGCCAATTGACATTATCAACCCAGTTGATAAAACCAAATTATATTGTTATACTTCCCACCGACGCAGCACCACAGTTTCTTTAGAAACTTACCCCCTTTATGTGAAAACCAGCTTCCTTTAAGAGAGCTTTGAAAATGCATCTTCTGAATGAATTTTTAGATCAAGATTGATCATAATTTCTGAAGTTCAGTAATCTGTATTGTACATAATGAATGAATGAATACGTATGTGATTATTTAGAGTCCGCGAATCGATTTTATTTATATTTTAATTAATGTATTCTTAATTGTTCACTAAAAAGCGTCAGATGGGGATGTGTTCAATAAAATACATGTATGTATGTATGTATGTATGTAGTTCACTGCTGGTTTGATGCTGAGTGAAATAGTCTGGCTCCTTCCTGCTTTTAAACTTTCTCACCTCACCTTACGTTATCCATATTTGTAATGAACAGAGGACGGAAACCACTAAAACTCGGACGACTTAAAGACACAGCGAACACACTTCGAACAACGGTTACAGAATCGCTCCTGGCTACCGCGCCTGGCTTGGTAACATCTACTAAACACTCGGTACCAGTCCTACATATAATGCTGCCATTATTCATTTACTTAGCTATGGCGGTGTCCAACTAGAAAGCTCTGCTCCTTTGGACACCGCACACCTATTAACTGGCTACATTTGGCCTAATATTTATCATTCTTTTTCTTTTATTTACGATTTATAATATAAATAGGGTGTAAATGTAGAATTGGGTTGAATTGGGCTAAAATGGCTTTGTCACAGGCAAAATTCAAAATTTTCAAGTGGATAAATATACTTGGCATAGTTGAGAAAGCTAACGGTTTGACTTTCGGTTAATCGTGTCATATATACAGGTATAACGAACAGAAACAACCTCGTAAAGAACAAACCAGAAGTGCAAATCGATCTTTATCCGGTTTAGTAACTTCGAGCTCTTAACACGAAATCCCGGCCGGCAAATTGGATGTCCTAAGTACCATTTTATAAACCATTAAAAGCAATGGTTACACAACACATCTCTGCGGATTTGGTCAGAGCCTACACGCATGCGCACAGGGGGCTAGGGTTAAGGCAACCTTTGGGTTCGTCTCAGGAGTAAACGGCGGGATCGATTATTTTCTATGAAACCCTTATTCCTGATGCTAATGATCCTAAGAAATGGGTCTGGGATGTGCGTCAAACGTAGAATTGGAATGAGAATTGGTCAAAATAAATTTTAGCTTGGAAATGGGATTTGGTAATCTTCCCTTTTCAGGACCATCAATGCAAAACCTGAACAACTCTCAGACCTAAACAATACATTGTAAAGGTTCAATTATTTTCATTTTCTTGAATTCTCAAGTCCTGAGTGTCATAAGTTGCCGCCGATTTTAAGAAGTTTTCGTAAGAATCATCAGCTTTCGTCGTAAGATGCAAGACGTTCGAATGTTTAATGATCATACCAGTCGATAACGTCAATTACTGCATACTCGTGGTCATTCGAGGTCATTCGCTTGGTTGCTTGTACTACTTTATATAGCTTGCATAGACTGTGTTCACATCACGTGAACACTTTCCAGGCTGGAGGGACGTCACCAAATATTTAAAAACGATCTGTAAAACATATCCGCAGTCATTTACACATCTAGAGATGGAGGCGACAAACTAGTAAGTGAATTGAAGTGAAGTGACTTTTGTATCGCATAACAGAGGTTTTACAAAGAAAAAGCTGCCATCTTCTACAGATCCATTGCTCATGTTGCTAGACTATGAGCCTTACATTCTTAATTGTTTTAATTCTGACTCCAAGTAACGTCTCCGGCATAGGCCATGGTGCCTTATTTGGTGTTCCAAGTCTTTTTATAACTATAGATCTCCATTGACTTAGTACAATGTGCGTGCTTTATATTTCTTTCAGCTTAGCTATACTTGGAATCACCTTTTTCGCGACTTCTTGTGAATGTACAGTGGATCTCCTACAGCCGAGGACACCAGGTCAGTTGTTGGCTTGTTAGCTAAATGTTTGTAACATAGCTGACGTTAACAGAACCGTTTTTCTCGCGCGCGAGCTTCGGCGTAGGTTTTAATGTAGGGAAAGATAGAGTTGCTTTCGGCTATCTCCTCAAGCAGCTTGTATGCTTTTCCCATGCTCTCCAAGCTTCACGAGTACACCATATGCATAACTCGGCAACTGACGCTAAAGCATGAATCAACTGTTATTTTCAGCTTGCTTTACATACCTGAAACCGAAGCTTTGAGATCGATCTTTTTCAACTTAATGTAACTTAATCCAATTCACCTAGATGAATGTAGATATTCTAAAAACCCTCAGTCTTTGTTGATTAGAACGTTCGAGAATGACATCATGTGAAGGAATTTGCTCTGTAGAAATATGAACGACTTTTGTTGAACAAGTTCTGAAACCGATGGGGTGGAACCCCACATGAAGCACACAGGAATGCTTGTCGTCTCGCTTAGTGGTATAAATTTCGGACTTTTCCGTTGTCTCGATTAGGGTGGCATGCGAAGAATATTGAAAACTAAATTCTATCGTTAGAATTTTTGTATCTTTTAGGGGTCAAAAAGCTTGAGCTATACCCAGAACGGTCTCTTTTAGAGGTTTGATTCGAAAGGTTCGACGAGCATCGCAGGCTGTTTCATATGGTAGTCCCTCAGAGGGTTCTGAAATGCCGCATGGATGAATCCACAGTTTCTATCAGCCACATTTGTGGGCTACCGACACATTCAGCTGGGAAAATTTCACCATTCTAGCAAACGGTTATACAGATTTGTCATCATCCGCTATTAGTTTTTAAAATAAGACGAACAGGATTCTACGTAAACCAAAACTACAGCATTGAAACCCACCCTGGGCCTGTTTTCTTTTAACCACCCTTCCGGGCAGACAAAATCGTTCCATTTATTTTCACCGAAACCCTACAATGACCACGGCACGAAAACTTACTTCCGATTATCATAACCACATAAATCTTTTCCTCGTATTGATTTTTTTAATATTAACGTCATATTTTCTCTTTAGTATAGAGTCCATAGTCTTACTTCCAAACGAGTTCTGTATCGTTAATCACAAGCCGTGTCATTCTTACGACTATCATTCTTTTACATCTTAAATCTATAAATAGTAGTCATGAAACACACTTCTAAAAATGAACCATGCTGGTAATGATCTTTTATAAATGCAGAGAAAATGAGTTAGAAAATGTCAGGCTAGTTAAAAATTTATTACGTAATTTATCAAAGTAAAGATGAATAAGATTTTTATCAATTTTCATTTCGGTATTGTTGTCTCGTAAGCGTAACGATTGAAGAAATTTATCTATTTGCTTAATTTAAAAATTTTTTACCCAAAAAATTTGCACTAAAATCTTCACAAAAGACCAAACGTAAACAATCGCTAATTTTGTCAAAATATAACAGATTGATTACGAGAATTTAGCGATTTTATGACAAATTGCTTATTTAGCACTCGCTAAATGCTCATCTCGAAGTTTCCAAATCTTTTAATGGAAGGAACTCTATTATTAGTCACAAATTTCGATTCAGAAACATAATACGCATAACGCTGAAATAAACTTAAGATTTCATAACATATTACTACGAGTGGTAACTAAATTTTAAAATTTTTCATCTATAGAGGCCAATGATATCACCAAAATGCATAAAGTACTCACGGCGGAAGGACGGAACCATTGTCATTTGCCAAGTCTAATCAGGAAATAGCTCGGAGTTTTATCGCGACGGCTACCCAGTAGTTAAGAGTCTTACAGTGAAAAATAATCGGATCGCGTTTAAACTGTATGCATTTCAGTAACTGAACCATTAAAATGTTCAACAGAAATTCGTTGTTTTAGTGAAGAATGCGCTAAACTTTTGACGTCGTTTCTCTAGCCATAAGCTTATAGAATCGTTATTCAAGAGGTTATTAGACTTATCAGTTACCGAAAGGAGCTTGCAACCACAGTAAAATACTTAATTGAAATTAAGCCCATAACACAGCCCTTTTCAAAGAGGCAAAGTATCGATATTTTGATGCCAGAGGCCTTTCTCGCGCTCTCCACTAATCGACGTTATGCACTGCATTAAACTTATAAAAATAGAGAGAAAATTGTGTGGGAGGGGAAAGCTAAAATCCCGGGTAGTCCAGCCTGAGCGGGATTTTTTTGTTGCCAGACTGGGGGCGTATAAGCAGGTGTATTTACCGGCACATAAACGTTATTTCACGGCCCTTTGAATTCCCCGGTTTGACAGTAACTCCTAACTAATCATTTCTTAAGCTTTTAGCTAGAAAGGAAAACAGGATAACGAAGCGAAAGGTAAACCCGAGTTGCGGTTGTCAGTCAGGCTCAAAGTGCTTTTCGGCCGAGGGCATGCCTCGCAAACAAAACAGAACCATTTTAATTGAACCAAGCATCTAACATGTCGAGATTGTCACCAGATGTTGATCAGTAGGAAATTTGCAAAAAGTCAACCTCGGGGTTAGCGGGAACAAATGCAGTTATTAACAAGATGGAGGGGTTACAAAGACTAGCGCACCCAATAAATTAACCACACGATCAAAAAAGAGTGACTTTCAGGATAATATATGTAGATTTTACCAATTTAAAAATTGCCAGGGAAATATGACGTCAAAATTCGTTGTCGTGGGAACGTTAAAAGGGGCATATTTGCCCTTTTCAGGCTAATAACTTAAATACTCAGCTACCAGGTTAAAGGTGTTTATGGAATTTTGTTTAATCGGCAAAAGAAACGTTTCTGCAAGTTCCGTTAATTTCGTAATTTTTAAGTTTAAGTAAGGGTGCTTACTCTGAGGTAGCTAAGGGCGCTAGACCAGTATTTAAAAAACCTATTTTCATAATTTTACCTAATTTCTATAACGTTCATCAGAAAGGTGAAAGCAAGTCAGGATTTCACTGATCTGGCTGCACAGTTCTGATTAATAACGGAATTCTTTTCATTAAACAGTCTGGCCGGCCAATTCTGACTAATGGTATCCGCCCTAAGTTACTGAATTTATTTTCCTTTCAATTTTCAGCTACTACAGCGATGCCGCAATGTTCGTTTAACCATATCGACTACAACGTGGGGGATATCTGGAATCCATTTCTGTTGCCGAAGGGATACTATCGCTGTAAAAGATGTACTTGTAAATTGGTAAGTGAAAGTTTCATTCCCACTCAAAAGTAACACGCGGATTTGTCTTCTCATTAATTTTCAAAACTCGCTTTAGAGTCTTGTTTGGTCCGTACTGTGGTAAAATATGGCCTTTTCCTTGCGAAAATAAGTAGAACTCGACATTCACTTTTCCATTACGGGACTCGCGCTATTCAGCATCAATAACGTTCGTTTATCTTTTCAGTCAAGTGATGGCTCAATGGCGATTATAGATTGCGAAGGGCGAGGGTGCAATAAACCGGCAGGGCATGGTATGTAATGCGTGTGTTACTTGGCTCGTTTAACTTGTTTTCAAAGAATAATTTCTCACAATGATATAACAGATACTAAACTAGTAATTATACTGCGTGTAATTGGAAAGCTGCTGAGAGGTTGGTGCAATAACAACAGCGCCGATAAGCTGATAAAAGCATGTCACCTTCATTTTGGCAAAACGTTTGTAACCCTGATGAAAACTTCCATAAACTTACATTCATTCACGTGTTAGCAATGGAAGCAGAAAATATTAACGATCGTTTCTTCGCCACTTCAATCCTCACAATTGGCAAAGGTTCACTGGTCAGCTAGCTCAACGATCGTGATCTTTTGTCACGAGCAACTACGTTGCGGGCGAAATGTGGACAGCTCGAAATCAGGAAATCCGCGCATCTCAATGGAACACGATGCCTCGTACCAAGGCAGCAATTAATGTTGTGATGTATCGGTTGGTAGAAAAATGACAATACAAATATTTTAATAATTGAATAAAATATCATGATTACAGTTTCGATTTATGAGAATGCATCCATATAAATTGTGAGTTTCTCAATTTCGGTAAATGTAGTCGTGATAAAAGTTATTGTAATTTTGAGTGTTGCTTTATCATCATTTACCAACTCAGACTGTCAGATAAAAGTGTAGGCGAGGTAGTCGTCGTGTGTGTTAAAACCTATAAAATGACCCTTTTTGCGTCGTTTTGCCATTCTTTAAGGTATTTTTAAGATAAAAACAACTTTGGAAAAAGAATTGGTACCTCTTATTTGAGTTAAAATGAACGTGGATGCCTTGAAACAATCCATGTAAGTACAAAGATGGCGACTGGTATATTTTAATTCTTTGTGTGCGAAAACCCTAAAAACGCAAAGAAAAGCCCCTAATCTTTCAAACTCGGCAAGAACAATGTTGTTTCTACAGGAACGAATTTCGTTAAATTGTAACTTCCTATATACCCTGTGGGCGGTGTCAGGGTCGCAAGGTACTGTGGTAAAATGTACAGCCACCATCCCTTTTCCTACGGTGGATAGACGCATTTATTCATTTTCCTTTCAGCAAACCCCTCGGTAAACGAACAACAAAGGAGTTGTACTCACCAACGTATCCAAAGAATTCACGGGGCAGTGTGGACGGCGCCAGCCAGGGATCAAAACATATTGGCTGCCAATCAGTGCAAAGAGTGTAGCTGCACGGTGAGAATTTCCCCCGGCTTTCTTTAAACTGTCTGTCATAAATTGAAAACGTAGAATTCTTCATGTTTGGATGGCTAAATGTGCTGTAATTCATTTTTATCCTTCGTTCAAATTTCATTTTCCTTTGTTTCAAACACGTTACCATACATTATCATAACCAAACACAAAGGAAAATAAAATTTGGGCCAACATGACCAAGGATGAAAATTGAACCACAATGATGCATGTTGATGAAGACACAGCATGAAAATATATCATAAGTGTAATCAGGATTTTGATCTTCCAATTCAAGTCAATTTAAAATAGAACACTCGTCACCGCACTTTCAAGTGGATGGAAAGTGATTACTTTGATGTCAGCATTTCACTTCTTTACAACAGGAGATATTCTAATAATAAACAACAACGCAATGGCTATTCTCACCGTTCCGTGTCATTATTTATTATCGTCGATCTAAAATCTGAAATATTGTATGTTTGTTTGTTACTGCGAACTCTAAGTGTCGATAGCCAAAGTAAGGTTAGTCAGATTTAAACTTTTACGTGCTCTTCAGTCTTGACAATTACTGACTTAGTCTGTCTATGTTTTCCCAAGCTTTCGTACATTATGCTAGCACTTTTCGAGCATTTTAGTGAAGCAAAAGCATTACAGGTATTCGGACAGAAATTAGAAAGCAGAAATTATTACAAAATCGAATGTGACCCAAATAGTGCCGAATGGAGACTGAGGAGAAGTCAGCGGTTTTATAAGGTTTCAAGAGTCAAAAGGCGGCCATGTTTGTTTTCACAAGTTTTTACTCACCTTTGTGACCTTGCTACCTTTGCTTGATCGAGAAATGCAGTGACTTTTCTTTTCTTTGTGGGGGGGGGGGGGGGGGGTGGGGAGACCGAGCAAGAGTGGAGATTCAAGCCGAGCATATTACGCACCTATCAGTGTTAAGCCGGAGGGGGAGGTCGGACATAGACGGGGCAATTGAACTGAGCTGAGATTTTCTGTTCAAATGCCATGCCCCTGGGCCTATGCCCCACTTCCCCTCCCCCCCCCCCCCCAGCCGCGGCTTAACATTGCATGATAGGGGCATAATAAATTACGCGCCAGCGAATAGAAACGCCCGTCATAAGCAATGCTTGATATGTACATGTATGCCCAGACTGTGCAAATTTAGTTTTAATCAAATCCACAGTCTTCATTTATAGAATCGGTCAATTCACCTAAACAAAGAGATAAGATAAGATAAGATAACTTTATTTATACACGGTATTTCCATCAGCTTATTTAGAAGTATTTATGGTAATCAACTAACTACCTATCTTCCTAGCTACAAAAAAAGGTGTAAAATATGCAATATATCCCTCAATATCTTCAATCATCAAGAATAAATGATTGCATAGAAATTCTATTTTGGACTCCATACAAATACAAAATTGAAGTCTGCGTTCTACAAAATGGTACAAAGGGCTTTGCTGCGAAACACTTGATAAACAAAAAACGGTGTTGACGTAGAACAAGGCCAATAAATCCGAACAAAAGCAGCAAACCGATTCAAGGGAGAAAAAAAAAACGACCGCACAACTGATGTCATTCAAAATGTGAAAGCAGAAAAGATTAAGCAAAGATTCCTTCTTGAATGAGCCATAAGTTGAAACCAGAACTGGAACAAAGTCGTACAAGTCTTCGTTTAAACCTAATTGAAGTGTCCACAAGTTATCAACAACAAGCAATGCAGAAATGTAAATAGTCTAAATAAAATGCAATATAAAATGTTTTGTTTTTATTATTTTTTCACGTTGTAGGATGGGTTTGTAACTTGTGCCATCAGAACGTGCCCGGTCCTTTCCTGTAAGAATCAAACAAACACAGACGGAACATGTTGTCCTGTTTGTGCAGGTAAAAATGGTTCATTATGTCACTCGTCACCCGCGGGTCTGTCAACTCGAAGATGCTTGATTTTCCCGCCTGAACCAAACCATGATTTAATTAATAGCCTGTCTAGAGCTGGACGAAAAACAAAGTCTTCCACTCCTTTAACTATTTTTTAACCTTAAATGGTTTCTAAATTTGTACATATTTTGATTTCAGGGAGTTTACAAGGACTAAGAAATCCGATGGGTATGTTAAGAAGATAATTAAGGAAAATATTTTTATAGAAAGTTTCAATTATTACGATTATATATGCGGACAGTACAATCTGAATGATTATTGTTTAAAAATGACTCAAACAGAGATGCCAACCAAAAAAACTGAAATCCGTGAGACTGCCAATTTTGCGTCAAGATGCCTCTTCTCAGTCTTTTAAGCGGAGTTAAAAATAGAGCTCTGCCAATTCATCTATAAAAATACGTCAAATATTTCAAAATTTCCTCCAAAAATCGTCCCGAGTTAGAGTAAAACCTCGTATTTTCAAGCATTTTCCTTTTCATCCGGGAGATTTGGTGACCCGTACGGGAGACCGGGAGATTCATTCTGTATCCTCCCGGATACTCCGGGAGAGTTGACACGAATGTTTAAAGTGCGTAAAACTGAATACTTCGTAAACTGTATAAACAACAGTGTGGACTAAACCATATTCTGTTAATATCTTCGCAGTAGATTCAATTGTAAGCATGATGTACATGCCATTCAAACTTTTAATAGGGTCATAACGAAATATTAACGATTACTGGGTGAGCCTTAGCAATACGGTATTGTGATTTGTCAGAAGCGACTGATCTGGCAAATATTTTATCTGCGAGTTTGGTGCAAATTACAAAATTGGTTTGATCCCTTCTCGGCATCTCTGCAAACGAACTGCACAGGTGGACGCAGCTACACACGAGCAGAGTATTACTTGCCAAGTCTCTGTCAGACGGTTATGCGTATGAGCAGATCAGTTGAATCGTTGACAGATATTTGCAGATCACGTGCATGGTGGGCTCTCGGCCAGTGATGAAAAAAAATGAAAATTGCATCAAACAATACATTAGGTGCAGTTACACGGGGCACTTTTACCGTGGTAAATGAGCCTTTTACCATAGGAAACTGTATTAAGCAAGTGTGACCGACATTTCCCTCGGGATCAAACGAAGCGCTCATGACCTTTAACTATCATTTTCGTATTTTATATTTTTATAGCCTGCCAAACAATGGGTCGATACTATGAACATATGGAAACCTGGTATCCCAGAATACCTCCAAGATACGACTTGTGCATCAACTGCACTTGCAAGGTATTAACTTGCTTACTAAGGATTTCATTATTTCTCAAATCCTACATGCAGACATTATTCGCTTATACCGATATTCAGTCAACTTTGACATTAATTACAGAGTAAATAGTTATATTGCATGTGCTTTCCAGTCTGTCTGGTCTTACCGTTCTTTCTGGTTTGTCTTGTCTGTCTTTTCTGTGCGGCCTGTCTAGTCTGTCTGGCCTTTCTATTCTTTCGGGTTTGTCTGGTCTGTCTAATCTGTCGAGGACTGTCTGGTCTGTCTAGTCCATATGGTCTGTCTAATCTATCTGTTCCGTCTATTCTGTCTGGTCTGTCTGTCTAGTCTACCTAGCATGCTTAGCCTATCTATTTTGCCTGGTCTGTCTAGTCTATGGGGTCTGTCTATCTTGTCTATTTAGTCTATCTGGTCTGTCTATTCTGTCTGGCCAGTCTGTCTGGTCTGTCTGTCTAGTCTACCTAGTATGCTTAGCCCATCTATTTTGCCTGGTCTGTCTAGTCTATGGGGTCTGTCTATCTTGTCTATTTAGTCTATCTGGTCTGTCTATTCTGTCTGGCCAGTCTGTCTAGTCTCCCTATTATGCTTAGCCTATCTATTCTGCCTGGTCTGTCTAGTCTACCTGGTGTATCTGCTCTGTCTGGTATTTATATAGTCTGTTTATCTGCCTATGTGTCTGTGAGCAGCGTTTCTGAATTTATAATCCTCAAGTTAACCTCTCTTTTATGCTTTACTTTACTCCTTAGAACACCTCCATTGAGTGCAGATATCGTAACTGCCCCAGGATAACTTGCGACAACCCTCAACGAAAAGCAGGCGACTGCTGTGATACCTGCCCAGGTAAAAGCAAACGAAGGAAATATGTCATCTGGTTAGTTATAGTATGCCCGGCACTGAGGTTGTCAAATTTACAACTGCATCTGCCAAAATTCTGTATTTTTCCGTGCTATAATCGAAAAGATTCAGAATCCAAGCGCCATGGGGTTATTATATCATTCCAGAAATATTTGTTACTCTAGTCTGGTCGTATCGAGTCAAGTTCGATAAAATTTATCCTCAAGAATGAAAAGAATATAAGGTATTTTTTATTTATTTGCTTGTCAAACGGCTGATCTCTCCTCCACAATTTATCTTTTCAACGACCCACATGAATACAAATAAATTTCTAGCTAAAGCGAAATGCTTCAAAACTAACTTTGCAAAAGAGGTTCTGCGAGCTAAGGGAAAGTTCGAAAATAGATATGTAAAAGTAACTCTCGTGCATGACTGAGATATAACTCGATTAAAACTGAAGACGATATATTCAACCGATGACAAATTATAGCTGATTTCAGTGTACTGTTTAGACCTACGATTTTCAAACGTCATTTTAAATGTTCAGGGAGACATAAATTAAGTCCAATTTCAAGCCTACTACGCATGTTCATCACCAGTTCACTTGGGCGAATGATGTTTTTAAAACCCTGACCCAGGTCTACACACTGCGCTGAAATCGGCTGCAAAGAATTTGATCAACGCTTTCAAACAATATCGTGTAGTTGGGCGCTCATTTGTGCCACATGTGTGACGTAGTCACTTTAAACTCATGCAGTTTACCAAGAGTACTGCCTCGGTGTCTTGGTGCTCAATTCGCAAGTGCAACCACGGTCCACGATTACCCAGTATAAGGTCGCAGAAATCATGCGATTTTTTAAGGAAACGCTGTTAGCATGCATACAATTTCTACCAGCTCTACCTCAGTAGGGATAAGTACTGAACCATTCTGAAGTCATCAAAGATTCCTACATTTTAAGATCTAGACGAACATAGGATGCATGCACTTACCGCCGGTTGCTAGTAATGTAATTGCTGATCAGTAATGAACTAATTAATCAGTAAATTTATTAATACTTCATAATAGATAAGGCTAACAGCTATGCGTTTAACTCTCAGTAAGGTGTTGGGTTAATGCAGGCCCAGTAAGCTTGTTGTGAACCTCTCGTCGTCCTCTTGTGGCGCTAATTTATTTCAGCTAACTCCGCAACTGTAAAGAAGGCATCCTCTTCGTCATCTTCTAATCCCACGGATAGCATCAGAATGCTGATACGATTGAGGAGAGGTAGGATTTAATAAACAAAAAAGAGGATTTAATAAACAGCTGAGACCACGCTGTTGAAAAACCTTTTTGGTTCACGGATATGAGGTTCAGAAATGGGTCTCAATTTCCTTGTTCACTCTTTCGATTCTGTTAAGGCTGGTTTTCACTAGCGCATCAGCATATATAGGCATAACGCATAAGCACGAGTATAGGAAGAACAAACACACTTGTTACTCGGGCTAGCCGAGTTGTAATTTCGGCATTATTTTTTTTTTCTACGTTAAGTCACAAATCGCCCTCTGGGCTTTAAAGCGCATGCGTCGAGTAGGTGAGCGGTCGCTCAGCGCTCTGCACATCGCTGAGCACATGGAAAGCAGAAGTTGTTTGAAAGTTTATTGCAGCACGGATTCCATGACTTCAAGGAAGCTGAAATCACATACAAACGAACACCCCGTTCGCGGTAGGCCCACGCGAAAGGACGTTCAGCATGTTCGGAACGGGTCAGTCCGCATGCCTTACGAGAGATCAATTTACGAGCGAGCAGTGAACCTATCGAGCAGTGAACCTATCGAGAATCATGTTATACCAAATGAGCTATCAAATCTTACTCTTGATAAAAACCATCTTCAGAAGCGTCATCGTGATTTTAGACGTGATCGTGAACCAAGTAGAATTCCAGTACGAACTCTACAACGTCTGAGTAACAAGAGGAGAAAGGTTAGAGAATTTGTTTACAAATGTGTTTGTTCGAGTACACCTAAGTCAAGTTTTGTTTGCAAATTAGATCTCTGTGGATGTCATTTCTATTGGTGACAACCCCTTGATACAGCAATAACTATTTATTGTGAACTTTGCTGTCAGATGACACTGATGTTTCAGATCGATTATTAAAATATTATGTTTTGTTAACTTTTGTTTACAAATTAGATCTGCGTACATGTCAATAAACAAAAGTTGAAATACACGAGTTTCAAATTATAAAGTGCAAAGTTATAACTTTGCCGGGGTGGGCAATCATAGAATACATTTTATTGTCTATTCAATCCAAGTCAGCGGAAGTCAGAGGCTCCAACTATCTCTGCATTTCAATTTTACGAACCAGAAATGATATGGAAACTACTATAAATATGTAAATTCACAGACAACCATTCCATCTTGTCACATAGGTATAAAACACTTTCATAGCTGTACATAAGGTGACACAGAGTTATCACGGTTTTGTAATTAGTCTATATTTATACAAAAAAATCAAGTTTCAGTGAAAAAGAGAAGCCCGAGTACATGCAATCATGCATCTAGTTTTTCTTATGTTGTCCTTACTGGGAATCACATAAGGCGAAATAAGTATAAGCACAGGAAGAACGGACAGCGTCCGTTCCTATTGTGCTTATGCATATGTCGACTTACGCTTATGCCGCGGTGATTCCTAGTCAGGATCACCATACGAAAAACAAGTGTGTTTGTTCTTCTTATGCTCGTGGTTATGTTTATGTTTATTTGCTGCTGTTCTCACTAGCGTTATGCTTATGTCGTTATGCGTATGCTCCAATTCATCCAGGAGCCTTTAATTTTAACAAGGGAATTGATCAGTCTTAGATTAGATAGCTACATTTTTCTGTCTTGTCGGAAAAATTCAGGTAAGCAGATACATTCAGTTTTTTGAGGATGGAAAACACCGGTTTTGGCTTTCAGCGTGAAGACAATTTTTGATCTTACAGTCTCTTCTTCAGACTGTGAGATCAAAAATGCTCAGACTGTAACGCCTGCGTATTTCCTTGATCCCAGTAAAGCAAAGGCTAGAAATTGAAGAACATCGTTATATTCTCTCTGGGATAGAAGAGTCTAGTGGTCTAGAGCAATAATGGTATGAATCCTTTATGCAATTTTAATGTAACGCAATTGCACGCAATTAAAAACTGTTCATAATGCAGGTAACCACAGCTCTTGCTATATAACAAGATCTAATTTAATCATGTCTAACAAAATAATATTAATTAAAGTAATGGTAAAATAAATCTAACCATAGCTAATGCCTTGACTTCCTTACAGTCCGTAAACGTCGTCCTAGGATTCCAGATTTATTCCAAATTCTAACGGAAAAGAAAGGTATGAGACAGAGTAACTGGACTTACCATCAACATTATGATCGAGTAATTCGCTCTCCCTTCACAACCGCACAGCGGCACCATCCGTACATGCATGCGCATCTCAACGTACTTACCAAAACCTCATCCCCTTATCCGCTGCTTAGTTTTCTAGAGGTGTTGTTTCAACTCTCAAAATACTGTCGATGGCCAAATAGAAGGCTCTCGATTGAGACTAAAGAACGTTGGCTTGCAGAGATTTGCACGCATGGCCGTGTCTGACAGGATCCCGGACTTAACCTAACAAATCTGATATTGCTTGACTTGTTTCAATGCGACACACGTTTCAGAGACCAGACAACTGTTCAATTCGAACTCGATGTCCATGGAAAGTTACCAAACACTGAAATCAAACTCAGGCCGGCAAGCACAACAAGGAAGCTCGAGCGTTTGGTTTGAGTGCTATGTAGCAAAATCTATTTTGTAACCTAATCCATCGATTCTAGCTCTCGCGTTTGAGACACAGCTAAATGCACAGAACATGTTTCGCTCTTTTAGAGCAAGCTGAGTATATTTCACAGCAGCCCCTTTAACCATTTCCAAAATGGATTCAGGCCTCCGATGTTCCAGATTTTCAGGCTTCCAGTCCTCCAGGCCTCCATTCTCTAAGAGCTTCTAGTGAACGACTTCCAAGTGACTCCAGAGAGACAACAGCCTTAAGCGCCGTGCTCCTAAAAAGTCTGGGGTCCCAGAGACTGCCCATTGGGAACACAAGCAACTCGAAGGCTTCTTGCCACCCGATCATCTTTTAATTTTGTGTCTAGCAGAGACACATGTCACCGTACATTTATCATGCACCGTTATCCAAAATCGTGCTCTCATGCACATAGCTAACACCTCTCTTCAGGTCATTTACTTCAAAGTATAAAAATGCATAAATGATTCTATGACTTTGAGCTTTGATGGCGACACTGGCAAAGCAGCAGGCTGTGAACCCCAACGGAATCCCGGGAAGGAGCTTTTCCCTAATGTGGGATATAACTGGGGTCTCTGCTTGAAAGGGGAACTTTCTTCAAGATGTAGAAATAAAAGGCAAGTATAGGTATTTTGCGGGTTAGAGTATCTAAAAAGGAGAGAAACTGTCATTTTTCCTCGAAGTCATATTTTCGCGCTTATTGGGGCCTTTTAAAATATCTCAAAGAGATTCACCTAACGGTCGATTAATCTAAGTATTTTAAGGGGATATTCAATTGGAAAGCTTAGAAAATAGATGCACTATCCATGCTATGAAAGGGATACCATTTTCTATCCGAGGGTTACAAAGGGGTTTCCACTTCTGTAAGGCAAATGCGCATACCTCGGGGCTGAGCTTCCTCGTATAAAGTATTTTTAATACCCTCGGGGGAACGGACACATGGAACAACATGGTATTCTACATGCCTGCTCCAGATTAATTCATAATCGTCGTCGTCGTGATCATCATCTCCTTGACCCTAAGGGGGAAGGAGAATGAGCCGACCCCCAGATAAATTATGCACCTATCAATGTAAATCCCGCGCGGGGGAGAGTGCGGGCATAGGTGGGGGATTTGACAGTTGTTATCGTCCCGTTGGGGGAAGGGGGACTTTTGAACGTTTTATTTGCATTTCTAGCAACATTTTATTGACTTTTAGTGACTCTTTTGACCATCTACAATTGCCCTGGGGCCGGGCATTTGGACAAAAAAATCTCAGCTCAGTTCAAATCCCCCACCTATGTCCGCACTAACCCACCCACCTCCCCCCAACCACCGCGGGATATACATTGATAGGTGCATTACCACCACATAATACCATTCCCAGTCCCCCACTGTCATAGCAACCCTTTCCTTATAAACTTCTTATCTGTTGCAGTGCCGACCAAACCAGGTGAATGCGTTTGGAATGAAAGGAAATTTCCTCACAATGCTACATTTAATCCGACTGTTAAACCTTTTGGTGTTGTACCCTGTGTCAAATGCCTCTGCAATGTAGGTTGATCAATGTTCACTTAATAATAGATCATGCAGTTCTATGGTTTGTTGAGAGCGCAACGAAATTAGTTCGAGTGCTCGTCTTCGAATAGTAGTTTATTGCAGCAATAAACCATAAAAACGGGTGGTCTTTTGTTTTTAATAAATAACTGCAGTAAGTTCTCTCGTAGCCTGTGAACAGGCTGCGGGGGTTGGTCGGGACGGTTGGGTTTTGGGACGCTTGGGGAAAACCGTGAACCGTCCCCGACCTTTTAACGCTTATAACTTGCCAATATGTACAGCAAGAGAAATTTGGGCAAGGCAACTTGGGAGAATTTTTTAGGCAAATGGTTCACCCCGCACCTCCGGCACCCGGTAAAAAGTATGCCTATGGTAATCGGGATAGCAGCTGATTTGAACGGAAAAGAGTGCCTGTCCATCTGAGCTGTCATTGTTGTTTGTTTGTTTGTTTTCTTTTTCTTCCTTTTCTTGGATGGAGAAAGAGGGAAGTGGGTTTATTTGAAGACCATATTATTTTCGAAATTCCAGAATTATGCGATATTCTAAAACTGTCATGAATACGTAAACACTTAGTTCTCCTGCTTTTGTCTCTGCACAACAGTAGCGAATCTCTTGAGAACTCAAACTTCTGTGAGAATTTGGACGAATTTTACCAGGTTTCTGCTATTACAGTATAGTTTTCCCGCAATAAACGAACGAGCAAACAGAAATAAGAATCAGGCAAAGAACCTCATAAAGAAAGGAGCGAATGTTCGTTATAGCTCCACCTTGTAATTGTCCTTGGTATTTTCACGTTGCAGCCTTCCGATTCCAAAATATATTGTGAGAATTTGAAATGCCCACTACCGTCAAGTTATCCTTGCAAAGCGCCAGTAAGAATTCCAGGGAAATGCTGCAAGGAGTGTCAAGGTAACGTTCTGAAAAAACTCAAACTTATTACATTTAGCAAGAAACCAAGTTTATTCACTGTTAATAAACTGTTGACTTACTTACTGACTGACGGACTGACGGACTCACTTGTTGACTGAATGAGCGAGTGAGTACCTGACTGACTGACAGCTGACTTACTGAATGAATCAGCGAGTGAGTGAGTGACTGGCTGACTGACTGACTGACTGACTGGCCGACTGACTGACTGGCTGGCTGGCTGGCTGGCTGGCTCACTGGCTCTGACTGACTGATTGACTTACTGGCTGGATGGATGGATGGAGGCTGACTGACTGACTGCCTGACTGACTGACTGACTGACAGTCAGTCAGTTATTGCATGGAACTTTTAATAGGTAGTTCAATCAGTTTTAACAGACGATCATATTTTCCGTTTATCTGGACGTTTAGCTGCAATTTAGGGGGAGGCGCAGTGGCCTAATGGTTAGGGCGGCGATCAATAACATACATCGAATGGCCCTCTGGCTCGGAATGCACTGGGAACGAGTTTGGTTAGCTAAATTAAACTACAAAATCACCCTGTAAAGCAATCCGGTTAGCCTACTGAGCACTGAGGTTAGCCTACTGAGCACTGCGGTTAGCCTACTAAGCACTGCGGTTAGCCTACTGAGCACTGCGGTTAGCCTACTGAGCACTGCGGTTAGCCTACTGAGCACTGCGGTTAGCCTACTGAGTACTGCGGTTAGCCTACTGAGCACTGCGGTTAGCCTACTGAGCACTGCGGTTAGCCTACTAAGCACTGCGGTTAGCGTACTAAGCACTGCGGTTAGCCTACTAAGCACTGCGGTTAGCCTACTAAGCACTGCGGTTATACGGTTAGCTCTCAAGATTGGAAAGGTTAACACGATAAATTCTTAAAATTTTTGTTGTTTGGCAGCCGGATCTTGGTGGTGTAGTGGTTAGTGGGAATAGCTCGTGATCTGAATGACCCGGGATCGATTCCACCTCTACACTTTTATAATTGACTTCTCTTTATTAGACAAAAAAATGAATGTATAAAAAATCTAAGTGTTGGGGCCATTCAAGAGATGTTATTGAGTGCCGACCCAAGTATAATACAAATAGTCGATGACCTACAAGTGCACACCATTTAAGTTTTTGTTTTTCCGTAAAATAGGGTATCATTTTTCGTTTACGTCATCCCCAAATAAGGTCGTGGGTTTACGCACACCTATTTGAAATTTAAGGGGGTACCCCCATCCTCGGGAGCACTTTACAGGGGCGGAACTAGAGGAGGGGTGCAGGGGATACGCACCCCCTCCCTCCCTGAGAATAAGTCTTCATTCGGGCCTAGTGGCCCATCAGGGTTTCTGTAGCATGAAGCGACAGCGCGTATTTCTACTCCTCCCTGGACGGGATTCTAGTCCATCGCAGAGATGACCTGTGGCTTTCTAAAATAACTAGCATTCTGCAAAAAAAGAAAACAAACCTGTGTGGTTTATTGGGAATCACGTCATTAATTCCTCAGTAGTGCACCCCTCCTGAGAAAAATCCTGGATCCGCTCTTGCTTTATTCCTTAGGGTCAGAGCCAGTTACAAATAACACCAACGGTAGAACCTGCACTTCTGGACATCACTGGCGAATGTACGAGTACATGAGGAGTGTTCCACAAAACAGCACTTCTGAACTACGAGAACAATTCGCTTTAGAGGATAGAGATCACAACTTTGTGGAGATACACACCATTTACGCCAACACGACGACAAAAGTGATCGAGATCACGAACACCACCAGCCGTGTTTTTCATCGGGTGCTGCAAAACAGCAATGGATATAAATACATGGGAAAGATTCGTGAAGGTGAGTCTTTGCAATATTTTTCGTGGGTTCAATTCTACCTGTAACCATCCCCCCGGGCAACCCCCGGGACCTTTCGTCCCAAGGGTGGGGATTGGGGAATTGTTTTAAGCGGTCTTGTCCCGGGAGGGAGGTGGGGGGAAGGGCAAATCGAAAGTACTTTCTCTATGTTCTTCCTAGTGCGTCACCTATCGGTTGACACGATCGATGGTGCCGTACCGCGCGAAGGAGACTGCCTATTTCCAGGGAAAATCTGTAAAAACTGTAGCCGGCTGTTGAGAGAAGAACAATTTTTTAAAATTTTTAATCTGCTCTCCCTTTATTGTTCTGTTCGCTAGCTGCAAGCTCCCTTTTTTAGGCAGTGGCGAGACGTGCGCAGGCCACCCCACTCCTAGCCATAGGTGTACGAGTCGGGGGAAGGGTGGGTTGGCTGTAGCCCCCTCCTCCCCCCCCCCCCCCCAATTTTGGGCAACTCAGACTTTTTGGGCAACAAGAGAAATTTGGGCAAGGCAACTTGCGATAATTGTTTTGGCAAATGGTTCTCCGCAGACCTCCACCCCTCCCCTAGAAAAAAATCGCCCTTACGCCTATGTCCCCTAGCCCTTGCTTCAGTGGATAGGGGTGGGGTGGGCGAGGGTTTTCCAGACACGATGGTTGGTCCCAAAGTTTTATATGAAAAGGCTACGCCCGGAGACTCGAGCGGCAAATGAAAAAGTGCTACTGGGCAATCAAGCTCTGCAAAGCTTACTCGCACGATTACACAAGGACAACCTCGTTGTCAGGATCTCTCTCTCACCGCTCCCTGGAGCGAGAGCAGAGCGCTCCAGAGGACGGTAAGGAGAGGATCCTGGAAACGAGGTTGACACAAGTACTGATGCAGATTACAGTCGGGGGATCGCGAGCTCTCGCGCTAGTTTTTGATTGGAAAAAATCAGTCGGAAAATCCTCGAGTGCTTTAACAAAGGTTTGCCAGAACTGAGGCGGGATTTCGTCATCAACTGGCTAATCGAACCAAAACGAACGTTTGATTGATTGAACTCAATCGAATCAATAAAGCACACGATTGGGTTCGAGTGAAGTTGGTAATCAAACGCAATTTTTGATCAATCGGAACGTTCTATTGCGGTCAATTGATTTCGATTAGGGTATTTAGCGGGAGTTTAAAGTTTCAGACAGTTCCATGGGTAAGGTAAGGTACTGTAGCGACAAACTTGAAATCTTGAACCAAATAGAATGTTTTGATTTTGTACATTCAGTTCAGAAGAAAAAGATCAAGACCTGGGAGCAGCGTCCATGCCATCAAAACCAAGGCTGCATCCATACAGTACATAAAATAATGAACGGACTGCGAGAAAGGGTTCGACGATGTCACGACCTTTACATGTCACGCCTCCCAGGCCAGACTCAGCCCGAGACGCCATGACATTTGAGGCTGCGGGGCGATCATGAAGTACGTTTTGAGGAATGAAGAAAACCGCTGTAACCATCCCATAAGGTCACAGACGCGAGTTTCAATAAGAAAACTCGCGGCACAGTTCACTGAACTTTTTACGTCGTTTTCTGCATAATCAGAACCTTTTATGTTGAATCACTTCTGTCTAATAAGACAACCGCCAAGAGAGAGATAATTATTAGAGATATTATAACATAATTATTTAGAGATAAATAGTTTTGGAACTTTACTTTAGTTTTGTATAGCGCATGTAAATACTGTTTTGTGTAGGTTTGTTAGACGACTTGGCAGAATTTGTAGCCAACAGACGAAATATTTACAAGGTAATTATAGAGCAGAAGGAACTTGGATTCCAGATTAAGACCTGCAAAATTTTAATCCAAGGGTTCGAGTGCAATTGGAATAAATACGCGTGGGTAAATAAAAACGCAGCGAATGCAGCTTTATGTCAAGTGCTTAAATTGAAAATAATGCTTTTCTATCAATTTCTAACTTGAGGTTCGGCAAATGGCAAAACCTTCAGTTTACCTTCGGCAATGTTCAGAAATATTCAGCTATATTTGAATGTCAGCGGGTATCATCAAAAGTTGGGGAATACCTCGAATCCTTAAGGCAATTTTTGGAAGTCTTTTTGGTGACTGTTGGCAGTCAGACACTCTTAATTTCGGCTTTTTGGACTCAACTAAAAATTTTTGCACGGTTTGAAATAAATCAACTGTAATTAGAGTGCTTATAGAGTGCTTCGCTCCGACGAAGGGCTAACGCTCGAAACGTCAGCTCTTGAATCTTTTTACGGTGGCCAATAGACATTATCAACCCAGTTGATAAAACCAAATTATATTGTTATACTTCCCACCGACGCAGCACCACAGTTTCTTTAGAAACTTACCCCCTCTATAAATATTATAGGCAGCTTTCGCTTTATTAAAATTGAGCTTGATCTGTCCTGAGGACAAACAAGAAAATAAAAATAAAACATGTCTACAGTGAACTCTATTATGATGGACGCTTCTGTCAGACAGACACATCTAGAAGGCGGGCAATTGATGTTGGTCCCTGCGACCCGCTTTTCAGTATCTAAGCGCGCTATAAGCTGGACACCTCTCTTAGACGGAAAGGTGGTAAAGGTACCGATATCCCCGATGGTGTATTGAAGAGAGTTGCCTGTATCAGTTTATTTTGTCTGTATCGTCAAGGAATCGTTATCAAGACCCGGGGGGAGTACTCCCATATATGGGCCATATAGGTATGTGCCGCGGGATAGGGTGTGGTTTTTCCAGGTTCTCGTTTCTTAAATAAGGCATCATTTTTGTTTGTTTTGGTATTCTTCACGGTGTGATCCTAAGATAGGGTACCTAAATTGCATTATTTGACTATTGTGCAATTTTCAGTGCGTAAACAACACGTTAGTAGGTGAAGAATGATCATCGCAGTGAATTTCCAATTCAAGGAATTGGAAATAAGAAGCCTGAAAAAATCAGGGCTTCAACGGCAAACTGAAAACGCTACGGAACGACAAAAAGTCGACCCGTTTACACTTTTCTTAGTTTTTTTCCCCGGTTTGAAAATGGTGTCATTTTCCGGGTTTGGTTCTTAAATAGGGTATCAAATTCCGTTTACTTTATCCTTAAATAGGGTCAGGGTTTAAGAACCTTCGCGGCACACATCTATCCAAACTTTAAGAGGGTACCCCCTCCCCTCCGCCCCCCTCCACTCCCCGCGGTGTCAAGGATAATTTTAATATAGCGGAAATAGCCAACTGCATGTGCCGATTACAAGGACAATTAATAAGCACAATTAACAAAGGAAACCGTAAATTTCTTGTAAGGGATCATGCGAGAAACTTATGATTGAATCAATCATTATGTTAAAACAGACTTGCCAACTGCAACTGGGAACAGAACAAGTGCGTGATCTAGGTTATATATTATTTACTCCCTGTACGAAACAATGATGATAATCATACAGTTTCTTTGATAACAATCGCTTTGCAAACGAAGGAAACTACTGAGAAGATATCATCACCTTCGTGACGATCAAGAAAGAATCGAAAATGATCAATTTCTATGTACGATCATTTTATCTTGCATGTTAAAATTGAACGCTAACAAGAAAAGACCGTATTCATAGAATAAACCTGTCAATGAACAGTATGTATCTCAGTAGGACTTTCAACCCACTTGCAGTTTATTAACCAAATCATTATCATCTTGCTGTAGACTAAATCCAGAATTAGTGGCTCGATTTGTTATGAAAACTATAAGAGAAATAATTTGCAAAAGGTGTTGCAAAACAGCGATCTATTGAAGGTAATCCATTATGTAAGTTGAAATGTTCCTGTGATAATTAAAAATTAATGGCGATTTTATCAAATCTTTCATGATCATCGCGTGCAAAGAGGAAGTAATCAGTTTTTAAAATCGCGGAAATCTGCGAATAGCAACAGTTTTTCGAGTAGGTGGGATAAGATCCGAGCTTATTACAAGATTTACGATTTCTTATTCGGTAATATGTCGTCTTTAATTCAGCAGAGATAAACTTTTCACACGTAATATTAAGCCGCATAAAATAGTTGGAAGACAAAACTCTGATCTTTTAACCAATACAATACAAAACCTGTATTTAACCAACTTATACAGAAATCTTTGTTCGACTGATCGTGGTCTCTTTGGTTAGTTGCCTTCGCATTCGTAAGGTGCTTTGTTGTTTCAATCGGCTTCTCTATTACCCTTGGTGTTGAAGCTAGAGGAATTTGGTACAATGGCAGCTAAGAAAGCCGCTAAACCAACAGCAAATGTTAGAAAGGATTCAAAGCTGTATGTCTCGGACGATCAAGATTTTGAAACGGATTTGGAAGACGACCTTGAGGACAAAGTCGAAACAGGAAACAAGACAACGGTGGAACGTTATTTCGATGCTTGCGAGTCCCTGAACACAGTTCCAGTCACCAAATTTGTTCGTCACTGCACAATTGGTCATGTCGACCTCAAGCATTACGGCATCCGGGACATCGGCGCCCAAGCCATTGCCATGGCGTTGGAAAAGGACATAATGGTGGCATCCCTGTGTCTCCATGACAATGGCATTGGGGACACTGGCTCCGTTGCTTTGTCACGAATGCTGAAAGATAACTGCTTCGTGTCAAAATTGGATCTCTCGGAGAACAAGCTTGGAAAACAGGGTGCCAGGGCGATTTCCGAGATGCTACTGGAGAACGCGTCTTTGGAAGAAGTGAATTTCAGTGGTTGTGGAATTCACGGTAAAGATATCAAGCAATTCTTGGACGCGTTATCGTTCAATCCGCACTTGAAAAGCTTGGACTTCAGTTACAATGATCTTGGAGACGAAGGTGCAATCTACATGGGTCGTTCTCTGTCAAAAAACCAAAAGTTGGAATTCCTTGATGTTAGCTGGAACAACATTCGAGCATCTGGAATCGAAGAGCTCGCTAAGGGACTCGCAAGGAATGAGAAGCTGATTGGACTCGATCTCTCCTGGAACTGCTTTCTCGACGAGGGAACGACTCATCTTTGTTCCGCTCTGGCCCAAAATCGTTGTTTGAAAGTGTTGGAGATGCAGAGTTGTGGGATTCACACCGCGGGGGCTTTCAAGATTGCCGACGCTCTCAAGACAAATCAAAGCCTCGAGGTGCTGAGGATCGGTAAAAATCCCTTCCAAAGTTCAGGAGCTTGTTCGCTTCTTCACGGTGTACGTTGCAACCAGACAGGGGCCCTGCGGGAGCTGTTGCTAGACGATGTGGTGTTCGACAAAGAATGCGTGAGAGAGTTGGCCGCTGTTCTTGAGGAACGGCCCAACTTCAGCTGCTCGTGGGATGTCAGCATCCGAGGCGGAAATGCGGTAAAAGGAATCAAGAAAAAGCCAGACGTGGTAGAGATCTTCCTCACATTTGTTCGGACGCGAGGACTTCGTCTGATTGACTTGTTCAGGATGCTTGCCAAGGATGGTAACGCCACAACCATTACAAAAACCGAATTCATCGCTGGAATGAAAAAGCTCAACGCTCCACTCAAAGATCACCAACTGAGAGCGACTTTTGAAGTTTTAGACGTGAATCATGATGACATGGTGGAGTTCTACGAGTTCCTTAGCTCGAGGAGTCACTACTTGAAAACAGTGCGGAAATAACACTTTCCATTTCTCAACATCGAATCAAACTTCCTGTGAGATGGATGAATCAATTCTCGTACCTAAACTCTGCGATCGTTTTGGACAGCATCACAAATAACGACTTGACTGGGACGTAACTACGGCTGTGGTCCAATTTGCAAGCATGGGCAGGGTTCCCCTATTCGACTGTCAGCCAATCAGATTGCAGTTGAATTTAATCTCGTCCCAGAGCCCGCTTTACTTTTGGTCAGCACCAAGAACGCGGGCGATCCCGGGAGTCCGCATTTCACGGAAAGCGCAGATAAGGAATTTGTTCACTTTATACTGATTACCTGATTAACCGTCAACCGTAAAAGCCACCACCCCATTGATGTCCCCTCTCATTTCAGCCTGTCTGTCAAACACTTAATGGTAAAGCTACCAGGAAACTTATAAATTGGGTGCCTCATAAGAGCTAAAACAATGCCACAGTTATGTTAACTTTGATTTTACTACAAACACCATTCATTTCTCTTGAAAGGAAGTTGAAATACATCCGCAAATTTTATCACAGGCACAAAAAGGTACGAAAGCTTTATTCGAAGACGAACGGGACTCGTACGTCTTAATTTAGCTGCATGTACTGTACTAAACGATCTCTTGTGTGCGACTGTTCAAATCCAGGCAATGAAACTATTCAACCTTTTCACTCCCACAGGTACATGGTTTAATGAAATTTTAACTTTCACGTCTCTGGTGTGTCACCATTCAAATAAAAGCTCTTGAGCAGCACTGTTTGTTTTTGTCCTGTTCATTACGATATACGTTTGGTTCTCCTTTTAAGTCCGGCTGAAAAGCTCTTAAGCATTCTCTCATGTGGTACTGTTTATTGTACTGTACAAGTTAGTTCAAACAACTTTAAATCTATTGGTAAAATCCTAATGCAGGACCAATCAAATGAAAGTTAAAGAGCAGAACTTAAACATCGTTTGTTAGTAAATTTCATTAGCAATCTCGTGCGAGCGAAAGGATCAACGCTGACTCTAGCAGAAACATTCGTCAATCCTCGTCGATGTACTCAAACGGTTCTGGCGGCTCAGGCTCGTCTTCGTCGTCTTCAGCGCCAATGCCCATTGGAGAAGAAGCTGAAATATGATACACAGGAAAGTTAGTATACATTTAACACCCGCTTAAGAACCTATCAGGCTAAAAATTTCATTTTAGACCCCCTTTACATAAGAACCAGGTTAGGTTACAATATTAAACAGGTTCTTATTTTAGAAAGTGACCTTGAAATTTCAGGCCACTGGAAAAAATTGCACTTTAAACTTTAATTATGGTTGCTATTGTTTGATTGCAATTAGGCCTTTAGACTTCGCAGGCCTATAAATTTTAGATGTTACAGTTTTTATCATGATTTCATGTCTAGAACATTGAGGGCAAACACGTAAAGAGCAAAATAAGCTGTAGTTTTGCTTTATGGAAATAAGAACCAATTTAAGAACCTAGTTAGCCTACAACTAATGTAAATACCACTTATACCTATTTAGCCTAACATGGAAAACTTAAGGTCCTATATGCGGGTGTTTACTGTATCTTCCTTCAGATAGAAGGAAATAGAAAAAAAGTAAGAGTGCAGAATGAAAAATGGAATTTTATCCGAGTAACAACGCATTACTACTGTAGAGTTTCTTTTAGAGTACCTTTGTGAATAGGCCACTTTACAATTCTGTGCTTAGCTACCAAGCCTTTGAGTGGAAGTGAGGCCGAAGGCGACCTTGTTTTGATACAAACCCTCTTGCTTTTTGATATGTAAATCCGTATGTTCTTATGCTAACGTTTCTGGTCTTTATCATGTCAAGGTCACCCAAACCTCGCTTTCATACAGAGGCCTGGTTACATTTCACCGAACTGTAAAATGGTGTATTCTAGAAAGAGCAGTCACAGCGTGAAAGACAAAATACGGAAGGGCCTCTAACATTGAAATACCAAAAATACAGTGCTATGTGTCTGTACAATGAATTCTGGTTTCCCTGGTACGAAGTGAACAATCTGTTATACAGAGTTTCTCGCATTATGGAGGTGTTCGTAAAAGAGGGCGAGGTTCGGTACTAAAACGCACGACGGAGTAAAGGTCACTCCATAAAAAAGAAGTAATAAAGT
Organism: Blastomussa wellsi; assembly: GCA_947652115.1. Taxonomy (NCBI): domain Eukaryota; kingdom Metazoa; phylum Cnidaria; class Anthozoa; order Scleractinia; family Plerogyridae; genus Blastomussa; species Blastomussa wellsi. Next base: position 5,419,990 of record OX393570.1, on the reverse strand, counting down.
ATGAATAAATAGAAGATATTATTACCCGGAAGAGGTTCTATCAAGTCTTCAGGCTCATCAGATTTCGAGTCTGTCGTCATCACAATACCTCCAATGTTAACCTACAGCACACATAGAAAGTCAAACACTCAATTTCTTGATTAAAAAGAAAATACGCAACGGGTGAACAAGGTATATCCAAAGACTGTAAATTGAACTAGCAAGAACATTGAAAGCTTTTTGTACGGTTATGGAGGCAACATAAACAATCAAGCCCTTTCGATGTATACTAAGCATTGCATTAAGATTTACACTAAGCATTGCGTCTAAAGAAGTTCCATTTAGGTTTTTATTGAAACCTTGGTACACGTTGTGAATGTTCTTGTACATAAAACGTTCCTTTGCTCAGATTCGGTCTTGCCCGCTTTTAATAGGCCACTTCGGAAAATACCATAATATTCTTTGTTTGTCCCCAAAATTTTGCATAAGCATTGTTTCGAGTTTCTCATGGGACTTACAATGGTCCCAAGAGAAAACAAAAACAATGCTTATGCAAAATTTTGGGGACAAACAAACAGTATTACGGTATTTTCTGAAGTGGCCTATACTGTTACAATATTATTTGTGGGTATTACCTGTTTTAGAGGCATGTAACGGCTGTCTTCTGGTAAAGTGATAACTTTGAGCTGTGGAAAAAGAAAAAAGTAAAGCCTTTTAACCTCGACTGGCTCATAGCCGCCGGCGGTGAACTCTGTTTTTTTTTTTTTTGAATGAAGCGGTCAGAAGTATTTCTACTCCCCTTGGATGGGATGCTAGTCCATCGCAGGTTACTCCCCCCTGGATGGGATGCTAGTCCATCACAGGTTACTCCCCCCTGGAAGGGATGCTAGTCCATCACAGGTTACTCCCCCCTGGATGGGATGCTAGTCCATCACAGGTTACTCCCCACTGGATGGGATGCTAGTCCATCACAGGTTACTCCCCCCTGGATGGGATGCTAGTCCATCACAGGTTACTCCCCCTGGATGGGATGCTAGACCATCACAGGTTACTCCCCCCTGGATGGGATACTAGTCCATCGCAGGTTACTCCACACTGGATGGGATGCTAGTCCATCACAGGTTACTCCCCCCTGGATGGGATGCTAGTCCATCACAGGTTACTCCCCCCTGGATGGGATGCTAGTCCATCACAGGTTACTCCCCCTGGATGGGATGCTAGTCCATCACAGGTTACTCCCCCCTGGATGGGATGCTAGTCCATCACAGGTTACTCCCCACTGGATGGGATGCTAGTCCATCACAGGTAACTCCCCCCTGGATGGGATGCTAGTCCATCACAGGTTACTCCCCCTGGATGGGATGCTAGTCCATCACAGGTTACTCCCCCCTGGATGGGATGCTAGTCCATCACAGGTTACTCCCCCTGGATGGGATGCTAGACCATCACAGGTTACTCCCCCCTGGATGGGATGCTAGTCCATCGCAGGTTATTCCACACTGGATGGGATGCTAGTCCATCACAGGTTACTCCCCCCTGGATGGGATGCTAGTCCATCACAGGTTACTCCCCCCTGGATGGGATGCTAGTCCATCACAGGTTACTCCCCATGGATGGGATGCTAGTCCATCACAGGTTACTCCCCCCTGGATGGGATGCTAGTCCATCACAGGTTACTCCCCCTGGATGGGATGCTAGTCCATCACAGGTTACTCCAGCAATTCACTGGTATCCACGGTGGACAGCGGCACGTAAGGGTAAAGTGTCCTGTCAAAGAACGTTCGCTCCGGAGTCCAGCACATGGGAAGTGTTGATCGCACAAACCTGCTATCCTATACGATATTTTAAGTGTTCAGCTGCACATGCCCTTATATGGTCATACAGTGTAATAACAAACCTGTGCAGGAAGAACTCGAGCTGGATTATCCAACAATTCAAAATCAGGTTCTTCTTCTTCCATTTTCTCATTTCCCTCCTTTTCACTCTTTTCAATTGTGGATTCCTCGTCATTCTTGCTTTTCTCGCCTTCTTTCTCCTACAGCAAAAAAATCAATCAATCAATCAATCAGTCAGTCAATAATTAGCTAAACATTTGAACCACTACAATCGTCTTATTTCATGACTGAATTATATGCAACACATTTATGACTTGACGGGTTTTATAAGAAGAGCAACAGCGCAGACTTTCACGAATTTTAGGCTACGTTTACACGACCGTGTTTTCCAATCGACACGGTTTCAAGACAACGAAACCGCAACGACAACGACACGGTTTCGAAGTGTTTACACGGAGACTATCTAACCGTTTTCCAATTGTCTACCAAAGAATGGAGGGGGTAAGTTTCTGAAGAAACTATGGTGCTGCGTCGGTGGGAAGTATAACAATATAATTTGGTTTTATCAACTGGGTTGATAATGTCAATTGGCCACCGTAAAGAGATGCAAGAGCTGACGTTTCGAGGGTTTGCCCAAAGCGTTTTGTACAAGCAAGAGCTTCACTCCGTGCGAAGTTCACAATGTTTACTCTTTGAGAGCAGGCCAATTTCGCGCTAAATTACGTAATCGTTTTCAAATCGATGCGTTTTCGCTATTTCAGCCGTTTACACGAGAAATGAAACCGTATCTTTTTGAAAACGCTTCACTTTTGACAGCGTTTTCAAAACGACCCGGTTTCATTTCGGGCGCAAGGTAGCAGCTCTCGTAAGGTCTCACATAAATGGCTTGCGACGCATTGAGAGGACAATAGAACAAACAACAGGAATAATGCCCCTAGCCCCTAAAACAATAGCAACGGCTGCCAGTAGAATTACAAGCTTAGCTGCTACCCTACCGAAATTCGGCGCCGTGTAAAAGAAAGGCGTAAACGCATAGAAAGCGATGCGACTACAAAAATGAAATCGCGTCCGTTTAAACAGTACTTTAATCCTGTTTACCAGGAAACCGTTTCAACTGTAAGAAGGCACAGTTCACGTTTAAGATTTATGTCATGTGATGTATGGTATCTCTTTGGAACGCTTTGTCGCAAAATGTTAAGTTAAGTCAATCATTAGCTCATTTCAAGACCTTGATGAGGAAAAGACTTTTAATGGATGGTTAACTTAATTTATTTTGTAAGTATATATTGAATTAATTTTATTGTTAATTATTAATAATTATTTTTATTGTAATATATTTCACTGAAAAGCCCCATGGGGACGTGGAATAAACGTCTGTATGTATGTATGACATGATGACAGAACGACTCAGTGGATCTTGTTCGCTTGGGCTGTTTGCTTTCCCAATACAGACCACGTGATATTCAAGAATTCTCAAGAGTACCATCACGTGGTCTCTAGTGTGGCAACAAACCGCACAAGCGAAAAAAGTCTATTTTGTCACACTGACAACACAAGCCGATGCATTGTTGACCGACCTTCTTTGCTGATGCCGCTTTATCTTTGTCGCCTTCCTGATCCTGTTCAACACAAAAATAACCTTCAATACAAACAAAATAAACACAGCAAAAGCTCTTTCAGCTACCCAAAAGCTCTTTCAGCTACCACCTTGCATAAAATCATTTCCAGTCAGAAAAACACCGCTATTTACTACTTCGTAGAATCCTCTCTTCTCGTACAATCCAATCAAAAATTAGCGCGAACTCTTACGAGTACTCCGACAGCTGTCACGTGAACACTACGTCATGTTACTAAGAAATGCCGCTGACGAAGACCGTGGACTTAGTTTCTTCAAGGGAGAGACTAAATCCTACAACAACCACACTTCTGACAGCGAAGAATTCTAATAACTATAAGCCAAGTTTTACATTATTGTTATCGAACGAGAATGAAATCTCACCACTTCCATCTTGTCTTCGGACGCCTCTGATTTCTTGGCCCTGGCTTTGGCTTTAGCTGTGATTGACAGCACTGCTGTGGTTACCTGTGCAGAAACGGGAACGGTTCACATTCCTTGTTGCAACAACACAGCCTCGACGAAATCATTCCCCTCTCTTTCGCCAATAAAAAGATCAAGAGAATTTTTACTCTCAAACGAGGTTAGTGAGAATAATTTAAATGCATGCAAAAGAATAAATCCACAGCTCCATGCTTAGGAGACTGCTGATCAATATTCAATGTGTAGGTTCTTTTCAGGGAACAACGTACCTTTTCCTTTTCCTCTTTCTTGGGAGGTTTGAGTGGCTCGGGGTAAGCGTACATTGAAGGTTTGACGTTTGATCTGAACTGCATTTTGGGCATCTGAAGCAGGGAACAGGAACATAAATGAATGTAACAAGCTAATCTAGTAACAATACGTGACTTTGTTTGGACAAGCGAGGTCTTCTAGATTCAAAACTATTTATTACCCTGCAAAATCGCGATATTCCGTAAGATTGTGCAGCACTCCTAGATAAGTTGGACGAATTCCAGAAAACTACGTGAATCGTACGTAACAATGGCTTTTTAATTGATCTCTGTAAGGGAATACTGTTTCAGTTCAAAGATTTCTTACCTTCAAGTCGGAATTAAGACCAATGATGCACGTGGGAGTGAAGGCGAGCGATAGGAAGTGAGCCAGCGGAAACCAAAACCAGACATGCGTGAACACAAACAAGCCCACTACTGTGGCCATATGCGTGTGCCCCGCGCGTGACTGCAGTGAAACGGTCACATTCCGTCCACCTAAGGAATAAAGCAGAGTGCCATTAGTCGAACAACCACGGTTTGAGAGAAGAGGGACGAATTAATAGCGAAATGTTTTCCAAAATAGATACCGTTTTCAACTGTTCCCACGCAAAACCTTCGTCAAATCGAAACGTTGCAGCAAGCACTCACAACCGTACATTGAATACAGAACAGAAACCTCAAAAACCAAGTGCGAAATTGACGGCATGTCTCAACGAAAGAGGAAGGGAAAAATGTACTCCAGAAAGCTAAATCGTTTACTTTTAACAATGAACATCGAGGTTCAGTGTATTATATCCTTGACGATATACATGTCGTTTTCGCGAACTTCTTTCATCAATTGATCGTTTTCGAGTGACGTCACGGTGGCCATGTTGATGGACTAGAACAACAGACTTTCTCTCCTTTGGGAACTAAACTCTATTTTTATGCAAATTTTGTGAAACAATTTTGTATTGTCTAGTAGACCACGTGAGTGAAAACCCTTCATACGACATTTCTTCGTAAAAACTCGAACCACGTTTTTCCCGCCAAACTGTGTCTAGTTTACAAGCGCGCGCTTTCGCCATAAGGACAACCAACCTCATTCCCAGGGTCTCTTATCTTCCCGCCCTCCTCTCTCGCTCCGGGAGGCGGGAAGATGAGAGACCCTGGGAACGAGGTTGAAGGAAAACTCGCACCCAGAACCAATGGTCCCTAACGTTCCCATAATGGGACAATATTTCAATGTGTAATACCAACCAGCATCAATAATTCCCTGAGCCAAGGTGGCACCAAACTTGGCGATGACGTCTTCGTGTTTGTCGCCGATTACCTTGGCATAAATCTCACGGAACTTCGCCACCTTTGGACACGAAAGTTCCGTTTGCTGAATGAGAACTAAGGAGCTGGCGATTAATGCTCCCTAATAAAACAGAAACGGAAAGATTACAATTTGTAATAATTAGAATCTGTTAGGCTAAAATTTTCGATTTAGACCCCCTTTATATAAGAACCTGTTTAGGCTAGAATTTCAAAGCAGGTTCTCATTTTTATCAAATACAGTCAAACTGAAAATTACATTCAGTGTAGCTTTTAAGTGCATATAGTGTTTGCATATACTGTCATTTTGGAGACAAAATTTGTGCATAATTTAAATAAATGTTAAATGATATACCACTGCTACCGAAAACTAGTTGCTTTTTTCTTAAGAAAATAAGAACCTATTTAAGAACCTGTTTAGCATAATGTCCCGGTAAGCATCATTAACATAAGATCTTATGATCTTATACACGGGTTTTTACTGTATTATGACAGTATGAAATGCAACACCTAGTTGCGGGTGTATTTTCAACAACGAAAATCGCGTTAACATTAGACGACAGTTCCTCGTCGATGATTCGACGACTTCTTACCTGCCGTACGTAGTTCACAGGGTCATTAGTCATGGGTTCCAGCAGTCCGATTGCTTCCTACAGATGAACAAGGAGCACAGAGTTTTTAGTATTTTCGAAACTGTTCAAGGTGAACAAGCTTGATTAGACTGTTCACAGCCTGTTTTATTTTGCAACCCAAAACAGCCTGCGAGGCGTGTTTGTTTTGCACAGGACTCGGACTGAATACTTCATGTACGTTGTTACCGAAGTGAAAAGCATCAACGAATTCAAAACAAAAATGTAAACGAATCCCGGGACTGCACAGTACAGATCGCAAATAAGCTTTCAGGATCGAAGAAAAGGTGACTAAATAGAGCGCTGTGAACAGCATAATTATAATTTACAACGACTTCTGACTATATGGGGGCTTAGCGACTGGTTTCGCAATTCCTTAGAAACAAAAATTTATTCTTTGATACGATTAGATGTTTACTCTACCACAATATTTTTCAGCTGGTCGGTAAAGAGTTGGTTAATAAATAATTATGATATCTTACCTTGAGCCCAGTACCCGCACAGGCAATACCCAGGGCCATAGCAGCTCCATATCTCACGTGAGGGTTATAACTCTCTGATAACAGTGAAACAACACTGGGACACTGTTCTGGAGTTCTAACGTGAGAGAGAAAATACGAAATGTTTGCGCCGTGAAAAAAATCAGGCTCTGAACGGGATTCGAACCCACAAGTGCAGTGCTCTCCCAACTGAGCTACCAAAGCCACATGAGAGGGGTTGTGCAGGGGTTAGCCCTCCCTTCAGGCGCCACAGGAGTTTCAGTTTGGAAGAAGGGCTTGGCAGTGGATTGGACATACGCTCAGAAGGCCTGACGTTAGCATAGCAAGGGCAGCCCTTGATTGGAACCCACAACGCAGGCACAGGAGGGGGAGACCAATGCAGTCATGGAGGTGAACTCGTATGGCAGAGCTGAAGGACAAGAATATAACATGGGCAGCTGCAAAGAAATCTGCCCAAGGCAGGATCAAAATAATGGAAAGCAATGGTGACAGACTTATGTTCCATATAGAACTAAGAAGCTTAAAGAAGAATAAGACTAAGAATGTTTGACGCAACATACCTAAAAAGGATAAAACCCAGTGACATCACAGCTGCTCTTCTTACATCATCACTGACATCACTCACCTATGAAATCAAGTTTTTGTTTAAATCGGAAAGAGCTATGTGTGGTACAGAATGTTATACTGCCAAAGTGGGAGTGACAAAACAATAACTTTTTTCCAAAGAACTACATATATTCTCTCAAACCTTAAAGGGAACCTTGGCTCTTGAAACAAGTTGACGTTGAATACAGTAAAATACAAGTAGTGTCTAAATTACAAATTTAACCGGACAAAGGAGATATAGCATTACATAATGATAAAAAACAGAAAAGATTACATATCGCTTTTAAAATTACTGTGCGCTGCCATGTTGGATTTTATGACATCATTGTATTGCATTGTCCTTGTCGTTCTTTTGTGTGAAACAATGGGACAACGCACTGACGTCATACAATCCAAAATGGCTGCACAAAGGACATTTAAAAATGATAATCTTTTTCTCGCTTTATGAATATGAAATGTTGTATTTCCTTCATCCAGTAAAATTTGTAATTTAGACACTATTTTTGGCAACCTGATGTCAACTTGTTTCAAAAGCCCAGGCAAATGCACTTTATGATGTTGCACAGCAGAGGTGGGTGACAGTATTGTGTGACGGTGTTGTGTGACAAATGTCATGTTACATACAGCGACATGCAACAGTCTCTTGATGGCCTTGTTGTTGCCAGTGCCACAGTAAGCCATGGCTACTGTGTACATGCCGCTCTGTCGGAGGTTATGGTCTTTATCCTGCATCAAGCTTTCAATGAGTGCATCGGCTTCTTCCATTCTTGCATACATCACCTGCAGGAGAAATTAATGCTACACTTGATTTATGCTACACTTTTCACAAAATGACTGCACTGCTCGGCAAGCCCTCTGGTGGAACCCACAGGGCAGCAGACGGAGAGGGAGGCCATGCAACAGCTGGAGAAGGGACAAACATGTGCTATCTAATCGTGACAGTTAACTCCTGGAAACAGATGGAACTCTTGGCTACAGACAGAGTGGGCAGTGTTTCAGATAAGAAGGGGATCTCAGGTCAAAAACCCAACTAGGACAGCTCCCTGACCCAACAAATTAATAGAAAACGTGATTTGTTGGGAACAGTGGGGGTTTGACCAATTGGAATAACTCGTATGGCACCTTGCCTCAAAAGCTTAACTGGAACCCTGTGTATTTGGAATTTGCTTTGAAATTCATTTCAGGTCTGCAGCCAGAACATACCAATGCAATTCCTAATGAGAGGCCACGTAGGATTTTCTCGTGTTGTGTTTCTTGAGCATACTGCAAGAAAGAACAAACCAAATTTAACACTGGATTTTTGAGCTATGAACTCACACAGCAACAAACACACTAAGAGGAAAAGCAGGACTATCACAAATAACATTTCCCTTCACAGCCATTGTTTGGGATGTCACAGAAACATCACAACTCATGTTCATTCAACCTAAAAATTGTTGTAATTAGCGAGTGTGGTCTAGTATGTCTTGCACACGGCATACTAACTTGCATACAATGGCTATCTACATGACTGTGCGATTTACCTCAGTTGATATAAGGGAATCGCACCAGTATTAAAGAGGGCAGGAGATGGAATGGTCCATTAATGACCAGTTGACATGCTATGTTATCTATGAGATAGTGGTACACAATAAGAAATCAACTTACTCCAACCATCTCTTCAATAGCTGTGGCAGATTTGGATCCAAGCATGACCAATCCCATGGCAAGACCACACGCTTCACCTGTAAAAATTAAAACAAAACGACATAGAAATACTTAGAAATATTTGTACCTTCTCTCCCACCTGTGTTTGGCTCAACTTCCTTGTGACCTTCCGATAATAATTTTATCAACCACTGACATCCTACACTGGTGGATGGGTCAACATGTTGTTCACGACAAAAACAAAGAGCCTCTGCAGATGTTAAGGCTTGTATTTTCTTACAAACACCAACAAACCTGTAACAGCATCATCCTCCCAAAGCTGTGTCTTCAACTGCTCATAGACATCTAAAATACAAAACAAAACAAAAATGCTCAGCTTCACAAAGATTGTAGAATAGTCAGCTAACACCAAAGAGTAATAGATAAATGTAAAAAAAAGATACTATAGCATTAAACAGATTCTATAGCGGATTCTATAGCATTAAACAGCTAGGAATATTTCTACTCCCCCCTGGATGGGATGCTAGTCCTTTGCAGGGTTACTCCCAGCATTGAATTCGCCAGTACCGATTTATACACCTGGCTGAAGAAGAGGGGCTCTGTGAGAGTGAAGTGTCTTGCCCAAGAATGTACAAGTCTGTTTCAACCAACTGAAGGTAAACATAATTACACTGTACATAATAGATGTGTAAAGCCATATAAATATTCTAGACATATGACTCACTGAAATGTCTTTTGCAAAAAAGAATCACAATTAAAAATTGCTTTCACATTGCACTGCCATAAACACAATGTGCCATACCCTGTCGGGCCGAGCCCATGGCTGCCAACCCAAGCCCAAGGCTTCCTCCATGACGCACCATCTAAATTGTAACCAAACAAATAGGGCTTGTTTCAATCTAGTAAAGTATAATTATAGTCATGATACAACTTATGAAAGGATTTATGCGACATACACATTGCATACAGGGGTACCAGAAACTGTATGGAAACCTATCAAACTGCTGGTCTACAGGGGATGGGGTGGTGAGAATTGTGATGGTCTGACAGCCATCAAATCCAGGTGAAAAAAGCTGTGACAGTCGTAACTGTACTTTAAAATGAACTTCTGGTCAAATTGAAATTCAAACTACAGTAGTTCGATGTGTATTGTCCTCTATTTGGTAATAAATCTGGGACAAAGGAAAATACATGTACATGTACAAATCAAAACACTTTGAAATCATTTTGACCCGAAGCTCATTTTAACTACAAGATGGCCATACTCGTTATCACTCTATGATATGGAAACAAGAGTTACATGTACAGTGAGCTCACTGGAGCGATGATGAGCCATCTGCTGGGTTAGAAGGTTTGGCATTTAATCTTACATCTGTTGTTGCACTTTTCAGCTGTTGTATGAGGTAGTCTATAATCTTGCCACCATGGTTAGCATGAATTAAACCTGAGAAAGAACAAGACAAGGTTTTTAAACAAGCTGTTCTGTTAACTCAAAGGGAATAATAAAATTGCAGAGTTCAGATGCTTTGTTGCTGTTAAGGGCTACACGCAATGAGCAAAGTAACTTCAATAGTTTTACATTTTCTTTTACAGTTCAAATGAAGTCCAAAATTTTGTAGTCAACCCCACTTAGGGTAATAGTGTTGACTACCAAGTTTTTCAATAGCACTGACTTTCAAAAACACAATTCACTGTTATCAAACAAACACCCAGTCACACACATTTAGATTATTTCCTTCTATTTCCTTCAATTCAATGCAAGAACTGGCCATCACCATACCCAGAGCAAACAGTCCTCCTCCTTCTTGGTAAGCACTGCCCCCACTGCCGTCTTTTGGTAGGTATGTGGACATGAGCTTCAGGGCATCTTGTTCGTGGCCCTTTTAAAACAAAGAAACAAGTTGACACCTACTTAGTTATCAGGTATAGTCATTTGGTTAGAAATACAGAATCCAGATTTCTTGTCTGAATTTCAATTTGGTTAGAAGAAAACAAGAATTTGAGAAATTGGGGCAGCGGCTGATCTAGGGGAGGGGTGCATAGGGTACGTCATTCCTTTGTGATGCACCCCTCCCAAGAAAAGTCTTGCATCTGTCCCTGTTGGGGGCTTTAGCCCAGCCGAGGTTTGCTTTTGCTTTGGCCCAGCCAAGGTCATCATGCCTCCCACATTAAAACCAATGCATGGGAATAAATAGACAAATACAAGTTTTTTTCGTTTGAGTTATAGGAAGGTTCGAGAAATCAAGGTGCAAAAAATGTATAGCAAAACTAACCTTGTGAATAACTCCCAAACTTGCTGTTGCTGTGAATTTTGCCCAGTTTGTGGCTCTTCCCAGCCATTCTAAGTTATTTCTGCCACGTAGCAAAAGGAAAATACTGACAGTATTAGTCAACTGGTCAAACTTATAAAATGTAGAATATCTATTAAAGATACTTTGATTGAATTACTTATGATGGCAGATGACATACCGAAGGAAAGTGTCACTGGTCGTTCCACAGTGCATGTAGGAATTGGCTATGACTGTAGCTGTGTGACAGACTGAATTTCTGGATGCATCCTGCCAGGAAAAAATACACATTAATCAATCACATAAATCAAAACTGGCCCTTTGTACATGTATTTTGAGCTGTGAGGTAAAGCACTGTATGGTAGCTCTCAACTGCCCAGCAAAGTTTATAACTTTGAAACAAATGTAGGTAGCAATGGAATAGACATTCACATGAAAGAGAATTGGTTAGTGATTGTCCCACAAGAAAAGCAGACACTTTATGCTTATCTTGGCCCTCAATGTTCCTCTCAGCTCTGACTCAAGTAATATTGAGGGTATCACAGTCGAAGCAAACCTCGCTTTACCTTTGGAGCAAGACATCAAGTGCTCATTGATAATTTCTAAATACATCAGCATACCTTTGTATTTTTTAGTATAAGAAGATCTGCATGGTTATTCCTGATGAGGAACTCCAGGTGAAGGCCGATTGAAGTCTCACCACCCAGGATGGCCACCAGCTTGTTAACTTTGTCCCCAAGTTTCTTGTCACTTTCACTCTGGAATGGGTTTAATTGACATTATCACACAACCCTCCTTTAACACATTCTCTGATCTACCTACCAGGAGCAGTCTGTTAATTTTCCAGAAATCTTACATATGATGGGAAAAGATAAACTTATGCAAGCCAGGAGGGAAATGCAAATAGAATGGAGCGAGGCAGGAATCTGTCCATGTTCACGCTTTTTGCAGCTTGGTCGCTTGCTGCTCAACCATTTTCACCATTTGCATGATTTTTGTTTCAATGCTGCACTTAAGGATATAGGGGATGCCTTTCTTAGCACAACTTGAATTCAATAGTACTCTGAATGTCATTTGGACGTTGCACTAACTTCATAATGTTTTGTACTTGTCCAGTGAGAGCAATATCAAGATCAATATTGTGCATGCTCAATTGGTAAAATCAGTAGAAAATGAAGGTTGTACACTGTATGTATGTACATTCTGTTATATTACAGAGGGCTGGTAAAGTACTTATAATAATAACTATCTTACCAAGACTAAAACTTCTGTTTTGGCTTTCTTAGCAGGAACTTCTTTCTCCCCTTCATCTGTGTCCATTGTCGTATCACTACAACAAAAGAGAAAGAAATTTATCAAAAACAAATCTTAACAACATGAATGTGTAATGTTAAAAATTAATGATAACAGTTGTCAGCTCACCACAGCCTGCATTAAAATGTTGATACTTAAATTAAATCTCAGTTTTTTTGTGAGTAAGTTGCTTTCCTTTTATTTTTTTAATCTCATAATAAACTTATTATTTTTACAACTTTGTCTACTGTACATGTACAGAATGAAGGATATATTTTTTATCTTCAGTGACTGATGCATTAGATGCAATATTTTGAATACGGATTTATGAAAAAGGGGTCAAACATAGTCGCAAACTTTTTCGGCTGATGCCTGGCAACAGCCAGTGTCAGGTGAGATCAAGCTAGCAGGAGGTACCAGGTGTGGAACGAATGGTCCCAGTCCAAGGGGGTAGGGAGACTCTAGATAGTGACCTTTCAACTTAGCTTGAAAACGGGTCTTTTTTCTTGGTAGGAAGGCCTAGATGGGTGCAAAGCACAGCACTAGACACAATAGCAAGGTTGGTGAAAATGCTAACTAGTAACAGTTTGACTGTGATTGAATTTTGCCGTAAAAGCAGTGGCGGGCCAGCTTGTGCTTGTTTAACCTGATTTCGATAAATTCAAACATACATGCAAGTATAAACATCTGGCTCATTACTTACCCTGAGGTTTCCACACTGCCATTTTTATCTGTCTTAGCATCTGTGGATCCATCAGAGCTCGTTGCTCCACTGCTGGACACAAAAGGCACAGTGGTTTGTAATGCAGAAGTTACAGATGACAAAAACTGCTGCGTGGCTCCTTCATAGAGATCAAAAGCAATCTGGTATGCCATCAGTGTCTGATCTTTCTGTTAAATAGAAGATAATACTGTCTGTTAGATATTAACCTTCCACAGGGAGTTCAGGAAGTGCATTACGACATGGTTGAATGCTTGCCTGTCCACTACACTTGAAAGGTTGATGTGGTTCAATCTAACCCTGCCCTGGACACACTTAATATACCTATGTACATGTACCATGTGCCACAATGTTAGTTATCTTACTACTGATCAGTTGTACACAGACAATATTAAAAACAATCTATTCTGTATATCACTGCAGCACTTGCTAATTGTCTATTTAACTTGCCTCGTTGTCTTTTATAAGTTTTTCAAGAATGTCAGCCACACCTTGAGCATCATCAAGAAATATGAAACACTGAAAAAGAAAATCACAGTTTGATCATCACTGCTCCACTGAATCTCCAAGTTGCATGCATCTACAACAACAAGCTTAATAATTATTGTTACATCCACACATAGAAACAATTTAATCCCCTTGTGAGCTGCCATAATGTACTACATTGTACATTGTACATTGTTGGAAAATTGTTATAAATGCTGTGAAACAGGCAGTGATCAGAATAATTTTTTCACAATGCACAAACTAGATGACATATATAATTTGGTTTTATCAACTGGGTTGATAATGTCAATTGGCTACCGTAAAGAGATTCAAGAGCTGATGTTTCGAGCGTTAGCCCTTCGTCATAGCTCCTTCATGCACATGATGTTATAAATTATAGCAAATGAGAAACATGAGCCTGCCTTTCATTGTGTTGCCTTTTCTCCAAGTTCTTTGTACATAAATCCACATTTACCACAAAAAAAGCAACTTGCATGTATTTAAACAAACAAACCCCTAACAGCAGACAGCAGAAGCAGAATTTTTTTACCATTCATGGGAAAACAAATGTCATGCTGAATCTGCCTATAATATTAATTTATCTTCACAATCAGTTAATTTTAACGTGGTCACTGAAATGGCATCATCATTAATTTTAATGAAGAGTTGCCTTTGCTAAATCTACCTTGCACTGGCTTTCAGAGAACACGCTTACAACATTATTATTATGATAGTTAACAATCATTTATTTATAAAATAACTGAGATACTGCACACACTCTCATTAGTTGATACATGTAGGTGTGTTTAGATGACAGCATGTAAACACGGTTGCAATGTTTTAGTTTCGCACTTATTTTGAGAAATATTTTATAAATGCAATAGAGGACTTTCTCCGTGTTTACCTAGCTTCATCTAAACACTCAGGGTTTGGGAGAATTCTCTAAAGTTACATTGTATGCAAATCCTAGATGCATAACTGTCTTGAATTCTCCTAAAGCCCCTCCTGTTTAGATGTGGTCATGTAAATATGGAAAAGGTCCTCTATTGCTTAAATGTACATGTGTGTGTACATGTACCCCAAGACTAACCTGACAAACACTAATGAAGTCTGGAGTTCCTAGGTTCAAGTACAGCTGTACCAAGACTCTAAGAACCTGAATGAGTGTACAAGAAATCAACTTTACTTTTTTTTTACTTCTGCGTTAACACTAGTTTTTAAGGCAGCCACCACATTCTGCTGATCAGAATTTAACAGCTGCCACAATTACACAGAGAAATACTAGCTGTTGACGGCTAAATATTGAGCCTGCAATCATTACATAAATTTAATTCATGGAAAATACAGCAGCGTCCAAGATGTTGAAAGATGGTTGCCCAAAATAATTAATGTATGATTCTATCACCAAAGTTCCCAGTGAAGTGGTCACAATGCAAAGTGGTAAAATGTTATTGTAGAAGAGTCAAACTTTACATGAACCTGCCCACTGGCTGTTGTTGTTGTTGTACAGGGCTGTCATTAAGTTTTGCATCACCTGTAGCCTCATTCTCCACACCCGTAGTAAACTTGTTACTTTGTGGTTGAATTCTATCAACAACAGGCAATTTCACCCGTAGCACCAAGGGAAAATCAAGCATACTCAGCCGTAACAGGTGTTACGGGTTACGGCCCTTAATGACAGCCCTGTTGTATGTACAATAACATGTACATGTAGTTGTTTGATCCCTGGCTTTAGCCAAAGCTGGCAATACATGCATGCTCAAACAGCAAAAAGGTCATCTTACCTTATTTCTAAACTGTCTACTTTGGATCAATGACATGCAGACCACAAGACTATAGGACAACATTCCAGGTACATCATCCTTGAGAAAAAACACTGAAAGGTTAGTGTCACTTTGCTAAGCATAATGCTTCACCAGCATAAAACAAATGAAGTTATCAAATATAACTTGGTGATTGTCTAGTCAAATTCTAAATTAACCCACTCAGTTGATTATCTTTTTTTTCCAGGGGGGGGGGGGGGGGGAGGAGATAGGAAGGAGATACTCCCTTAAATATCCCTTATACTCACTCCCCTATCATAGGCATGCGTGACCATGTTTCTTGTGCACATCTTGTCCTGCCTCGACTATCTTAGTGGCTATTTGCGGGACAAGCCCTTACTACCCTCACAAATTTGTAAATAAATTCTTGTTGTTGATAATCATGGTTTTCAAGCCATTTTCGACTGAATTGGGGTATGATGACTGTACTCTGGCCAAAATTATTTTTATCATCATTATTAATAATCATTCATTTTAAGAAGTTCAATTTACATGTATAAGGTACAGTATCTAACACCACTTTCAAATCGTATGCAAACCGAACCACTTCCAGGGTAGAATCTGGACTAAAGTACAATGTAAGGTGGGGAAAATCTCGATTTTTCTGGTCTGAAATAAGTTAAGGGTATCTGGAAGCACGTCGAACACCCACCACTAAATTTTTTCAGAGAATACCTACCCACCCAACCATGGACTGTGTAAAGAATGGATGAATGGAGGTAAAATCTGCATACATATACAAGACAAGTGGCCCATTAGGCCAGAGTTTATTGCGGTTTCCTTAGCATAAAGTGATTAGGAGTCTTTCTACCCCCCTCCCCCAGATGGGGCAGAGGGTACCCATTTATTAAAAAAATTAATGCACCTGAGTGAAAGGCTCAGCACTATGAGAATAAAGTGTACAGAGCCATTGGATGGAAACTAATTATCGACCATGCTAAGCAAGTTACACGCACGGTAATACTGAACAGCACACAAAACTTACTGCTTTTAAAATGGCTTGTTCGAATACATCTAATCTTCTAGTTTCGAGTGCAATTCCAACAGCCTAGAATGTAAATTAAAATATAATGATACATGTGTACATGTAGTTTCTTCTTCAAGGGAACTGTAAGAAAATGTGAGTTGCCAAAGAACAAAACAAGACAGACTGGCATTTGCTCTGTTGTTTGATAGGCCTTATCACAGTTTTTGACGCCATCTTGATGGGTACAGTAAAGCGGTGAGAAATTACAGTGTTTGTATGGGAATCTGGAGTTTACGCAATGTTAAAATACGTGGCAGAGGATTGTAGGATGTAGCTGGGATAGAACATGCTCAGTTAAGGTGGCTGAACACAGTATTGGAAGATTAGAGTACCTGTACTTCACCATGATCTCACATTTAAATGCTAACAGCTGATAAGTCCATATTTGGCATACATATTATGCAATACCACTGCAGTCTATTTCTGAAGTTGCTTTATTAAAGTAGCCCGTTTCCATGGCAATGGAAGAGATCAAATGCGACCTTAAAAATCTAGTTTATTCCATTTTGCGGAAAATCCACTCATTAGAGTTTGGCTTAAAATTGCCCATATGTTAATGGGACTGTGGTGTCTCTATGGCAGGAAGTTTACGCGATTCTGAAAGACAGCTTTTTATTTATTTACAAAAATTCTGTTCTACTTAATTCTAAGCGTATTGCTGATTTCCTCTGTCAGATTTTCATTTTATGCTTTAGGTGTTTGAGTCGTAATATTGTCTGAAAGCATGCCAAAAATCATCAATTTCTAATGACTGGATTTCGAGAAAATTCCATTTGTTTACATAGCGATCCGCTCACAATTTGTGAACACCCTGCACGTGCGCCGACCGTAATTTACCCTTCTTGGCAATACGCAAAACTGTAAACGACTTTTTTTGAGCTGGTGAGACTTCTTTGAGATATATTTGCTGCCGACTTGGTCATCATGTTTGCTTTCATGATTAAAAGTCACGCCATAATGGGTAATACCGCTGACCACCCAGAGAAACTGTGTTCAGCCACCTTAAGTTTTTAATTTTCCATACATTTTGCCTGTAGCTTTGGGTGGGTTGACTGGGTTTGCAGGATAAAAGATACAGACAAATGAAGGGGTTTCAAAATAAGCCAGCAATTCGAGATTTAATGTCACTAATGACCTGCTTGTATTTTCCATCATCAAAACATCTTTT